>JAODTR010000021.1:339338-366574 GCA_025399935.1 Amblyopsis rosae | reverse complement strand
GACCTTGAGACCACAGCTCTTCACCGCAGCTTCAGCAATGGAAGCTTTGAACATTTCCCACTCAGGTTCTATGTCCCGAACCTCCACAGGGTTGTACTGCTATCAGTTAAAAATGTGTTACACTTACGCCGTTACATTTACTTGATTTACTTTTTGAAGAGATTGTACTTCTAAGAGTAATATGAACACAACATACTTTATACTTTTACCTAAGTAAATTCGTGAATATTTTCTTTTACTTTTATTCCGCTATATTCCAGTCATTATTCGCTACATCAATACGACCATTTCAAAGATACAATGTGACTGATCTTGCAGCTGTTCTTCCGGCATTCAAAGTAAATCACTGGGGCTGACTGGCCCTGATGAAAAGAGAGTTTCACAGCGAGTGCCAACTGGTGTCAAGCAACGTAACCATAGAAACTCATACGACGTCCTCCTGCCTGTCACCATATAGTCAGAGAGAGTAAAATGTAATTATAAAATCTTTGAGGTAGTTCTATGCCTGCCACACACACACACACACTACTGAGATCCCAGCACTGTTGACACAAGAGCCGTGGACTGCGATGATTCTGAGCAGCTAATATATTTCTCGCCATTTCCCTTGTGGCCTGAATACGTTTCTAAATTTGTCGCTAGTCACTTTTTAGAAACAAAGTTGAACAGGGTCTAAAAAGTCGCTAAATCAAGTGAGATGGTTGCCATGTTGGCAACACTGTGTTCGTGCTAACCTGTCGTGATGCACTGTAGGTGCAAACACTAAATAAAAGTAGGCCAACATTAGCATTTTGGTAATAATGCTCTAATTTACAAATGAAGATGAAAAAAAGTGTATCGTGAAAATGTTGCTCGTACTTGAGTAATCTTTTCACTAGATATTTTTTTACTCTTACAAGTAAGTACAAGTAATTTTTTGGATGACTACTTTTACTTCTACTTGATTCATTATTACTTAAAGATAACTTACTTTTACTTGAGTACAGTTTTTGGCTACTCTATCCACCTGGTTATGTCCTTCATGCAGGTCAGTGATTCACTGGGTACAGCAGCTCCCAAGCAGCGGGCAACACTTACTGTGTCCTGCCGCGGAGAGGTCGGCTGGAGCTCCCTCGGACAACAACAGCATTTGTGTGAATTCCTGGAATACAGACTAAACCCCGAGCCTATAGTGCAGAAAATGGAGGGTGTCACTGAATTCACAGAGTACATCTCTGAGACGGTTGATGTCCCATCACCGTTTCACCTCCTGGAGCCGCCTACCTCTGGTGGTTTCTTGAAACTGTCCAAACCCTGCTGCTACATTTTTCCAGGAGGGAGGGGAGACTCTGCCCTCTTTGCTGTAAACGGCTTCAACATCTTAGTAGATGGAGGCTCTGAACGAAGATCCTGCTTTTGGAAGCTAGTGCGTCACTTAGACCGCATTGACTCCATTCTGCTTACACACATTGGTGCAGATAATCTCCCAGGCATCAACGGGCTCCTTCAAAGGAAGATTGCAGAACAAGAAGAGGAACAGTCCCAAGGCTCCACCAACTATAGCGAGTGGATAAAGAACCTGATCTCTCCAGAGTTAGGTGTGGTGTTTTTCAATGTACCAGAGAAACTCCGTATGCCAGAATCAAATCTCAAAGTCAAGCGAAGCATTGAAGAGGCTTCACTCACATTGCAGTACCTTAAAAAATTGGGAGTCAAGCCAGAGCCCCTTTTTCGAGTTGTCAGTAACACTATTGAGCCTATCACCCTGTTCCACAAAATGGGGGTCGGAAAGTTGGACATGTATGTTCTGAATCCTGTTAAGGACAGTAAGGAAATGCAGTTTTTAATGCAGAAGTGGGCAGGCAACAGCAAAGCCAAAACAGGTATTGTGCTCCCTAATGGAAAGGAGGGTGAAATATCTGTGCCCTACCTGACTTCAGTTACTGCCTTAGTTGTCTGGCTCCCTGCCAACCCTGCAGAAAAGATTGTCAGGGTGCTGTTCCCTGGGAATGCACCACAAAACAAGATACTGGAAGGCCTAGAAAAATTGAAGCACCTTGACTTCTTACGCTATCCTGTAGCCACACAAAAAGACATCGCTGCAGGAGCTCCTCCCTCGGTCATAATTAAAACCAAGTTAAAACAAAGAACGGACAGCAAAGAAAGCTTAAAGTCCTCACCCAAGACCACTGCAAAGCCCACAAAGAAAGACGTTGATGGACAGGATGATGTTTCCGCTGCTACTGAGTTAAAGAGTGACTCTGTAAAGGAAAATAAGGTTGAGAAAAAAGAGGAGAAAAAGACTACCAAAACTCTAAAACCCAAGACTGATGTGCCAGAAAAGAAAAAGCTCCTAAAAGAGAAATCTGTGAAAAAACATTCTAAGGAAAGAACATTAAAAATTGACGAGAAGAAGGACAAGGAAAAGAAAGAAGTTAAGAAAGTAAAGAAAGATGACTCGGTTAAAAAAGATGAGAAGAAAGATGCCAAAACCAAAGAGGACAAGAAAAAGGAGACTTCCAAACCTGAGCTGAGAAAAATGACAAAGCCTGATTTCAAACCCCTAACACCAGAAGTAAGAAAGACACTTCATAAAGCTAAAGTGTCAGGCAAAGCCAAAACTAGCAAAGTGAAAACAACCAAGGCAGCTCATGCTAAGCCAAAGCAAGAGGAACCAAATTCTGAGACAGTACAGCCTGAACCATTACATATTGGGGCTGTTGAGAGCCTAACGACTCCCTCCATTCCAGAAGACCGTACTGAGGAATTTGATGGAATTAAACACACCGAAGTTGTAGTGGAACTAGCTGACGTTGTATGTTCAGAGCCATCTGAAACTACTGAGGTTTTATTAGACCAACAAACTGCAGGCCCCAGTCAGGAGGAGGAGAAAGCTCAAGAAACTATGCCATCTATTATTAAGGCTCCTGAAAAGGAGGTTTCAGCTCCAGAACTGAAAGCTGAGACTGATAATGAAGTCAAGGACTCAATACAAGAGGAAGAGGAGGAAACTGACAAGTTTGAGGATGAGGGAGCAGCTATTGAGGATGAAGAGGAGGAGGAAGAGGAGGAAGAATCCCAGACTGCTCAGAAGAAAGCAGCAGACGAGGAAGAAGATATGGGGATAGGAGAGGAGGAAGATGAAGCAAAATGGGCCGAGGAAAAAGACAATGTACTGGACAGGAAACATGAAGTAGAAGAAATGGAAAAAGTAAGGCAGTTTGAAATGTCTCAAATGAAGGGAGAGGAGCAGGAAGAGGAGGTGGTTGAAAAGGCTGAACTGGAGGAAGTAGAAGATTTGGATGCAATAGCAGATGAAGAAATCAAAGTCAAATCTGAAGATATGGCAGAGGAACACGTGGGCCAGGCCAGGGAAAGCAAACCTACTGAGCCTATATCTACCGCTGATGAGGAAGGCTACCTGTCACACGTGGATGGAGCCACAGCTCCCATAACCTCCGTAGCTCAAGGAGCTACAGCCGCAGAGCCAATTTCTTTCATCCAAGACGAGTCTATTCCTGGCTACTCGGAAACAGAACAGACCATCTCCGATGAGGAGATTCACGAGGAGGCAGAGGAGAGAATACCGCATCTCCAATACGATGTTGGTGCATATGATATCTCTGTCCCGGATCAGACAGGCTCCTTTGTAGACATTCACGGCATGAGAGAGATGCAAGCAGCGGGCCTGTCTGATAAAGGTTTCATACCAGGTGTTCATGAACCTGTATCTGTGTTTACTAATATAATCACCGCTCCACTGGCAGAGGAAGAGCATGTGTCTTCTGCAACATCCATAACAGAGTATGACAAAATATCATCCTTACACACATCTCTTGCTGAGGATCAGTCAGCGGCATCTGCCATTGTGCCTCAGAGTGAAGAAACAGCGACAAGTTCTTCAGCTGTGGGTCATGTTAAGAGTGTTCCGCTGTCCACACCGACTGAAGACACCCATGAAAAGGGGTTCCCACACTCTGCCAGCACCGTCTCACCGCCTTCCTCTTTGGAGGAAGACAAGTGCTTTAAGTCACCATCTGACGACTCACAGCGTGGTGTCGCTGAAATAAAGGCAGATACCAAGGTTCCTGAAGCTAATAGTGAAGAAGAGGAGGAGGATGACGAAGAAGAAGACCAAACCCCGAATGTTGACATTTCACTTGAAAAACTCCAAGAGAGCTATGCTTTACCCCAAGCAATTCATGATAAAACCAAAGACATTCAAAATCTCCCTGGCTCAGTGTCTCCTGTTTCAATGACCACCCAGGACACTAAACAGATCCAGTTGCCAGTTGAAGAGGAACATGTTACTTTGACTGCCAAAACAGACGTGTCCTCTGTCCTCTTTGGTGTAGTGCCCACCAAACATTTTGGCTCTGACTCAATCACTTCAGAGAGTGAAGAGCGCTGTTTCAGCCCAGATGACAGCACTGTAAAAATGGCTTCCCCCACACATTCTGGACCCCCTAGTGCAGGTCATTCTCCACTTAGGCAGTCACCAGTGGATGAGCGCATGAAGACCTTCCCTGAATTGGAGCCACATGTCTTTGATGTAGCAACCAAACCCAAACATGAAGATAAAAATAAAGATGAAAAAGAAATAGAAGCTGAAACACAAATCGAAGTTGACATACAGGAAACAGCTCAACATGAGTGTTTAGATAAGCCATTTGAGGACATAATGGAGTCTCCAGTGATGAAAGAGCCAGAGAAAGACCATTCATTCCTGCCAAAACATGAAGATAAACAGGAATACAAATTGCCGCTTGCTGCTGTTTCTGTGATAGATGACAATGAAACACCCATGTTAAGCAAGGATTCTGTCACTGGGGACATGTCTAGCAAGAAAGCATTACCCGGGCACAGTGATGGTGGGCATCAGCAGATAGAATGCAACATATCAAATACATTTCCAGAGGGTGAGAGTCATTTCCTGGATAATGGTGATGATGAGGCGGATGATGGCGATGACGGTGATCGCAATGGCCAGGCTGTAGTTGCAGAAGTTAAGGAGGAACTGATGGCAGAAAAGGATGAAACCTTGGAAGTCAAGCAAACGCAGAAACCGTCCAGACAAGAGGATTTTGAAATCAAGCATATGACAGAGAAGAGCGAACATGTGGCACTAAAAGGTGATATTTCTGATATAAAGGCTACTGTGGAATCACAAAAGGAAATGCATTCAGAGGCGGATGTTAGTTTTCATACTAGGCATATCAGTGTTGAACAAAAGGGGGTTGAAAATGATAACACTTCTGACTTAAAACAAATCACAACAGAGGAAAAACAGATGAAAAAAGATGACATATCTGTTACTTTGCCTGTCAAGGAGGATGAGAAGACAATGGTAACAGTAATCTCTCACATTATTACCACAGAAGATTTAGAGGCTAAACAGATAGAAAAGCATGATATTGACATGAAACACCTTAAGGAGGAACAGATGGACAAAGAGAAAGACGCGAAAACAGACAAGACCTCTGAAAATGTAAATGAGGATGATTCAGTTCAGCAAATAATTGAAAATGAAAAAAGTGATAAACGTGATGAACCTCCATTAACAATTAAGCCTACCACGGTGGAAGAAGTGGATATAGCTACCAGTCAAGGTGATATTTCCACCCAGATAACAGCCAGCGTAGAGAGAAAACATACATCTACAGATGACACTGCTGCCAAACCAATGGTGGAAAGAACAGGAGCAAATGCATTGATGACTGATGATGATTTCTCTTCTGTCAAAGCATCCAAAGAAGGAGGCATACAAGAAACTAGTAAAGATGAACTATGTGTCACTAAGTTAGCTAAAGAGGATAAGGAGAAAATGATTGAGGACATGCCAGTCAAGGACGAGGTAGTGACGAGTAAAGATTACTTTTTCCCAATCGAACACACCAAGGAGGTGATAGAGGTTATTTCTGATGTTAAAACAGACAAACCAGAAATGGATGATGAAGTCGCAACCTTTGAAGTAAAATCCTCCATAGAGGAGAAAGACAAAGCAAAAGATGATTCGCTCATCAAGAGCAAAGACGAAAAGGAAAAAGAGATTGAAATGTCGGATCTTGTCTGTTCTTCTATTGATAAGAAAGAAAATGAAGTTGAAACTATCAGGGAGGAAATGAAAGACAGTGGTGAGAATTTTAACCCGGAATCAACCAAAAAAGAGAAGGAAGATGACTATTGTCATGCAGAGTTCATTGTGATAAAGGGAGAGACTGTTAATGAGAGCTCTGCTCACGCAGGTAGCACTAAAAAAGAGGAAAAGGAAACAAGAAAAGATTCTTCTGAACTCAAGATGGATGAGAAAGATAAACATGTTCCTTTTGCTGAAGCATCCAAAGAGGCAAAGGATATTAGTGTCTTAAGTGCTGCTAAGAATATAGGCGGAGACGCTGATGAAAAGCTTATAGAAGCACAGATAGGGGTTTTCATCTCTTCACCATATAAAGAGGAGCAGTCCTGTAAAGATACACATGAAACTGAATTAAGTGAAGACACAACAATACAGGAAGAAAAAAAAGAGCAATATAAGGACATAAAAGTTAAAGACATCACCGTTCAGATGGAAAAAGAAAAAGATGATGCTCACGTGGCTGAACATACAAAAGAACAGAAGATGGAGAAAGAACAAGAGAAAGAATACACGTATGAGACCGAAAATACCAAAGATGAAATGAAAGAGGAGAAAATAAATGAGTGTGAAAAAGCCGAAGAAAAAAGCTTTAAAGAAAAGGGAGATGCTGCTGATACAGATGAGATGGCTGACAAAGAAAAGCATGAATCATATGAAGCTGACCTCACAAAAGAGGAGAAGTGGGAGAAAGAGGAGTTACAAGAGAAACACAATCTGGACAAGGCCGTCAAACAGACTGCACAAATAGGGGAACCAATGTTAGCATCTAAATCAGATTACAAACCACCATTTGTTGTCCATTCATCTGATGAAGACAGGGATGACGAAGAGGATGAAGACATTTGCATGGGTGGAGCGGGCTCCAGACCTTTGTCTGTTGAAACAAGGACAACAGGACATGACATCACCTCTGCAGGCCTTCTGTTTTCTGAAACTGCACAGATGTTTATTGAAAACGTTGACTCACCTCAAAATATACCAACTCTTACAATGCAGGAACCCTCAATTGATGAAGACGTCAAAGAGTTGGGAAAAGAGCAAAGTAAGTCACCGGAAACAATTGCGTTTATGAAGAAAGACACCACTGTTGCTACTGAAAAGGGAGAATCAGAAGATGCTTCTGATAAACCTAGGTGTAACGATGCACCCTTCTCAGCATCCATACTTGCAGAGAAAATGCAGACATCTACGTTATGTACATTATCAAGCACTGACAATATATCTAAGAGTTCAACGCTTCCAAGCACTGAGAGCCAATCGAGTGTTGGCGAATTGCCCCAAATTGAGAAATTGGTACCAACTCCGCTGAGCACAGCATCTATTTCTAATGAACCAACAGAGCATGAGAAACCTGTCAAAGAAGCAGAGAGAGAAATGGAAGGAGAGCGAGAAGCAGCTTCGCCAGGGCTTCCACAGCCTTGTGCATATTTTACATTGGATAAGACAGATGATGTTGTTCGCACAGGAGTAGTACTATTAGAGGGTGCAACTGCAAATGAAGCAGCTGTTGAAAAGGTTGTCTCTGAAAAGCAGACGGCTGAGGTAAGCCAAGAAGATGAAAAGCAAGACATTGGTATATCAAAGTATGATCCATATGAAAAACCTATACCAAAAGATCACGATTCTGACTCCCAAGGAGAAAGTGACATTTCTCCAAGGTTTGATTGCGCTCTTGACATTGGCATAGATGATAATAGGATAAGTAGTGAAACAGAATGCGGTGGGGCCATCTTCCTCCTCGAACATCAGTATAAAGAGGAGCCGCTCTCCTATAGTAGGGTTGACTACAGCCCAGTGTCTCTCTCAGAAAGTGAAAGAAGCAGCCATCACAGTCACAGTGCCTCCCCAGAATATGAAGATCGAGAGAAGGGTCAAGAGGAAGAGAGTGTAAGAGAAGATAGGCCAGATACACCTGTGGCCGAAAATAGCTTTTCGGCCACAGGTGCGCAAGATAACAAAATGACACAAGCTGCTGAGTCCTGTTCTCACACCTTCAGTCTTAAAGAGGACAAACCTGAGAGATCTGAGAAAGAGAAAGAGGATGGATCAGCCGTCCAAACAGGGGCCACACAAGAGAAGGACACAGATACATTTTCTACCAGCATATCAGATCGGTCATTAAGACAGGAAACACCTTCACAGAGCCAATCAGACCTTGGTGCACAGACCTCATCTATCTCTGTGCCTATTGGAGAGTTCTCAGATGAGAAGACCACAGGGAAAAAGAGAGAAAAGGCTTCACCTGAGTCCGTGAAAGAAAAAATGGAAACCTCTGATGCTGAAGAAGAATTATCTCCATCAGGTCGATACTCGCCAGCCGAGAAGGATATGCTACCTCAGGTTTCATCTGTAGGGAATAATGAAGCGTCAAGTGATTACAGTGCTGATCCTCTTGCCTCATTTTCTGGACATCAAATAGATGACAATGTTCTCACATTTGACAACAGTCAAAGTGCCAGCTCTGCTTGCAAAGCTACAATACACCATCCAGAGAGAAAAGAGGGGTTGGGTAGCATGGTAGATAAAAGGTTAATTGTCGAAGGGGAAGATTTCAATGATGATGATGATGATGAATCTGAGGAAGAAGACAACGAGGAAGATGTGAGTGATGTAGATATGGAGAAAGGTGCTAGAGAACAATCTGAAAAAGAAATGGGCAGGCATTCCTCTGAGGATACATCCATCTCAATGTTGCCAGAGAGAGAGGATTCAAACAAAATATCCCACTCATCTCAAAGTTCTGAGGAAAACAATGGTGGAGTCTCAGAGGCTGTTGATGCAACTACTTCCAAAAAGCCGGAGACAGATGGGAAATTATTTTACCCTCAGACAAGTACTCTCGACAGGGACACCACTTCTACATATGAGGCAGCAACTTCCCAACTCCCTCAGACAAAGACTGAAGGTGCTGAAAAAAGGGCACAGGAATTAAGTCCTCTGAAAATGGATGGATCATGCACACCTACATCCCATGATGCAGCAACCTTTAAACCTCCTGAAACAATGAGTGTCAGTGAAGTTCTAAGGACTCACCAAACTTCACCTGAATTAAGTCCTTTAAAAATTGATGAAATCTGTTCAACAACATCAGAATTTTCCATTTCCCCCAAACTTACAGAAACAATGAATAGTGAAATCGCAGAAGAAAAGGATGAAATGGAAACTGTGATTATCAAAAATATACATGCACCTGAGGATGTCACATCACATAAAGTATTAGAGTCAAATACAGAAGATTCCAAGTTATCACCAGAACCAAGCTGTGTGGGAAGGGAGGGGGGCACAGGTAGCTCAGTAAGCATTTCTTTACTTCTTGACAGTGCAGAGTCTTTATACACGTCAACAGCTACTGCCCCATCACTCCTATCAGGAATCTATGCTGATATTGGACATAGTGCCTCTGGAGAATATCCATCTGAATCTGAGCATTCTTACAGTGAGGACAGTCTAATAGGAATGAAGGAGGATAAGGAAGACATCCATATGCACTCAGGTGTTTCCCTGCTACCTACGTTAGGTGATCTTAAATGTCAGAGCCAAGACGTTGTTGTTGCTGAAAAGGCAATGTTAATGTCAGATGAGAAGACATCACATATTGAAGAACACAGTGAAGAACCATGTGCACATGTTTACACAGACACTAGGATGACATACACTTCGTCAACATATTCATCTGCAGTACATAGTTACACTTCATCAGCTTCAGCTTCTCTTCCTTTTAGTCAACAATTTCAACAGGAGGTAGGGACTTTTATGTCAAGCTCAGGTTCTCCTAGAAGATTATCTGATCCATCATTAGTTGAAGAGGGAGGGTATTGTGGAAATCTACATATGGATGAGTACATGGAAGTGTCTGACATGCCTACCGCAACGTCAACAGAAGCGTCAACAGAAACAAAGTCTCTAGGGTCTTCTGCCATGGCCAAAGAAATGTCAGAACAAGAATTTAGTTCTACCATGCACGTGGACAAAAAGCAGAGCTCTGATTTACTGTATACACTAGAGTCAAAAATTACAACCTCCATTGCAGCTCCATCTCTACAAAATACACAGCAAGTGAACTTGGCAGACACAAAAAGGACACTTTTTGATGTCTCCCCTCTGCAAAGCGCTGATTCCCATGGGTCGCAAGGGCCAAACGGAAACAGGGAGCCCTGTACATTTCAAATGGAAGACAGCACTCTGCCATGTCGTATTGAGTGTCACAGAACTACGACTGCGACAAAAAAGGCAAATTCATCCATAGCTGAATCATATGGGGTAGAAAGTAGGATACATAGTACTGAGACAAAAACTGTCACAATAACATCTACTGGTGCAATATCTCATCCTGATGTGGTGATACCAACACAACAACCAGCGTCATGTAGTTTTCTAGTTCAAACACACGTAGCACCAAGTGACACCATCAATATCTCTAGTGCTATCTCCGACCAGTCCAAATTAAAAATGGAAGAACATGCACAAGTGGTAGAATTGAAAGTTGAAAAGAAAGAAGAAATTAAACCTCCAACTGAGATGTCAGAATCTAAGGAAAAAGAAGGAAGCAGCAATGGTGAAAAGAAGGATGTTGTTGAAGATATTCTAGAAAATAAAGAACTAGAGAAGAAACAAGAGGCATTCAAAGAATTAGTGGAGAATAAAGACACAACTGAACCAAAAAAGGGTGAAACAGTCGAGGCGAGTAAGAAAAGTGAGGCAGAATATGTCGATGATGAAATGCTGGAGAAGCCACAAGAAAGGATGGTGGTAAGAAGAAAGAGTAGCATATCTGATTGGGAACTCTTACAGAGACCCGATGACTACCCGAGCACACCGCCTCCAGGTTACGGCGATGATGAGAATGAGGAGGAAGTGATGGAATGGATGACCACTGATCATGGTAGACCTCCCCACACAATGAAACATGCCCACCAAACGGATGCATCAGGAAAAGCTGATGCACCATCCAATCGTCCATCTGACCTGTACACAGGGGCCACGTCCGCCGCCTCCTCACCGCCCGGCTATTCTTCTTGTGTATATAAACACAGCAAAGGTGAGCTCTCACCGTCCTTCATCAACCCCAGTCCTCGACACATTTCCAGCGACGAGGGCGATGAAGAAGCACAAAGTGAATGTTCTGTAGATGGGGATGAGGATGATCACGAACAGCACTCGGTAAAGAGAAGGTCACACAAGCAAGGGCACCACCACGCTCAGAACCATGACGGCGATTCTGGACAAAGTGCACACCCGTTACCTGGCACCATGTCTTCGGGGCTGGGTGCGACATTGGCTGGCGAGGAGACGCCCCCGACTTCAGCAAGTGAATCAATGCCATCACAGTCTGATTCGGATGTCCCTCCAGAGACAGAAGAGTGTCCATCTATCACGGCGGAAGGCAACCTGGACTCTGATGAAGATGCTGAACATCTGCCTGTGGACAAACTTTTTGGCTCTGGAGCTGGGGGAAGCCACCACCCTCCTTCCCCTAGGTCAGCCCAAGTGGCTCACGATCCCCCTCCTACACCATTAAAGGACTCTCCCCCGCATCCGCCAAGCCCTGATGTTTGCATGATAGACCCAGAGGCTTTTCTCAACGATCACAGTAGTGCAGATAAACTTCACAAGAAGGAGCACAAGTTCACCAAGGTCCTTAGAAAGAGTAAACCCAAGTCATCCTCCCCTGCACGGAAGGGGGAGGTCAGGAAGAGGGCCACCACCCCAGTGAAGCAGACCTCTAAGGACTCTACCTCATCCCGTTCAGCCTCTCTGAGAAGGAGAGACCCAGAGAGAAGCTCCAAGTTGCTCAAGATGTCTGAGAACCAAGGCTCTAGGAGTGAGATCCAAATGCCAGGAAAAGGTCTAGTGAATGGCATCAAGAGCAGTTCAGGTCTGTTTGTACTTGTTGTGATGTTTCTTAAGATAGTTCTAGTGCAATATTGCTGAAAGTGTACACTACGATTTCTAGCTTATGTACGTCTCTATTTACACTTACTTTGTTAATCACTTAATATTATATTTATACTAGCTGAAGTTATTGATAATTAAATGTTATTCAAATAATATAAAAATTGATAGAGTAAATTTACATTTTAAGATGTTTTTTCATGATAACATTTTATTACATTATATTCATCTTTGGAAAAACTGACATTTTACATATATACTACTAACTGAGACTTTTGGTCTTTAATAAGACAATCATTTTGGTTTACATTCTTGTTGTGTTCCAGGTAACAACTCACAGAAAGCTAGTTCAGGCATTCCCCCTGGACCACCGATCTATGTAGACCTGGCCTATGTGCCCAATCACTGCAGTGCCAAGAACGTGGACGAAGAGTTCTTTAAGAGAGTGCGGGCTTCGTATTATGTCGTAAGTGGGAACGACCCGGGCAGTGGAGAACCCAGCCGTGGAGTCTTGGATGCCTTGTTGGAAGGAAAGGCTCAGTGGGGCACAAATATACAGGTACTTCTACTTCTTTTCATGGTTTCTATGTGAAAAGTTATTGTAATGTGCTCAAGCTACACTCCTTACTGTAGAACTACTGTTCATACAGTAGTATGTGCAAAGAGAATAGGATCTGAAAACGTAATGTGCAAGGTACATAAGCTTTTCTGTAGCAAGTAGAAAATATGCCATAACAATTTAATGCTTCTGCTGTCAATTTACATCAGTGGTTCTCAACCTATTTTGGTTAAGCGCCCCCCTATCCATTATCCAGGTCACTCACCGCCCCCCATCAAATAAGATGTAGTCTAATTGCCCTGAACATTCATATATTTAGCAATAACACACATGGTCGTGTGATGGCATCTTTTCTTGTTCTGTGCCAAATTTCCATGTGATTCCAATAACTAAAAACATAAACATCAATAACAAATAAAAACTTCCGCAAAAGTATTACAAATGTAGCACTTTTGCGCAGGACACATAATTTTTTTTTTTACATTTTGTCACACTTTTCATCCTCAATTTTTAATTGGAGAAGAAACTAGAGTGTAAAAGAGCTCAACATTCCTCGGTTGCACTATAGTTCTATCATATGTGTTGCACTCGACTTGTTATGAATTGCTCTATAAAGTGCTGTAAAGAGTTTTTTTTCCCCCGCAGGGATTTTGTATCGGTCCAACAGTATAGTTACATTGTATTCCGATGCACGCATCACGATGACAATGCTGAAACAATGTATGGTGCACTAAGAAGCCATGCTGGACACACATTGCCAAGGCTAGGATAGGGTTGCGTGGTGTGGTCTGCACCATTTTGTTTGTGTTCAGAACACCGAAGAAACACCATATTTTTCAGTGTGCACACCAAGCGGACAGCTAGTGGCCCGTGAGGAGATATTCACTGAACGTGACAAAAGGTGCATTATCGGTAGCTTATGATCGCTGACGTCAGCAAGTCAACAAGTATGAAGTGTTCCCGTCGAGAATCCCTGAAGGAACGCCAGATGTGAAACCGTGTCTCTCTCACCTTATCTCATTGCTACTGTAGGTGACATTGATCCCCACCCATGACACAGAGGTAACCAGGGAGTGGTACCGTCAGACCCACGAGAAGCAGCAGGATCTCAACATCATGGTGTTGGCATCCAGCAGCACTGTGGTCATGCAGGATGAGTCCTTCGCTGCCTGCAAGATTGAATTCTAAAGCCTTGTACTGTACGCAGCTCTGCTAGTCACCCCTCCCCCACCCCCTTCCTCGTCTGTTCCATGCCGGAGGTACACTGAGGTTGTGTTTGCTGCTCTGTGCTTCTGTCTAGTGTTTTTTGCTGTCCCATGATAATGGTACCCACAGCCTTTTGCTTGCAATCCTCACTATACTGTATTCTGTTACAGGAAATCCAAGACACATCCAAACATTGGGTTTGTCTTCTCTGTAACAACTGTGCTTATTGTTACACTATTTACCTTGGTTCCTTTGCTGTTTTGAATGAGCTCAGCTGCTTAAGCAATTTTTGGCCTGGAATACAGTTTGAAAACAGCTATTTTATCGAACATTTCGTATAATTATGCTTAACAAATTGCCATATATCGATGACACTTTGTCTTTGATTACAAAATTAAGTTTTAAGCAATTATATTGTCATACAAAAAATCATACATGCGCCACATTTAAATAAGGAAATATGTTTCCAAAGTTAAAAAATAATGCAATATAGGCCAATATAGTAAGTCACAATATTAGTGGAGCTGTACTTCGTTTGTCAAAGGTGTTGCATTTGGATGATTATGAATGATCACATCAGAAAAAATACATTCCTTTACAGGAAAGTGTCAAATTTCGAAGGACAAAAACAAGTTCCAGACCCTTGCTAATCTGTACAAAATAACGTACTACTTTTTGGAAGGAGAAACAGCTTATGGTGTTTAGAATGTATGCGCAATTATTTAAATTTGGTGGGAATTCATTTAACTTTTCCTGTGAGGTGAGGCTATATATTCCATGACATATTACTTGGATAGAACATGCTCACTTTTCATTGCTATAGTACAATAACTGGATTGACTCAATAGCTACAACTAAACTGTTTAAATTCTTTGTTGTTGTGAAGTGCTTGGTGGTGCCTCCAGTGGCTTCTTTATAGAATTCGT
Source organism: Amblyopsis rosae (assembly GCA_025399935.1). Classification (NCBI taxonomy): domain Eukaryota; kingdom Metazoa; phylum Chordata; class Actinopteri; order Percopsiformes; family Amblyopsidae; genus Amblyopsis; species Amblyopsis rosae. The sequence goes on along the minus strand of JAODTR010000021.1, from coordinate 351,876 downwards.
GAAACGTTCCTCCCTGACTCCAACAGCATAGCTGGTGCATGACGGTTCCCTTTTAGCTTCAGACTCTTTGCTGAGATGGAGTTGCAAGTGGTTACTAGTGTGTTTAGCCAGCCTACAGTACATGTGAGGAATGCACTATAGTGTAGTTAGATGTTGGCTGCGTCTAAGTTTCAACACACGTACCAGTCAAAGGGATTATGTTTCTAATCTCACTATAACTATGCTGGTTGGTTTGGTTCCACTTTTCTTTTCTTTTTTTATATCCCTGCCATGGTCTTCTAGTTGTATGTTTTCAGGTATACAGGTAAGATAGACATTTCTGTATCAGTATAGAGGTTAAATAAATCCAATATTTTGCAATGAGCTCTGAATGCTGTTTGGTCATGCAATTAAGGAGAATGTTTAAAGGGCCTATGATATTTATTTGTAGAATTCAGTTGTATTTTTTATTTTTATTCTATTATCTGTAAACAGAGTGATGGAAAGGGCAGCAACCTTTTCAAAATGTAGCAATGGAAGCCTGTCCATCTCTTGTGAGTGATTGTTATGCAGACGGAGATAGCAATTTTGCAATGTATTTGCGTTGATTAATATGTGGTATGTCATAGAAGGCCACTCTCACGTGCCTTTACATTTTCCTGTTGTGCTGGGCTAGAGAGACACTTTAAAAACTTCATGTCAGACATTTTGAAACAGCCCAAAAAAAACAGGGTACATTGAATTCGGAATGCACCATAGAGAAGAGGACCAATCAGTTTCCATATGTAATTTGATATATTCATTTGTTCCAGTACCAATGGTTGTATATAAAAAATATTCTGCATACAGCTATATCATGATCACCTAGTTACATTTCAAGAAGACATGATCAAACCATTATGAATGTCAAAAAGCAAGGTTTGCACCAAACAAGAATGCACTTTTCAGAGGCAAGAGTAATGTGTTTATGAGCTGGAATGTTTAGATGAAAAATGAGAGATGCACAGAGAATTAGTGTTCTAATTCTAATTGTAAAATATAGCTCTAGTCCTTCTGAAGCAGGTGCACATATAGTACCTTACAAATAGTAGACTTGATCTTATCTTAATGATAGTTTGAGTTTTAGGACAAACATTTAGTGAATGAGCATGAGTATGGTTATGAGGAGTGTGTGATAAAGTTACGGAATGTCTTACAGTATAAGTAAATGTGTTTCTCTTATGTATAACACACTTAAGAGCTGTGATGCATGCTGTATTAGCCAGTGAGGAGCTTTCTGGGATACAGATTTGAACTTTTTTGTTGTTGCATTGCCACATTTCATAGCAGCTCTTAGATAGTGTGTGTTATTCATATTATTCAGGAAGTAGTGAGTTCATTTTGATCGTGTATTCATATTTTATTTTGTATTTTTTAAAGGATACACCTTCATCATAGGAGTGCATATATGTACATGCTTACATGTACATATATGAAACTTGAGGCAAGGGTGAGGTCAGACTGGATATATTATCTCATTATTGTCCTAGCTTGGTGACGGATTGCAAGAAAGTTCTAGAGCTAAATAAGAATTTCCTGCTTGTGAAGTTTAATCTTAATATCATTATTACAATTGCTAATAATAATATATGAATCAAGTTTGAAATAGGCCAATTCAACCCAGAGAGACTAAAGAATGCTATATCCTAATATATACCTGCTTCATATTAATTCCAGGCCAGTGCCATTTGTTTTTATTGTTTAACTTAGTACTTTTGCACAGAATTTAAATAACTATATTTGTCTTAACTCTGCAGCCCATCTTAGTTTCAAACAATCAGGAGATGATTCACACATACAAATGCTGTTCATTTCGTGTTCTGAAGCATACATTTGCCATTATAGAGGAGATCTTTTATGGGTGCAGGTATAAGATTAAGCAGATGGTTATGCACAATACCCACAGCAGTACACACTAGTACAGCAAAATAATTCTGAATATCATAACATCGCTCATAAAGTCCTATTACAATAAGCTAGAATCAAAACCTTTATTATATAAAACTCCCTTTTTTTCTGGATAGTCTGATATGTTGTGTTGTCTTTAAATGATACAATTTTACTTGTCCGATTCCAAAAACACCGCCTTAAGAACTGAAGAGTCCTACGGCATTGATTAAATGCTGTGAAACAATAAACTGTACGATTATACAGAAAATGAATGCACTATCGTGGATATCTATTTTTCAGAATGTAGACTTGGTACTAAAGATGAATGCTGCTTGTTCATTCAATATAATACTCACAACTTAGACATAAATATATTTATGGAGCAAACAAAGCTGGGTGGATGCACTGTTCTGATTAGCCTTACTGTACATAACTACAGTGTCTGTTGGTTAAACAGTTTTGCAAAGGAAAAATGTTGCTTAGATCCCACATCAAATATACATAATAATACATAGAAAATACCACTCCTTTGTTTTCCTGAATATGACTTGAACATGCAGACAAAAATACACAAAATCAAACGATCATTAAATAATGATACATGTACATTTATGTACTGTACAAACATGTGTAAATATATCTCAAACAAATACATTTTAAAGGGTATGATCCTTATTGTGATATGTTTTTATTTATGGAACCCATGATCAAAACTCCTATACCTTGAAGTGAGAAAATGACTAGATACAGAATGATAACAGTGCATCTGTATGTTCAGTTACATTGTCATGCCAGCATTAGGACAGTCATTTGGCCACAATACAGTGTCACCTGCCATCTACCCTTTCTGCATGTGATTTATTTAGTTATAATCCTGAATGTACTCATTTAACATGGAAGTAATATTAAAATAAAGATATAACTATTTTAAATGGGTGTATTGATAAAAAGAAGAAGCTTATTGTATTAACGGGTACTGTACAGTACAAGTTACAGTACCTAATATTATACTGGGCTGTGTTTCTTGTTTGCTCTGTTAACATGTTAAGGAAGATGCTGTACTTCTTGTAATTCTGTTTTACTATAATTTTGGGCAATGTATTAGTCTTAGTTATAATATTCTACTTCAGTGCAATATTCTGTATCTCTCTCTCTCTCTCTCTCTCTCTAAATTTGACTGGTAAATCTACAATTACTGCAGATTAATTATTCAAGGGAAGCAGCCTGGTGACCATGAATTAAAGTACATTGAAATCTTATTCTAAAGTTTTTTTTGGTGTCATTTAGTGTATTTTACAATTATTCTGTCCCTTTTCTTTTAAGATTAATTCATGTCAATAGGCCTCCATTTAGAGGCAAATCAATGTAAAAATCATTAGAATTTGTTTGAATAAAAAATTTTTTTTGGGGATTAATTAAGATTAATAAAGACTTGTAAAGTCTTAATACTGCATTATAAGCCCTGAGAAGCAATCAGCAGTGGACTTTTCTCAGTATACAGAGAGAAAACTTAGTTTGTAAGGCACCAAAAAAGAAAAACATCCTTTAATTTTTATGTACAGTATTTGTGTAATTTCTAAATAATGGTTCTGTTTTATGGTGGGTGAACCTGCTCAGGTAGATTGATCAGTTTTAAAGATATCTCCAAGCATGGCCGCTGCTCATCAATATAACATTTTCATTTAGATGTTGGAGCTGCTGCCCCCGCGACCTGACTCTGGATAAGCGGATGAGGATGGATGGATAGATATAGATTTTATATAGGCAAGACCTAAAGGTGTTTCAGGGAAAAAGTAAACCTTTAACATAAAATGAATCATTTAACAAAATCAATTTTAGCCTAGCTGTGGTCCAAAATCAACTAAGGCAATCTACAGTCTGTCTCATTTGGATAAATGGAGTAGATGGGTTATCATTTGTCTTTGTCACTCACATATCTCTGTATAAATGAATCAAGCTTATCTGTCTCAGGAAAAATGCAAGTGTAGGCAGCCTATACAAACAGTAAACAATCAGCCTTATAAAACGGTTGTGGTTGAATTAATATACATTCATATCAACAAAGCAGTAGTGTTTTTGTTTTTGGACTCACTTTTACAAATTACTTTCACAAATGTGGCCATTTCTTTAGTTTTATGTGAGTCTCAACATGTAGTCAGGAAAAGAATAAAGCAGAAAGAGAGGTTTAGTTTGAAGCAGAATAGATTACATCATCGTTTGGGCTCCTGTGAGTTGGCAGTTTCTCTCTGGAGCGGCTCGGCGTTCCATTCACCCGATGTAGCTTCAGTCTTACTTAATTAGATCCGGGGGTGTCACCATGGCAACGCATCAGCGCAAGGATACAGGAGACATGAGTCATCACTATCCTACAATCTTTTCACTAGCAGGAGTGGAGCAGGAAGAAAAAATAAACTTAAAAAAAGAAGAAAGAAGAAAGAGAGCCTGATGTACTGTAGTTGGTACCAGCCTTTAGCTGACGGTGAGGTCAGGTGAAGATAGTCTGCCGAGTCAATTGTTGGAATAGCAAGTTATTATTAATCACGCATGAATGCAAGACAGGTAGCCTACAGTACAGACAATACAGGACAGGGAGAAGAATAGGTGAATATTTAGAGTGGGGGTGGCTGGGGGCTGAGAAGCAGAGCGCTACAGTATGTGAGGTGTGAGCGGGAGGTAGTGACAGGAGAGTTGGCTAGAGAGCTTGGGTGTCTGGAGAATGGGCCATTAATACAAACCAGACAGTCATTCTCTCCTTGTCTGCACGCACACACACACTTTAACTGGCTGTTGGGGAGGAAGCATTTAAATAAAGAAGTATTGTTCATTTAAATTGTTGATTTTCATTCTTTATTTCTCCAATATTCTCCATGCTTGATGTCCCATGTTCTCAGTTAGAGAAGTGACTGGTTACAATCAAGAAATAAAAGTCACAGCCAGGATCATTTGTGAGCGGGGTTGAGGCCAGCCACATCAGATCCCTTCAGACAACACAACTGGAACATTTAGAATTTTTCACCCCAAGAGATAAGGCACAACACAAATATATACATACAGGCACCTTGGTTCACTACCAAACCCCGAGGGCTCCAACTGTGAACATCTCTTTGGCCAAATTTAAATTATGCACACCAAAAAATTAAAACATACATCAACCCAAGTGGACACATTAATTAATGACTATTGAGTACCAATACTAAAAGTAAAACATTTACTAGTAGAGTTTTGATTCAGTAAATTCAGAAAATGCCTAATGAACTGTAATCATACAAAGGTAACACATTGTATAAATCATCAGGTTGTGTGTGTTTTGGCTTTAGCATAGACACACCATTAAATTCAAAGTTAGCCTAAACTGCATTGCTTTTTGAGATACAAAAACCATTTAATGGAGCATATTGACCACTGTGGTCTAAACCGTGGGTAAAACCATGACATCACATGATTTCAATACAATTACATTACCTTTTAAACCATATATCATTCAAACATTTAATATGATATGCACAGTACAAGAACATCAGTCAATTCAGCATTAGTCACTTGCGTTCATTGCACACCAGAAAACTGTTCAGTACTTTGTCATGACAGTAGATGCAGCGCAAAAAAAAATGTCAACAATGACTCATTTGAAAGAAGCTGATATTTAAATTGACCCTTTCCTGTGCCCATGTTAATTTGAATCAACTAATATAATCTACAGTAGTCAACAAGAGAAGCCATGACATTGTTTTCTTTCTTTCTTGCGGCTCACAAAAACACTTAAACACTGCACTGATTGAATTCCTGAAAAAGGCTGCTTAATATATAGAAATGTTGTAGAAATGTGAAACTAACAGCACAATGACAAATAATTGATCAAGATGGCTCAAATGTATTCATATATATACACTGTGCATATATGGTTGTATTCAAAACAGTTAGTCTCTGATTATGTAGAATAGCAGGGGCACCATTTATAGAAAGATGTGCTACACAGAATTGACATACTTGAAATCTGACCTCAGAGAAGAAATCAAATATGAAAGTGCAACTCTGAACATGAATGGTGATTTGACCATAACAATACCAAGCATTTCATTAAGATTAACTACTGTACCCAACCGTTTTAAACAGAAACATGTTCGATGAGTGGTCCCCAACACAGAGCCTCACGAGTGGCAATATACCAGATTGTTTTTGAATAATTAGATCATCAATAGGTTGCTGATACTTTATACTGTAGGGCACAAAGTTTGTACAATGTAAAGTGTATGACTGTGAAGAATACATTTAATCAAGGCTGCAGAAAGTGGTTTTGGAATGTGAGCACTCACCATGTAACCATCGCAAGATTACATCATCTGACTAAACACCTGTCACCATGAATAACAAATCAACTGCAAAACCCTGTCAGGTATAAGTGAGAAATGGTTCAGGTAACTGTGTGACTAGAGTAATTATTCTTAAAATGTACACCTACATTTAAACACACATTAGAATAGTGTTGCTGCCATGAGAGACAGCAAGGTTCCTGGTGCATGTGGTCAGAGTGACTGGGAGAATGACCGCATATGAAGGCATGGGAAGAGGGAAGGTCCCAGTGTCACATGCTCAGGGGCCGTTGGTTCCCCAGCATCGTGCGTACAGACAGACAGACAGACAGACAGAGAGAGAATTTCTACTCGCTGAAGCTGAAATTCACACTGGGGGTCTCTGTGATGGGTGAGGAGGGGCCAGCGCTGGACACAGCACTTGAGGGGACACTGCCGTCTGCAGGCAAGCAAACACACACACACACACGTTAATTACATCTAGGTACCGAACTCACAAATCCCTTAAAATGTTAATACACACAACCTTAACACAAACTGCCATCCATACAAATAACCCTCTTAAAGTGAATCTGTATGAATGACTACTAGATCTTATAGTACAGGACACAGAGAGAGAGAGGCAAAGACACAGAGTGAGATTATCTAGGTGGAAATACAGAGAAACAGAGGGAGCACAGAATATGTTGAGAGAGGGAGAGAGGGAGGAGAGGGAGAACATGCGGAAAAGACTCTAAACACTGGTGAATCAGTGGAGACTGACAGGGAAATGGAATGGGAGAGGACTGGTAGAAAGCAAAGGAGGACAAAGAAGGGGTCTGACAATACGGGAGCCCCCCAGGGGCATAAATAGTCACTCCCTGAGTCCTACTTTACTGAGGTCTTAATTGACGGTGGTTCCATGGCGTGCGCTGCGAGGCATAAACACGGCTTTTATTTATCTCATCTGACAGTTTAAGGAGGCTAGGCGGAGGTGTGGAACTGTGTTTATCGCACAGCCTAATGACACACTGCTCGCATTTTAAACTGCAGAGAGAGCGCAGAATGCACCGGGAGGAAAGGTACTGTATCATTAACATTCGGTATTTAGAGGCCTCATCTGTGGAACCGTACTTACATGGAGCGGCAATACAGGAGGGGGTTAGCATGTCTTGTGTGTGTGCAAGGACGCAAATGGCAATCGATGCAGCATCTGCTGTGGGAACTTTAATCTGTGACCTTTGGGAGTGAGGCCACAAGGTCACCCCAAGATGAATTAACACCCATTAATTCACATCTGCTTGTCAACTGCTCTGAGGTAAGGCTCAAGGTGGGAGGCAGTGGATACAGGATTTCTCCAAGAGGAGGTTCTACCGAGCTCACAAACACGGTGTGCAGAGGTTTTTGTAACCTCTACTCTCCTGGCTGAGCAGCAACTAATTCATACATACATTCATACATAACGACAGTGACACGTGTGTACACACCAGCCTGGGTTTAAATACGTCAAGGATAAGAACAGAACATGTCTCGTGTGCTCTATAGAGGCAACAACACTGGTACACTTACGCCATAAGCGTTGGCTGGGGGGTCTGAGCGAGGTCTCTGATCCAGAGGAGGAGAGGGGCTGCTGTGGGCTGTACAGGGACGACTGGCTCTGGGAGTCAAAGAGGGCGGAGAGAGCTGCGGGGAAAACACAGGGAGATGTACGCGTGCAACAGTGGCACGTCCCTTAGTAGGTTAGTAGCATCACACATTAACGCGGAACAAAGTAGCACTTTGTTTTTAATGAAACGTTTAAACAAAAAAACAAGCTATGGGTTTAACATCATATCTAAACATACACTGTATAGAGAAATGTGTGCCTTTTATATTTAATATATATAAAGAGGCTTCCACCTTCCGAAACATTTATCATGAGCTCATTAGATACCATGAGCAATAGCATACAATATTCCCCATTAAATCCCCCATAAACTGTCACAATGCTGTCTAAATTACAGTATACCGTGATGTGAACATGCATGAACAATTAACAAATAAACGACATTGTGTCAACATCACACAGAAGTAACAGTGACACTGTGTTTCATCAGACATGCTGTAAACGAAGCAGTGCTTTCCAACCACACCTAAATACCTTTCATAGTCTTAGCATGGGCCTCGCTACTACTTTCACACACCCTGTTCAGGAACTCATCCACCTGCTTGAGGGACAGCAAGTTGTGCAGCGTCTCCAGGGGATAGATGGAGGGCACCATTGAGCATCCTTCGAAGCCTGCAGAGGTTTACAAGGAGGCAAGGGAAAGTCGCAACAGTCCTCTATCAGAGCTGGGAAACAAAGTCATTATCTGTACATATAAATGTTTGATTGAAATGGTACGATATTAAACAGCTGTATGGCGTTAGTGGCGGGTGGATAAGGACACAAGCCGCCACAGCCGAAACATGGCAGCATTTGGGCTGGTGGGTGACCCTAGTTATTAAAACCTATTGGCATTAACCGGATTGGTACACACAAGCAGAAGTCAAGTTTATTTATATAGCCCTTAATCACATTGCATTCTCGAAGGGCTTTCCAGCCTACATTTCACATTTTAAAAAAAACAACACCCCCCTTAACCTGCTCCTCCCCCCTATGCTGAGCGTATGGAAAATGCACAGTGTTATATAACAGGGGTTGAGGTCAGCGCACTCATTTTAGCTTAATAGCAAGTGCAGCTCAAGTGCTAAGGAATATATTAACATGCTGTACTTCTACAATGTACCGATTGACTTGAGATGCTCGCACAGAACCACAGGGATGCTTGTATAGTAGAGTTAGTGTAAAATGTCATGAACTAATACTACTAATACTAACTAGCTAGCGGTTATAACCAACTATAGGGCAGTGAGAGCCTATAAGAACTGTAGAGGGAGGAGTGTCAGTCAAGCAGCAGTCAGGTGCGTTCCCCTAGTCTCAATCTCAGGCTAAATGAGTGAGTGTCCCATTAGTTGTTTCAACAGCTTCGTCTTTGTAAACCCTTTCAAATTAATCAAAACAGCCATGGTACATCCATCCATGGTACGGTGTCTTCATATATTACATTAATCAAGCAGGGTATGGTATATATGCACGGGAGAAAATCCACTGCTGAAAGCGAGTAAAAACAGGCCGAATACAGAGCGAATACGATCTAGCGGCATTCAGCGCAGCTAAGCAATGCCACAATGAAGCAATTATTATATGACAAAAAAAAAGCCATGAGAGAATGTGGTGCAAATGACCCACCGCAACAGAACCTGTCTAAACATCACCAATCAATCATACAGTAATCAGCTAGCACTGCAGAGCTACAATATTAGGGACTGATCATCATGTCGATTCCTGAGGCATATCCCTGTAAGCATCTTCACGCAAACCAATAAACTGTAACAAATGGCTTTTGCCAATAATACATGTGAAGGTTCTATTGCCAAGGGCTGTGTAAATATTTGCAAATATAAGCCTTGTTTATTTGGACATTAAATGACTGTAGGCACGTCCCTAGAGATTTCCTGTTGTTTTATGTCTGCGGATGATGCTGCCACCTGGGCCGGGCAGGTTTTAAATCGCCGTGGGAACCCATCTGACAAGGTCAGCATGAATTTGGGGAAGAAAGAAGTGTTTCAGTGTAATGTATCTGTGCTCTTTCTTTCCTGGCTAATTAAGCAAGCAACCCAAACATGCACGACGTGCACCTCTTCCCTCCACGCAGCGACAAAGTCACATTACACCTTAAAAGGGTTCCCAGACAAACAAAACAGGTTACTCTGGCTATCCAAATGCTACGACCCACATTTTCAGAATGTCGTCATGGAATGTGCGGGTAAATGCAGAGCATAGGCTCTCGCTCTCCATCTCTATGGCACAGCCATCTCCTCTCCTTATGGCGATCACGTTTAAGCTCACAGCCCGGACGCACAACACAGCGAGAAGCCATACCACATCACTCACTGAACTGCTTACCAGCGCACGCACACAGTCAGGAAAAGCAGGGCTAATAGTGTCAGCAGAATGTCAGGCTGATAATGGGATAATCATATCAACCATGTCAATAATATGCATGGCAGCAGTCAAGGTCTACTTAAAGTCTATGGGAAATAATAGTCCGGCACAAAAATGCTTCTGATACAATTTCATTATGCAAATTACAGTACATTACTGATTATGGTCAAAACTCTACAGCTGCAGATTTTCTTTTAAGTGCAGGCCTATTTCTGTAAGTTCGTTAGCTACATAATGCATGAATGCAAGTGTGTGCGTGTGCACTGGTATCCCTCTTTGCGTCAATACCAGGTGAGGTGGTTTTATTCAACTAGTATACAGATTGGATTTTGGGCAAATGTTTTTGCCTGTTTTCACATTCTTTGAGTGAAAGAAAGTGAAAGTTTCCTTAATTCTACGATAATATGGTGACTTTTAGTGCACGTACATCCAGTATACCGTAATGCACATAATACTCTGGCTAAAATCATGTACTTTAAGTCAACAATGTTGTTTTGGGCCTTTGTGAAGGCATGCAGGTGTGTCAAATGTGCATATTCATGGCTCCTTTCATTCTTTATGAAGGCTAAATCTGTAGATGCTTTTGTCTTGTTTCATTTATTGAATTATATTGGGGCTAGGGATGTGACGATATACAATATTATCATGATAAAAATACTGACGATAATCGTATCGTGGTGAATGTCTATTAGCGTGATAATCATGAATATCCTCACATAAGTATGAATATTTTCACAAGTGACTTAAAACAAGCTGTGTTGCTTACTTGTACAGCCCAATTGTATTGATTTAGTAATTTATGTATTAGCCTGCATCTTTCCAGTCAATCACCACCATGGCTGAAGGCTTGGCTTGCCAATTGTGTCCCCCCACGAACAAATCAAATTTGTTGAAATACAGGTTTCAAAACAAAAAGAATCACACACAAAATATACGGTACATATGTCATGATAATAAAAATTATTGTTTCTTAACAATATTTAAGATTAAATGATTCCAGTATGTTTTAGTGCCATTTTAAGAGTTTAATAATAAAATAATAAATAATCGCGGTAATATCATCTATCGCAATTATTTTGGCCAGGATTATCGTGATATCATTTTTTCATATCGTCCCATGCCTAATTGGGGCTAAACATACTTGAACACATTATTAAATGTAGAAATGTTTTTTAAATATACTGTATCCGGAGAGACTGAAAACACTAGCAGTTGCAAACAGGCCACCACATAATCAGCCAATCTGCCAGAACATGGGATAAGAAGACCCGATTTGTGCCATCAGAGACGGCACTTGAGAGAGATGTTTCTGGAATGTTGTGGCATACTGGCAGAGGGGAGGAAATACGTGTTCTTGACCTGCCGTGACGCAACTCTGATGCGTTCCTTCCAGCAAGCACGTAACGCATTGCAAAACATCGGCACTGTACAGTTGCTTTTTGTACAGCCTTTTCCAGCTGTTCAAAAAGGCACAGGTAACACTATTCAGTGTTCAATTAATTATACCATTAATTATTATTTCCCAAACCAGCGAGACTTTGGTTAGTTGGCCTTGCATCAGCACATATGCAATAAAAAGTTAAAACTGTGGCACTGATTTCTCTTTTTTAGCTGCATGTGCATACTGCTTAGCTTGGCATTCATGCAAAAAGGCCCTGCAGAAAAAGGGGAAAATCACCAAGGGGAAAATCTAAGAAGGATCTAAATGAACAAGTACGCCACGATGCAAAGCTCATGGAGGGGAGGGGCTGTTCTACAGTGGGCTGACCGTAGAGGCACTCAGGGGGCTCCGGGCCAGGCCACAGCCTGTTCTTGTGGAGGCGCAGGTGGTAGGGACAGCGGCGAATGTGCTGGGCCACGGCCCGGTCCACGGCCAGCGGGGGGCGCTGCGTGACGGCCGGCTCAACTGACGGCAGCGCCCCCGGTGGCCGGGCTAAGAGGTGCGCGTCTATGAGCTCTATGAGGAACAAGAGGCAGAGCGAGGGTAGGAGAACATGTAGCACAATGGAAGAGGACCGGGAGAGGAGGAGGAGCAGCACAGAGCTGTGCCAGACTGCTTAGGGTGAAAAGAACAGTGGAGGCCTTTGGTCGCTATGGAAGCACCAGTGATTATTGGATAGACGTGTGGAAAACACACAGCCAAACATGGTCATTTAGCAGCTAGGCTGCTGACGACCAACTAACAAAGCACAGCGGCTGACCACAACCACACTCAAACAGGAGACTGGTACCCAATGTGCTTTACACTTCAAACAGGAGACTGGTACCCACTGGGCTTTACACTTCAAACAGGAGACTGGCACACACTGCTTTA
>JAODTR010000021.1:319225-329519 GCA_025399935.1 Amblyopsis rosae | reverse complement strand
ATACAACATATACACACAAACGCACCATGAAGTCATACTGTACGATACAACATATACACACAAACGCACCATGAAGTAATTTGATCATAGCCATTTGTAGAAATCTCACAGAGAGAGAGAGGGAAAGAGAGAGAGAGAGAGGGAGAGAAATAGGATGAAAGAAAAGGTATTTTGACCCTGCAGCATTCAGTATGGTCCAGAATCCAGAATGCTATCAAAAAGATCCACGTGTGCATCTGTGTGTAGTGTATGTCATGGAACAGTGCACGTGTGAATCTGTGTGTACTGTATCTAATGGAACAGTGCACGGTGCGGGCCTCGCTGTCTGAAAAAAAATTTCTGCCAAAAATAAATAAAACGCAGAAAGCATTGTGCTCCGTGAGTCACAACAAAAAACGGGGTGGTGACGAACCGTATCGTCCCCCGACCCCTGAAACTGTTGTTTCTGCTTGGAGCTATCAGGACCACCACAGCCCACCTGCCCCCCCAACATTCCATTCTGTTAGCTAGTCTTGGCGACTACAGTATACTGTACATACAACGAACAGCACTTAACATTAGCGGCATCAGTAGGGTTGAAACCTGTATACATGTTACCTTAAAGACTACAGTATTATTCATTTATGGTTAGGTTAAGTATAACTGAGTAAATGAACCAACTTAGTTAGTTTTGTCAAGCAATGTTTCCCCCTCATTTACAATCAAGAAGAAAGAAACAAGCTGTAAGGACAACGTCGAAAATAAAGGTGCGGCCATAAGCAAGTTGGTGGGATCCAATCGAAGTTGACAGCAACAAGGTGTAACTGTATAGTGTAACCTGTTGGCAGACACCAGACTTAAGGTTAGGTGTGGTGCAGGAGAGGTCTGGCTCTATGTTGTCTCCTGTTTTGTGGGTGTGGCTTTACTGTGGATAGTGATGTCCCTCCGTGACTTTACTGGCTGTAGCATTAATGTTTTTAAAGCCATTTCAGACGTCAGTGGTCATTGACATTTAAGATAAAGGAGGCCTATGATAGTTGGGACAGGAGTTATTACACCAACATGTTTACTGTTAATACAGGAAAATGACATTCAGGTAAATTAGTTGATGCTTTAATTCAACGTGACAATTTCAAGGAACAGATAAGGGCATCTTGATTAGTGTGCTGACAGGTAGGTCAGATCAACTCCAGGCCTTGAGCTAGACTGCGAGTCAAACACCCAGACCCAGACTATCCTGCAAGTCGCCCTTCTGTGTTGTTGAACAATCCTCTCTCTTAGCCTTGAACCAAGGAATGATGATTGGATCTACAGCAGGTATGACCCACGAGACCAACAGGTAGCAATAGATATAAACTTTTCTGCATCCAGCAGTTTATGCGACACATACAAAACACCAATAGACGCAAGAATAAAAGAATAAGAATGAAAAAAAAGCACAGCAGTGATAGTCTAGCCACCAGAACTACTAGATATTGTAGCTGTCACTGAGTACATGTGCAAATGTGATGTTCAAGGTGAATAACATTGGACAAATTATTTACTGTAAATAGTAGAAATATAAATTAGAGATAGATATTAATACAAATTGCAGATAAATATAAACAAATACAAATTATGCGTAAAGCTCACGTAGTCGCTGTGAGGCAGCATTATGCCTATAGTCAAGCCAATTTATAGCACTTGTAAACTAGGAAAGGGCGTGATGGAGATATTGACATTTTGATAAATATATATATATAGATAATTTTAAATGTAGATTTACAGAAGTGGTCTTCCATTACTATCATCACACCAAAAGTTTAGCTCTTTTATATAAAAGCAGAGTTTAAATTACATGAGTGATTTCATTGCAATCCGGTTATTTCATTGCTGTTGGAATATACTATATACATAAGGAAATATGTTAAATAAAAATAATAAAATACTACAATACTACTATTACTACTATACTACAATACACAGTAGAATACTGTGTGTGTGTGTGTGTGTGTGTGTGTGTGTGTGTGTCATAATACTGACATACAGTATTCACTCTCTCTTTTCTGAGAGAGTGAATATGTTTAATTGGAACTGTGACGATGCAAAATATACTGTATGTAGTCATTTCTATTGAGGTATACGGTACATTTAGTAAATGTAGGGTTCAGTTAGCAGGTAATATTTGTATGCACAAATGTTTTACATGTACTTCTCGATTATGTTATTATGTTATTATGTTAAGAAACATAATACAACACCCTGACAAACACTTTTATTCAAATTCTCATTATATGGGATGCCAACTTTACTCAGCTGGCTGAAATGGCTTCTTAATAACATTAGTGAGGTTTCAGCAGTGTTACAAAAAAGATACATGGAATACAAATTTAATAATACTTTTTTTTTATTATTAAGAAAGGCCTTTTGTCCCTGGGTCTCCGGTGCAAATGTACTAACTGAAACAACAAATAGCTACATGTACTGTAGCCTGTAGCATTTGATGCTAGCAGTGAGGCATGGAAGCAATTTGAATAGTGGTCCTTACATGTTTAAAACATCCCTGTTGTGGTTTTGCAGCAGCTCGCAGCACTACACCTGCTATTATTTTGTAATACTCTGCTAAGATGAACATATGAGTTCTATCTTTTGCAAACTGACGCTATTGTAGCGTTGTTTTGGTATAGACGAAAACCAAATGGATTTGGAATGTGCTTGCTAGCATTATTGCAATTAAAATCTGATCTGGTCAGCATTTTTCCATTCATTGGTGTGTGTTGAATGTTTTATAAATGATTGACATTACTAAGCCTCTATTTATATTGGTTCAGGTCTTCTGCAATAGGAATGGGCTGCCATCCATAACATTTTTTCTTATTGTAGTCGATATGAATGGACACTAAAGGATGAGTCAACATTTGCCTTTGAGAAGCTGGTTCAATTCAGTTTAACCAAAATTAGACACAAGTTTACACTTTTATTGTAATTTTGTATCAAAAACTAGATATTTAATATTACAATATAGGCCTACAATGTGTTAAAACATTGCAGGCCTAATTTATGCTTTAAACAATGTGGCTCTACTTTTTGATAAAGATGATTTTTATATATATAATTTAATAATATGATGGAGAATTTGGTATCCCTGCATTCTACACACACAATATATATATATATATATATATATATACAAAGTATATTTATTATTTACTTTATATGATTGTAAATCAAATAAGATGCATAGAAGCAACTCAAAGCAGCTATAGCAAAGCTATTAGGGATGCACAAGGGCATTCATAAAAGAGACACTATGGTGCAAATAAGAAATGGTATTGGAAAGCCAACCACAAACTGCTCCATTTACACAGTCATATAGGTCAAAATGTTCATAGATTCCTCAAATAGAGGACTTTTGGGTCACATAGACCCTACCGGTAGCATATGCTAGACCCACTGCAATTAGAATATTATCAAACATAGAGTAACTGCACACACTTACAGAAGTAACCAATTGAAGGGTGGGTGACCTGTCAGTAAAATTGGTCAAAAGTGTAAAGTTTACATTCGTAATATAATTCAAAAATATATTATTAAAATAACCAGTTTCAAGTGTAAATCTGACTTTTCAGATGAGGCCTGCTATGTAGGCCTATATTGCGGTTATGACAGCACAGCACAAACATCTACACTATCTTACTTGAAATATACCTGGTGTGTATGTGTGTGTTAACATGCACATGTGACACCATATTCAGCCATAAAATAAATTACATTTCACAAGGTGATTTCATGATCCATCAGACAAAGCCATGTTTATACACAATGCAAACCTTACAGTAACCTGTAGCAATATGTAAACATCACTTGGTCCAGGATTTACAAGCTAAAGACTCAAAAACAATGCCTTCATAACACATATAATCTACAGCCTATGCCCTGGAAGACAGACACCATTTCCCAAGAAGAGAGACACCATTTTAAACAAGAAACACCTATGGAAATCGTATGTGGCCAGTTCACGCACACCCATTGCAGTCACCATGGACTATACAAATGCAATGTAAACAGTGGTTCCAAATTGACGTCATCAACCGCTAACACTCTTTCACTCAATTACCTTTCTCCGGGTGTGAGGCCAGATGAGGAGAAGGGGTGGGTGTGGCTGGGTGTGTCTATCTCTGAGCCACACAGCTCAGCACACTGGAACGACGAACTTGGTTGTTTCTCTACGATATGTCTAATCTGATTCTCGATTCATCTGGCAACGCACGGACATGTGCTCAGTCTTCAGCCTTTGTCACCTGCATATAGGACATAAAGTAAGAATATGGGTGAGATCAAACTACAACGTAGTTGAGTTATAAACTTGTGTGTTGTAATTTGTGTGGAGCCTATATATACACAACATATTAGCCTATATAAAAACAGCAGCGATGGTTTTGGTGGAAGGGGCACCCATAGGCCTATAACGTTTTACTTTTTTCACGTAGTTAATGGACATATACGCGTTCGCCTTGACGAGGCTTGGTGATTATGAATATGGCAGTTCTTATTAATTATATAGACTATTATATAATTGTTCTCCAAATTCAACAGTTTTACAGGGCGTGTCCGTTAGTTGCCTAAAGGGCTCATACAAACATTTTACGTCGTCACTGAGTCATATCACAGCTATATCATTCTATGTATTTATGATAGTATTACTTTTATTATATTATGCCTTTTAGGCAGGTTTGGGCTTGGCTGACATTCGTTGTCTCATGCATTTAACGTCATACATTGCCTAACATTAATGATGGCTATAGCCGCTATCAGACACATGATGGAGGTCTACTGCTATGATTTGGAGTGAATTACCGCAGTCCTCATGTTAATCAGGAGAATATGTGGGCTCAAGTAGAAGTTTAATTTATCCTGGAGAATAATTGTATTGTCTAGAAGACGCTGTATTTTTATCACAGTGTTCAAAATATAAATTACATCGTCTTCTGTGAAATCGTTTTACGTGTATCCAGCTTTTACCATCAGTTTGGAAGGAGTTTTGTGAGTCTGTGAGTGTGCCATTATGACCAAACGGTTTACCTGCAAAAGCCATAGTCGGCAGGCTACTGTATTTTAACATTTTATGATGATAATGCCCTATCGTGAGTACTATATTGTGTGTATTCGTTGTGTATATTTTGTGAGAACTGTGACAAACGGAATGGATGCTTGAATTGGAATACTATTCACAAATTTCGGGAAAGCACGTGTGTGTTTTGTGAGACTGTGTGTGACTGGAATGAGAGACTGAATGGGCATAACAGCCGCTACAACTCTTCGTCTAGAGGTCTCTCTCTCTCTCTCTCTCTCTCTCACACACACACACACACACACACACACACAGAGACACAGACACGCGAACACAGGTACACGACAGGAACTTCTGCTGTTTGGTCAGCGTGAAGCAACAACTTTACTCGCGCAGTATCTGACTGCATGGGACTTTCCCTGCTTTATGGCCTTTGGGGGAATCCTTGCATATGCGCGTTTAACCTTGCATACAGGTGTGTGTGTGTGTGTGTGTGTGTGTGCGTGTGTGTGTGCGTGTGTTAATTCTGGGACAGACACAAGTAGTGGCATTCCACATACCACCCTGAATGCATGGGTTGATTGTTTTCCCACGTGCGTCTAGATTGTTCAGATGGTCTCCCTGTGTTTACGCTGCGTTCTCGCAATTGAGCGTATTGTGCTGAGGGCAACTGTTTAGTGGGAGACTCAGGGGTCGTGGTGGCCAGGGAACTTATCAGACTCACATTATAGACAATGTTTTGGTCCGACATATTTTGCAGCGCCATGAGAAAATATCTTCTTTCCGAGTCGCAGGGCTCGCAAGAGTTTGAGGAGTTAGGCCCTACGATGTGGCAGTGAAACTCAGGCTAGATTTTCTAACAAAGAAGAATTGACAGTCGAAAACCAACAGGGGCACAGTGGTCTAATAACAATGATGCTATTAAACCCAATGGTGAAAAGAACAATAGAAAATATTGACATTTATGGTACAAATCCAAAATGTAAGCAGGAAAAAAAACTTTCTTTAAAATATTGTTAAATTCCACAAGCACGCTAATGGCGTTTCCAGCGCTGAATGAGCCCTCCGCAAATGCTTTTTGGGGTAAGGGCTTCCCAGCTTATTAGTTATGAACAGCAAGCCCAGACCGCAAAAAGATTCGCGAAGGACATATCGACTGTCGCAGCTGGTGCGTCTGATGGAGAGTCCGTACAGATTTTAAAAGTGACGCCCAGGGGTCCGACCGTTTGCATCCCGAGGCGCTTGCGCCTTCAACTCGTCAGTACTCTGAACGTTGGGAGAGAGGGGGACCCGATAGCCAAGGCTACTGCAACTAGGAGCTGTCCAAGGTCCTGCTGTCCAATCCCCACTCCTCCTCGATCATTTTAATTCTCCTCTATCTCCCCTCGCGGCTCACCTCTCTTTTCCTTTCCTTCACCCAGTCTCTCTCGTTTTCTTTTTTATCCAAACGCTAAAAGGCTTGTGAGCCCTGCGTGGATATTTTGAAACTGCTTAGAGCTATTTGTGGTTCTGTATTTATAGATCCCCTTCGTTCGTGATGTCGCCCTACAGTAAAAAACTGGCTAGCTCCCGCCGCTCTAGCGATCTCGGCAAGGAGGGAGAAAGCAGTAAACTGCTCGCAATAAATAGAGAGCAGCGAGGGATCTTATTGGAGCAAACGAAAACTCGTCATCGACCAATCAGTGTTTCTCTCATATAGGGACCCCCCTTTTTAAAAAAAAGAAAGAAAAAAAAAGAAAAGAGAAAATATAAGGCTTACCAAATTGTGTTCTACGCGAACGTACATGTATGCGCCTATACCGATGTATGGCGTCGGATAATGCTAAACTATCTGTATAGTAATATAGAAATGCATTTAGTCGACCATGTCGTTTCGGCTTATGTATTTTGCAGGTCTTATACTCGCTGAAATATATCTGATAATATTTTCGTGTAGCCCATTTTTTCATCGGGGAAAGGACCTATCAAGTTTGCATGCCAAACTTCATCACCAACAGACAAAAGTCAAAGGCATAATGATAAAAAAACATTTAACCATTTAAGACTAAATGTTGGCTAGCTCTGCACAGCGGTGCACGTCATACCACAACAGCACATACAGTGCATTGTTCACCTATAGAGTTCACCGGAGTATATACCACTGTATTAGTGGCACAGGGGTCCCTTGACTGCATATGTAATGTATTGCCTGGTGTACATTATATGTGAAATCCATCAGAAAATATCCAGAACGTTGCTCCAACAGTTTGAAAGAAGTCAAACAAAAGAGTCTAACAGACATTGAATCAAACACAGAGTGGCTACTTTGCACACAATGTAATTAACTGTTAATCATTATGATAAACATGTATCATATACTCTGAACACACACGTTCCAACAGCCTTTAATTGTTTCATTTGATTTGACAAAATAAACAATGAAGAATAACTCCACTTACCTGAGTTTAATTCTCCACTCTTTATCAAGCCCCCCCCCCCCCCCCCTGTCATTCATCTCCGCTCCACGGTCGGAAATAATGAAACAGCTAGACGTTATAACGAGGTGGAGGCCCAGTCACGATATATATTCAGACCGCATGCACGCCCCTCCGCGTCTCTTATGTTTATATCAGGATTAATCCCAAACCACTACCTCTCCACACACTCTTTCCACTCCTCCTCCACTCTTTATTCCAACCTTCTTGTAACTCTTCTGCATTCAGTTGGGCTGCCAGCAGGAACGGGGCTCACGCTAAAACAAGCTTTGGGAGAGATATTTTGGGAGATCTGTAGCAAATGGGGAAAGAATATACCAACCCAACATCCCCAGCCCTTCCGTCGTGCACCCATCCTCGTGTGGGTGCTTTTACATTTATTTGCCTTATTTATTTTTGATTAGGTGTTTTTTTCATGTGCGAACCAGTCAGTCACGATTCTCCTCCACCGTCTGCGCTGCACAGTGGCTGCCTCTCCTGACGCAGCCAAGGCGCGCATTACTCACTTTAGCAGTCACGACCTTAGAATCCGCGCTGCTGCCGCTGACGACCCGCTATCCGAGCGCGCTCGTCCGACGTAAACGCTTATTATAGGGAATGAATCGCAACTGCACATTTAACAAGACAAAGGCAGCAATTCGACCAGAGTTGATTGTCTATTTACACCCTATAGTGAACCAATTTTCGTGATATTGGTGATCTAACCTAACCTATAGGTTAAGCTACATTTTTTGGGTGGCACAAATAATAGTTTTTTATACGTGCGAGGGCTGGGTGTGACAAAGAGCAATTCTTGTGTGACGTGAATGAGTCGAGCTGCATGACTGCAAACGCTAGCAGCCTCACGATCTGGTGGCTCATTGAGGCTAGATAGTTGGACTAGTGAATGCTCGTTTGGGCTTCAGTGTCTCCTAGGTCTAGCCAATGTAACATAGGGCATGCAAAGTTTACGCGGAGAGACCTTGACAGAAACAGGAATATATCAGTTAGGACTTAATTGTTCACGTTTTTCGCCATCAATCCAAGACGTATGCGCGCACGTGAGATGGAGACTATCCTTTAACGACGTATTATTAGGCGGTATAATTTTTTACATTTTCGATTTAATAGATGGCATGGGAAAGCCGAAAACAAATCAAATACATTCCTTTTAAGTTATTGGAGTTGGTATGGCATGGTGAAATTAAAGCGATGACGTGAGCAGAAGAGCTGCCAAGTCGACTGTTGCTCGTCTCTGTCCGAGGGTTCCGCTTAGATGACTTGAAAAGATCTACATCTACATTGCAGATAGGCCTGCTATTAAATCAAATGTGCTTTAACGGAGTGACAGCTCCTATGTTGTTAAAACCCGTTTAGTTTTGTTTTTCCAAACAACCTAAAAGATTATGGCTGTTATAGGACGCCCCTCTCCTTTCCCAAACACCCATCAGCACCATCCGTCCCCGCTTTACTGCTATTGGTGTTGTTCCAGCACCATTGCTGCTGGACAGCTCCCGGGTCTCCCCCTCCTTTCAGGCAGAATGGCGGTGTGGTCTCGATGCCGCAGCATGCGGAGCCTCGCTGTTGGCATCTCTCCTCCTCTCTCATTCTCTTTCCACATCCTCTTCGTCCTCCACATCAACATCGACGTCGTTCCTCTTTAAAAAGGGGACAATTGAAGGGAGTGTGGGGGGCAGGAGGGCGGGAGGGAGGGAGGGGGTAAGGCGTCTTTAAGCATTGAACATAGAAAGGGTTCCCCTCGCGCTCGCATTGAGGGAAAAGGTAAATGTAGACTCAACAGTATCAACAGGCAAAAGGGAGTTACACATGCTGCTTTCCAAAGGGTGATTCCTATACGCTGCATGAAGATTCGCCGCTAACTTAATAAAATAGATGGCTCGTGTAAAAATGTCAATATATCCATGTAGTGTTGCAAGTTGCACGCACGCCAGTGTCAGTTGTAGCATAGGATAACACGAACATCATGGCACGACACTTGTAAGCATGCACCCACTAGTCACAAACACACAAAGTACACAGAATTAGAAGCCACAGGTGCATGGGTCTCACTCACCGTATAGCGCAGCCGCGTCCTCTCCTAAAGAGAGAGGAAAAATAGAAAATGTTTAGATTGTATTAATTAGCGCACGAAATAACTCGACGCCTAGAGAAGGAAACAGAGAAGTACTCCATTTGTTGTTATGCAGGCTCAGAGTGGTAGCCTAAACGTCCAAGTTTACTCAGAATCGCCTCCCTTTTTATACAAGTGAATCCAGTCGGTCTATTTCTAGCGCATGATCAAACCCCCGATGCTATTTTTAGGTCACAGTAAGAGAGAGAAAAAAAACTCACAAAGGCATTGCTCGGGAACGTTACTTGAAGTGCATGTCACGTAAATTAATTTTACCTCTCCAATTCTGCACAAGAGCCCCGACTTTCCTCCGTTGCATCATTGCAGTGTTTTTTTTAACCAATAGCCTGTGCCTTCGGAACTACCTTTTTCCAAGCTAAAAAATACTGCGACTTCGTTTCTAAAAAAATCGAACTCGCTGTCTTAATGTCTGTCTCGAAAATAACCTATTTTCGTCTCACGTCTTCCCAGCGTCACCGCAACTTTATCCATTGGAACTCATGAATGTAATTCGGTTTACCATTTTGCAATAGGCCTAGACTCAAATTCTGACACATAGCATTCTCAATCCTATATGTATTTTATTTAGACGACGATGCACTGTAAAACTGTTAATTAAAGCTTTGCTGACAAGAGAGAAAAAAAGAAAAAGGCGTTTATGTTGAAGGGCTGCGTCAGTTT
>JAODTR010000021.1:304225-316725 GCA_025399935.1 Amblyopsis rosae | reverse complement strand
GTTAACCACGTGAACCAGTAAATAACCCGCCAAGTCTGGAGACTTGCGCAGTGGCGCCGAACTTAAAAAATAAAAATGACCACATGCGATTCGCCTCTGGGTCGCAGACTTCTTAGCGACTTCCTGGCAGACTTGGGGAAGTAGGAATTTGATCGGGACTAGCACCAAGATCTAGTCTGCAAGCTTGTCTGCGCGCTGAAATTGATCTGGGGGGACGAAGTCAGGTGCAGCTGGGCGGCGACTGAGAGTAGGAATTGAGAGCCATTAATGCCACAGGGGACGTTTGCCAGACTGCCTCTTGCTGTTCTTTCCCTCTGTATCTCTCTCCGTGTGTCTCTGTTCCAAAAATCCAGTTCGCCAGGCCTCTCCAGCAGTGTGCTATTGACCCGCATTGACGTCATTGCGTCATTAGGTATCCCTTAGAAACACTCACATTCAAAAATAGTATCAAATTAATTCAGCCGACAAGGAGCGAGGGTGGGGCCAATCGGGGTTGGGGAAACGGTGACGAGGAACAAATGTTAAGGGGAAACGCTCGGCGGTTTGCGCGGTTGATGCTTTCAAAGCCGGCTTGGCAAACTGGACCAAGCGTTTTGTACTTCAAATATAAAAGCATATGTCTCTTCTTTCCCGTTCCCCCTTCCCTCTATCTAAAAATATCACCCCTGACCAGGTTGAAAATATTTCGTTAATTTCACCCTGGGCCACAAAAGCAAGGAATCACGTTAATGATGAAAACAACCAAACGTCAGACAAAACACCAACCTATAGGCCAAATACTGCTGTTGCATATTTTCTCAGCCAAAAACCCATTTAGTTTAGAAAAGCATATCAGCAGAACAGAGAATTTGATAATAGCATTTATATACAATTTCTAGCTCCTATTCTGCAAGAAAGTGATAGTCAAACTATAGAAAAACGCCAGTGCAGCGGGTAGCGGTGTTGGCTTTGCCAAGACGAGAATTAATGCACTTAGGCCTACAGTTCCATTGATTAGCTTCTGAAGATGTTATGCGTCTGACTGGACAGAAATAGCCTGCGCCTCTAATGCAAACCTGCCAAGTGACGATTTGGACTTGGCGGGTGCTGTCCATGGTTCTGCAGCGTGCATGAGCGCACATAGGTCAATAAGCCGAACAAAAACATATAGCCTATTTAAAACAACAGCATAGCATAATATGTACATTATTAATGCCATGAGGCCCTGCCTGTTTCCCCCAAATAGGTTTAAACATTCGTAATAATCGTAAAAATAGGCCCGTCGCCCTTTTTTCTGGCTGAAGAAAGTTATCATATCCCCCCGTGAGTGTGCGCGTTTAAACACTTCTTACACAATTTGATTCATAGCTATAGCACAGAATCTGGGGATACATTTGTAATGTCATAGAACCGTATAGGACGCATCACATCTCGTTCACATTGAGCACTTTACACCTTGCGGGTTTTGTTGACAGAATTGTTCGACCAATATAGCCCTATACTTAAAATATTTTGGGAGCATTTGTGGAGGAAGTGGCTAACAGAGACGGTGCAGTTTAGACCTCCTATAGGTTAATAGCACCACATTCCTAATGCCTTCATAATGGTAAGATGCTTGTTTCTGAAACAACGAATTCACGTTACTAGTTCCAGGAGAGATCTGATTGGAGGAGAATAGGATGGAGACGTCACCAATCAGGAGTCACGAAGCGCTCAGAGGTCAGTGCCAAGGATGGAGAGAGAGGGAGAGAGATATAGATGGGAGGACAACAGACAACTGAATAAACCCACAGAGGTTAAAATAAATAAATATAAAAAATAAGCGTGCACACTCTGACCCCAGATAAATAGCAAGGAAAGGACAATGGAACATATGGAGAGAGAGAGAGAGAGAGAGAGAGAGAGAGAGACGGAGACGGAGACAGACAGACAGACAGACAGACACAGAGAGACAATATATTCTGACCATGGGAAAAAACTGAATTCTGATGCCAGATTGATAGACAACATTGGAGAAACAAAAAGACAGAACATTTTAAGCAGTAGGAAAGGCAAGTCGTTGCTTTCTAAGCTCGTCAACAGTCTTTAGAATGTCTTCCAAAATATTTGCCTTAGACATACGATGGTTCCACTACCAGTCCCTTCCACTTGGATCTTGAGTGAGCCTCTGTGTGTGTGTGTGTGTGTGTGTGTGTGTGCGTGCGTGCACGTGTGCTTACACAGCTCCTATTAATTTGTTTGATGTCCCCTCCCATCTGTTTTGTGGCTTTCCGTCCCGTATGGCGACGCATATGTTAATATTTCTAGGAAACACGACGGCGTTTTGGCCGTTGTTTACTATTGGCCCCCGATGGACAAGGGTGAACACTAACGGACGCACAAGCAGGTTTGTTTTAATTTCAAACCCAGATTAAGGAACCCTGGGTCCTCCTCTCCCTCCCTCTTATTTATTTTTCCACCTCCAAAAATGATGTCAATGGAAGAGGAGCTATATATGGCTATTTATAGACCGCCATCACCACTTACATACAACCCCCTTCCCCCACAGAGAGCATCACGTGGTGTAGCAGGGCGAGCGCTGCTGCACACAATAACCACCTCAAGAGAAGTCCGCATGCATGAATAGAGGCGCTGAATATTTATGAACGGACGTGTGCACTTGCATTGTCACATGTAGGCTCTATAGCCCGCGAACGCGCTCCCCAAACAGACGCACTCCTAGTAGCCTATGCGTTGACATAGCTATTAGCCTGGATTGCTTCCTCTTCTCGATGCGTCCAGAACATCCGTGCCTGGTGGACATTGTTCTCCCAGTCACACGGCAACAAGCCTCTCCATTGATAATAACACACCAGGGCTTTTTCTTTTTGTCATTCATGCGTGAATTCATTCATCATTTCACTCACTCATTCATGCTATAAAAGGCCGTCGTGTGCTCTGTAGCTTGGGAGCTTGGGTAAAAAATAAAAAAAGCTTTGGGGGAATCGGGAAAGGGTGTAAGTTTGCGCATGCGCGTTGAATGGGTGTTGGGGGGGCTTAAGTCTCGTAACATGCCAAATCTCTCTGGGGACACACGGTACATAGTGTTCCCTGGATATGAGTTTTAGGTGCTTTGTGCATCTCTCTCTCTTTCTCTCTCTCCAACTCTCTCGTTCTCTCTCTCTGTGTGTGCTATATTGCGTAATGATTAAGCTACATTATTTTTAAACAAGTTTTCTATTTCTGAAATGTATTTATAATAAAAATAGCTCCACAACACGTGCGCAAACACCACCTCTGCAGCGGCGTTAATATTGTTTTATATTTAAACGGCAGTAGGTGCACTGACCGATTCGCTTCGACATTTAGGCTAGCCATGCTCAATACAATTTATTGTATTAAGAAACAATTGATTTGTGTTAAAACGCGCTCTTAACCACACCCATATAATTATAATGCACTGGGATATACTGTGTGTGTATGCGCGCGGGTGCGCACACACACACACACACACACACACACACACACACATTCACGGCTGTCACACGTGCAACAGCAACTGTGCGCTCCTGCTGAGCTTGGCATCCTAACATTCACTGGCTGCTATATTTAGTCGCGCCTGGCGGTGCTGTTACTATTCTTAGCCTTGAACATGAGGGGGTGGATTGGTTGCTTTTTTATGAAAAGGAAGAAAAAGTTCCTTTTCATAACGGATGATTTCGTCAGGTAGATTCCGACCTGTTGACGTACAATTCAAAATGTACGCACAAACCGTCCGTGCCCTGCCTCGTACACGCACACACGGCACCGTTGAGGCCGTCCCGACTAAAAACGAAGGGCAAAAACAAATTGTTCATTTGATGATTGTGGGCGTTGGAACTCAGTTTTTTCTACACCACTGACCAAGTGTTGCAGTCAGACTTCTCTTCGAAAAAGTCTGTAGCCTAACGCCTATTCAACTTCCGAAGTCAAATTCAATATAGCCAAAAATGTAGGCTACTAATCCAAAACGATGCAATTGCGATGCAATTGGGCCTACGTCAAAACAGCTGGTTTATATTGAATGGGTTAACAAATTGCAGCGTTTAGTAGGCCTACAAGGTAATTTTACTTCAGTCCCTTAATTAATGGAATATCAGCCTAAATCCTATAGGCTATACTACACTGCACTCATTTTTTTGGATCGGTTTGTACGTGCAGCGTAAGTGCATGCGGGGGCTTCTTGCTAGTTTTGGGAAATACCTGCAATACCATGCTCAACTGCCAAAGATACAGTGGTTGAATAGTAGGCGACAAGATAAGCGAAATAAATTGTCATGCTCAAGCGAGCAATTGTGCAGACGGTAAAAACGAGATATTTACTCAGACCAGCAACCAGTGCAGTTCTGACAGAAGCTTAAATGCTATTTTGACTATGAAAATCCGTCCTTGTCATATATGTTCTTCCACGTGCAGTAAACCATCAGCAATACATAGACAAAAATACTTCAGGAAAGCATCGGTGACTCGCTTGGAAGGGATAAAAATAGACCAGGGTACCCTGGGACGAAAACACGGTCTGGTTCGCCATCTAGTGTTTATTCATTATAACAATTCAGCCAGCTCGCATCGTGCATATTTCCTCAGAGTGCGCAAAATAGCCTAAAAGTTCCCTAAACATGGCGCGGCTATTTTTAGACTTTTTTAGACTCTACTTCAAAGTGCGCACCAGTTCCATCGGCAAGATCTGACCGGTAGTGGGTGCGTGTGTTGGGCTACAGGCACAAATGCCTACATGGAGTAGCCTAACACATTAGGCTAAAGTGAAAACGTTTAAACGTGAACATATTAACGAGCTGCAAGGTTCACAATTTTGACAGTGACGGGTTACGGCTTATTCTGTGTGCTGCCGAATTCAGTGACCCTTTCGAAAGTGCGCATGCGCCACCTAAAATCATGTACAATCTATTAGTGTGTGTGTGATTTCTCGTGCACTTTTTGTGTCTCGCTCCCGAAGTGTTTTAGTTCGGGAAAGGGTTACTAAAAGGTTAGCTATATCGATGGTGGTTTGCTCTGCAAAAAGCTTGTGATTTTAGCGATTTCTGAATAAAAAGTGATTAGTCATCTACTTTATCTACACCAACCTCGTCGTTTTAAGGTTAATTTCTGTCTAGATATTTCTAAATATTATTTATAGATCTATCGAAGTTTTTCATGCTTTTTCTGCTTTATTTAACATACTTCGTTTCAAAAACGTCACTGAATCCGGCAGGACACAGAATTAGGCGTAACAACAGGCTGCATGATCCAAGTCTGAACTGGTGTTTGCCATTTCCTCCATTTTGCAAAGCATACCTCACAAGAATAGGCCTAAGCAGTATGACATTATGAACAGGCAGATGGCAGGACAAACAGATGATTGATTATCTGAGAGAATACAACTTTTACTTCAACCTCAGATTAATCTAGCCTGTAGCCAATTATGGACAGTGATATGCAGCCAATTAGCAGAGAGAAAGGTTCTCTGCACGTTTATTTGGTAGCCTATAGCTCATGTAAATTCATTTTCACCTGGAACATCCTTTGACAAACATAGATGGTATATACATTCATATCAAAATGGGTTTAGTCAGGGATTGTCAACAATTATGGATTATTAGATCTGGGCCTTGTTTAACAGGTTTAATCAACTCTGAAACTAACCCTGAACTCTGAGTTGGCCAACTCTGAGATGGAAAACTCAAGAGTTTTGAATTTCAGAACAGTTGATATGAGTTTCACTCTTGAGTTAAGCGCGTGCATGACAACTATACAAAGCCATTATCAATGGAGCTCAGATACAACGCTGCAATATGGCGAGTGCCAATAAAAAAATAAAGCTTAACATGCTTAGAAAATGTTCATACTGTGTGGGAAAGTTACTTAGGAAAAGTATACATTGGAGCAAGAAAATATCTCTCTCAAAATGCACTAAGCCCCACCCCCTTCCCAAGAGTGCCCTTTAGTGTGATTTGAGTATAATTTAAATTGTATATTTTTGTATTTCCATTTTAATATTGTCCTTAATTATTGTACCATGATACATATATCAACTATCTTACTGTTTGTACAATAATTACAGTATGTTACTGACAAGGCACCATTTGCAAATATTCCAACTGAACAACTGCTTCTTTTAATGGTATGGTTTAAATTCTCACTATCAGTATGTTTTCTCTATATGCTGTAGCCCTCCAAGATGTATTGATTGCATAGTTAAGATATTAGGTTTTTGTGTCTTATTTTGTTGGTGTTGGATGATGGGAACAGAGAGGATAGAGGCCTAATTATTTTATACTGAGAGAAAACTAAGTGAGATGTCAAATAAGTGTATAACACAAACTACAGTAGGCCTATAAGATTTGAGCCAACCATAACTAGCCGATTGTTAGATTGTATAGCCTATTTCTTGTTAAAAATACCCTATGATAAAATTACGTTCTATCAAACTACAGTGGTGTCTGTGGCGACATCACTGACATCACATTTTTTCAGAAAAAGTTATTAAACATTCAGTAGCTTTTTTTTATAGACTTTTTCTTCTTTATTGGACAGACCAGTTACAGGTAAAGACAAGAAATTAGTGGAAAGAAGATATTGGAACAGATTGAAATAATTGCCACCTTCTTGATTTGAACCCTTGTCTCCAAGAAACTAATGTAGTCACAGAGCTACTGCTAAAGCCACAGCTTCAGCCTATACATTTAAAGCTTTAACCCATAGTAGAATATCCTATTTAACACAAAAAATAAATAAATAAATAAAAGAACATTTGATTATGATATTGAAATCAGCTATTGTATATCTAATCGGGGTCTAAAAATCGTTTCCAGATGGAAATGGGAATTCCTTCAGAAGGAAAGGTCTGTCAGCGGCTTCAGGCTCAGTGGAAGGGAGGAGAGAAACTCAGCTTGTTAAAGAACCTGCTAGCCATCAAGTTAGGCTTACAGTGTCAGTTACCATGGTAACTGACATGGTAAGAGTTTCCGTCATTTCAGGGTTAACAAACTCAGAGTTTTCACTAACCCGCTTGCTGAAATAGGGCCCTGGATGTTAAAGGCTACAGCTCATAAAGAGGCAGTGGTTGCAGTGTTCCTGGAAAAGTGCTTTGGAAAGACGGTCTGTTGTTTTGATATCATTTGTATACTGGTGTCGGGGGTTAACCTGACACGCCAGATGGATTTACACACAAATCTTGCGGCAAAGTCAAACTGAAGCTTGCGAGTTCAGGATGGTCTAGCGAGGCTAGTCAGGGGTTTGCTTTTCAGTGCAATATTTTATAAATATATTTCTGTTATTCAGGAAGGCCTACCAGTCGAGGGATATCTGCTTTGGTGAAGATTGAAAATTGTAATAATTGATAGCGTCATTAGGCTGATACTGTTTATATCATGGTTAGTGACATGCTAACAGTGTGGGATCAATAGGCCTATGGATTATTATGTGGAAGAAGGGCCATAATGTCCAATGTAGCAGATGCAGGGCATTGGATCCAGTGGGGGTGGGGCGTTAGGGGTTTCAAACATTTGTAAATATATAGAGATGAGTCAAATGATCATATAAAAAAAGTTGGATAGTTTCCCAGAATTCAATATTTGTCAGGGTAGGAGCGTGTGTTTTCACAGGAAAAACGCCAGGGTTACTATGGTAACTAACTACTGCTGATAGAGGAGGAGACGTCATCTAATTTCATCATCTCACGATTTTGCAGCTTCTCTAATGGCATTGCAGAAGGGAACAGCAGAGACCCGCCCTGATCTGATAGCAGAACAATTAACACTAGAACTACCGGAATTCTATAACTACTATAATGGCCATAGTCATTCTGACCGCTCATACATTATTTGTGTATAATTTCAATAAGATATATAAAATCTAAGAATAAATGGATCTGTAATGTTAGGATAGTTAATAATAAACATCAGAACACTACATTTTTATTCTATTGTTAATTCTAATGACCAGGAGACATCACGATCGGAACCTGCTCCTCTATCAGACTCAGCCTCATCAAGGCTCTGAAGCATGGCTAAAGCCTCTGTGGCAGTCATTTTTCTTGCTGACATTGTTCTGTTCTCTATTCAAAATTTCAATGTGGTTGTAGCTTAAAGCTAATGCTAGGTTTAGGTAAAAATACTCAAAACTCTTTTGTGTTTTGTAATTTTAATAAAATAACAATGATAAAATAAAATATAGACACATTTAGGAAAAGTCAGGCTCCTATAGTTACATGGGTTTTATTTCAACAAAATTATTACATTGCAAAATTTTAAAACAGTTGGAATGACTGCCTCGGTAGTTCTAGTGTTAAAAGTGGATTTAGGGATTCTGCAGAAAGGCCTATTATGCTATGACTTGACAAAACAAAAACACGTCTCCTCCTCCTTTGCCATAGGCCGCTCCCTCAGAAGCTCCTCCCCACACATCAGACACACATTGCCACGCCTAGGTCAGACACTTTCGTGTGGTGCAGTCTGCTTGATGCCCCAGATGGTTTGTGACACAGAATATATCGTGACCAAGGAAAACTGAAGCTTGCAAAATCAAGATTATGTCACAAGGCTAAATGTAGAGACCCATGGCTGTGTAGAAACACTGTCATCTTCTCTACGCATACACAACGGGCAGCTAGCGGACCACGTGGACATTCACTGAGTTGTACAAGAAGTGTATTAGCTATAAAGACAACGAGAAGGGGGGGTGTAGTGGTGGTGAGTAGTGAAGCAGCAGACAAGGCCGCTCGCTATATTGGAGCTACAGGGCGTGGAGGTGAGGTGGTGCACAGTGCGTGTTCCTGGATCAACATCCCACATGCATTGCTGGACCAACATGGACAATTAGCCAATCACAGCCCCCTGACATCATCAATGTATTAGAGCTCTAATATCATATTTGCATTTTAATGTATCTTTAGCAATATCTTACTGGCAAGCTTACTTGTTCGCATAGAATACCTAGTTAGCAAGCTAACTCACTAACCCATATACAGCCAGAGAGAGGTAGCCATTTTAAAGATTCAATATGAATGACTGGAGTGATTATGTAAGCGGGAGGAGCAGGTTAAGGGTGGTTGTATCCACGTGAAATGTAGGCTGTAAAGCCCTTTGAGAGTGCAATGTGATTAAGGGCTATATTAATACAATTGACTTGACTTGAGAGGGCTGTGATTGGTTAACGGCAATGGTGATCCAGGAGCACGTCCTACTTGGCAGACTCACATCGTGCGTGAGGTGGTCCTGACTATCTAAGAGGGAATGCAGAAGGATATGTAGAAATTGTGGCAAGGGGAATGGCAAGCAGAAAACAGCGAAGGCATTATTTAACAGTAGACCAGCAGAGGGATCCCTATGCAATAGGACGGATGGGTCATAAATAAGGCTTGGACACTGATTGTGGGAGTGGTGAGGAAAAGCACAGAAGGGAAAGGTGAAGAATATGGTCTAGAATGCTAGATAAATGATAATAAACTGTAAATTGATCCACAACATTCCTGTAGATAAGGTTCTTTCATATAAATATCTTTGTATCCACATCGACAGTTTTTAAGAAGGCTTAGGCTTTATGGTGCGAATAACAAAGTATGCTTGTATTTTATCAAGCCATCTTGGAGAGTATAATTAGATCTGGTATACAAGTATGGTACGGTAATGTGTCTGCACAGTTAATGGTCAAGCTGCCACGCCTCAATCACACAGCCTTGAAGATGGTAGGGGGAAATAAACAAGGTCATCAGTCATTGCATGAAACATCTGTGCTTCTAAATGACCCAACTCATATTCTGAACACAGAGTTTGAGTTGTTACCATCATGTAGGCGGTTCAGGATGCCAATGTGTAGATTGAACATACAAGCATTCATTTATTCCTTCCTCCATCAAGATTCTAAACAGTAATAACCAGAAGTGAACATCTGGTATCTATGTAAATCTTTTTCTGTGCTGCATACATTACTACATGTATATTTATAGGTGTAAACACATGAAATGTGGATTATATATACATTGAGTATGGTCACATTTGTTTACCTTATATATTATTATCAAATGTATAATTTAGTGCTGGCCTTAAATCATTAGTATTTTATTGTTTTATAAAAGGGCAATTTATATATTTATTGCATTTATTAATAATGGCTATTGTATACTGCCTACCTTTTTATGAACTTATGAACTTGTATTGTGTATGAGTGATGCGTATGTGATGCAGAGGCCTAAAGCCCAAGACAAATTTGTAAGTATACCTTACCTTAAATGGCAGATTTAGGCATTCTACTGTTCACATTAAGTCACTACTTGGGAAATGAGCACGGACACCATCAGTGTTGCATTTTCTTTAATCCACGAGCATGCATTAAAAGATAGGCTATAGGTAAATTATCATAAACACTAAAAAAACTGAAAAATAAAGGCACTGTCACACCAGCGGAGGGCAGCACTATGCAAAAAGCGAAGTCTGCCGCAGTCATTCAAGAAGAAGAACAACACTGCATAGTCAGGTTGGTCAGAACAAGAACGACTGCGCAACTTGCTGGGAATTACATTGGATGAAAACATAACGCAATCTAAATGAACTATTCACATTTTCGTACTGTCTGCCTGTGACATACAAGATTATTGTTGCATCTGTATTAAACATCATTTCGTGAAAACAATAAATTCGGTATGTAAACGCTCTGGTTGGGCCTACGTATTGTCGCATCTTTAAAGCATTTCATAGGCTTACGTGTGTCTTCTCTAAATGTAGGATGTGCATGTAGGCATACCGTTCTTTATACGGTAGGCTATAACTTATTATAACCATAGCATATTATATGGTCATTACATATTGATTAACGACATAGGGAATTAATTTCACGATTGTGTCTACATTATGACATTGTTTTCTGGCTTTAAACGACTTTCTAATTAGTAGACTACGGTAGGCTACAAAGCCACAAGCTTGGACACACTGTCTTTCAATATTGTTAAACCGTATAGACCGTATAGACGCTTTCAATATTGTTAAACCGTATAGACCTGCGTATGAATAATGTGTGCGTTTACAATTGTTTGCAGGTTTCCCAATGACGATCGAAGGAATGCATCTACCTCCTTTTTAGTTATGGTTGTTGAAAGCATAATGCTGGATAAACCTAATGAAAAGCGCGACCAAACGGCAAAGTGTTCAGTATGTGGCTGTCAGTTCATCCCAGCACAAACTGAGACACCTGCCAAGGCCAAGACCTCAGCCCTTAATAGACACAGGCGTTTGCTTAAAGGAGGCAAGCCTTCCAAATGCTCTTCCTGCGAATCAAAGAGGTCCCAACCCTCTACCAGCAGACGCCTGAACAGGCGCTTCTGCCCGGACCCTCACTCCTGCACCATGTGCAACAAAACCTTCATTTCCTCTGCCCACCTCACCCTTCACCTAGCCTCCCACAAAAACGAGAGGAAGCATGGCTGTGGGATTTGTGGCAAGCTGTTCCACCAGGCTGCCCACTTAATGGCCCACAAGACCGTCCACAGTAGTAGCAGGCCATTCAAGTGCCCCGAGTGTGGCAAAACGTTCACCCGCGCGTCGCACCTGAAGACCCATCGTCGGCTGCACACGGGCGAGAAACCCTACGCGTGCACGTACTGCGGCAAGGCCTTCAGCCAGAAAGCCGGGCTTATCTCCCACATTCACATGCACAAAGGAGAAACGGTGTACAAGTGTGAGCGGTGCGGCAGTGCTTTCCCCTCCCTGTCACTGCTGCAGACCCACAAAGAGCAGGAGCTGGCTGAGCAGGCGGGCTCCGTGTCCACGCCAAGCCAGGGAAGCAGACAGCCCGGCAGCCTGGACGACCTGAAGTGCGGCGTTTGCTGCCGCACCTTCGTGCGCTCGTCGTACATACGGCTGTACGTGCGCGTCAACAAAGGCCAGCGGCCGTACCACTGCAAAGTGTGTAACAAAACATTTGTCAAGATGGACAGCTTTGTGAACCACTGCGATAAACACTTGAGGCACAAGAAGGTTAAAAGTGAGAAGGCAGAGGAAGAAGATGAAGAAGAAGAGGACGAGGAAGAAGAAGAAGAGACTATTGTCAAGCCGCCATTGTTTGTCCCAGTCTCTGAGTCTTCCTCTCTTTTGCCCGCCTCCTCTGAAGTCAACACACGCTCCAGATCAAGGGCCAAAAAAAAAATGGAGCCGTGAAAATCTATTGCATAAACTTTTAGAGTTGTTTTGAGAATCATAGAATATTTGATTAAAAAAAAAACACCTTTTACCTATTGCACTTTAATACAGAGCAAATTGTCAAATGTCAAACCATTCGGGACAATGTCAAGATTTGACCATTTATAATTAATGGTCTCTCTCTCAAAGGTATTCTTTTATATTGGTTTATTAATGGTAATAATCATTTCACTTAAAATACTAATTAGCATTTTAGTTGACAATACAGCTTTAAGTCTACTCAGTATGTAGATATTCCATCCATCCATCTTCATCCGTTTATCCGGAGTCGGGTCGCGGGGGCAGCAGCTTCAGCAAGGGACCCCAAACTTC
>JAODTR010000021.1:280295-296213 GCA_025399935.1 Amblyopsis rosae | reverse complement strand
GATGTTGATGTTGTCTACCCTGTTTACCTCAATTCCATATACATTTCCAGCATGAAGGAGCATCCAGCAGGGCCCGCAGTGTGTCAGTGTGCACCGCGGTGCGAGCGTTAGATGACACGTAGCTGGAGGCGAGTAGTGTGCGTGTTTTGGCAGCTAGCTAGCGAGCTAGCCACCAGACGGTAGCGTAGTAGGTGGCGTTTCAGGTGCTGGTGGCGGCCCACATCTGACTCAGTTGTGGAGTGCGCCTCCCGGTGGTCAATAGTGTGGTTGATGCCAGTTGTCCTGTGGTGGCCTCGCAGCCCGAGGAGCTCACCCTGCTCCTCATCCAGCTGAGGAGGCACCAGGCCAAGATGGCCTCCGCCCGAAAGCGCACGCTAGACCAGCTCCAGTGGCTCAGCGGCCCCAAAGAGCACCACCTTCACAGCCACCTCCTCAACCTGGCTGCCTCCACCACCACCACCACCACCCACCCCCTCCTCACCTCCAGCCTCTCTGCCATGCCCCACCTCGGACTATCTGGCCTGTCGGCCCCCCTGGGGCCCTGCAGCAGCCAGGTGGGGGCCCCCGATGCCTCACCCTCACTTCAGTAGGAGTAGATTTGGCAGAGGTTGCCTCTAAGCAGCAATACACTTGTATTTACTGTACCAAAGTCATAGTGTAGTGCAGCAGTCCACATGCAAAGAGTAATGTGTGATACGGAAAATTACAAATAAGCACAGAGGTGGTGTCCGCTATGTTTGTAATATTCTGCATTGGTGCGTGGGAATTCCTTTACAATAACCTATTGACCTAGCTTAGGTAATGATTGCTTTGAACAAGAGACACATTTTAACATATTTGTAGCATACTGTAAAAAATCTTTACCTGTCAGTGGCAAAATGTGTCAAAATGATGCTAATGTCCAATTCGAGTGAACTCTATTTAAAGATTTACCAAGCACAGGCTGTTTATTGGAAGCTGACGTTCAAGTAGAATGCCTAAACGCAAAGGGAGACACAAATCCCAGTGCAACTGTAGGCAGATGGGATGCCTCTTTGTGAGTTTGTTGAACCTCGAACAGCATTGCTTCAGCTCATACATCTTTTATAATAAATGAAGTTTATGTGAGTTAAATTCAGGTCACTTTCTGGTTGCTGGGTCCCAGTGCTAATATATGCAAATAGTAAGTAAGTTACTAAGTAAAGTGTATTTACAGTTTATAGCGCTTTTCACAGACAATAGTCACAAAGTGCTTCACAATTGCAAACATTTAAAAACAGTGGAGAAACAAATCCAATGGACAATAAGAAAAGGTCCAGTATACAATAAAATACATCAGAATAATAAATTAAATAAACAGATTAGCCGTATGCCTGTTTAAAAAAATGCCTTCTAAAAGATTCATAGAATTGGAAAATCTTAACGGTGTGGGTAGAGCTTTCTAGAATTTGGGTGCTACAACTTTAAAGACTCGATCCCCACGGGACTTTAGACGCATGCGTAGCACCGAAAGTAACTTTAAATAATTAAAATATTTAGCTATCGTCAATTGACTGTATATATTCCAACATAATATGTTAACAAAACGTGTTGTGCTGTAGTGTGACAGTTCAGACACATCACTTCCAGGGCATCAAACCATGTTTGTTGTTTCTATAGTGCCTTTTTAGTGTCTATCTGTATGCACAAATAAATCATGATTATAAAACATATACTCTACGATGCTATTACAGAGCCTTCACATCCCAGTTCTCTGGCCCTTCTGTTTTTTATTTTCTTTATCCTATTTCTTTCCAAGAGGCATTTGTCTCTTGCTATGCCTTCATTGAAAGTAAGACGTTCTTAACTTATTTTGCCTAGTAAAATAAAGGTCAAATGTAAATGCCGGTTTCATCAAAAAGGCCTAAATATATAGCCTCGCGAGACCATCCTGATCTCATGAGCTTCAGTTTAATTTCACTGTGAGAATCAATCTGTAAAGCCTCGGAATCATTTTGAATGTGTCCCAGTAGCATTTGAACTTTCCAATCAGCGTTGTGACTCGTGTTGATAGCTACACGGGCGTGGTTTAGGTTTGCCGACAGCGAAAATGACCAGACGGTTCATCCAATCAATTGCCAAAAAGTACCTGCCCTTTACAGACAGTTTCAATGTACGACTCCCCAGATGGAGTTGTGACAAAACAATCCATCTGGCATGTCAGGTTACTAAATATATAGACAAGCTTAACTATATTAAATGGACGCAACACATTAAAACATAAAATAGTCTCTAATTTACAATCAGATAGATTTAATCACGCATCTGTCTCTTAATTTCTCACCTAATTGTAATGTGGATGTGTGCATAATACAACCCTGCTAAAAAATGCAGCTGGTTCATACTGGTTAGTGCTGGGGTAGTGCTGGTCTAGCTGGTGGGCCAGCATAGTATTCATGCTGTTTTCAACCAACATGGTTCCAGAATACAAAACATACCTTCTGCTGGTGACCAGCAATGCTGGATTTTTTATCAGGGAAAAGAGGCTGGCATTAGATGAATGAAGTGAAAACTAATTTAAGCTTCAGAACTACTCAAAGCCAAGTTCTAAAACAGCTAGAATAGTCTATAGAATAGTATATGCTGTACTATGGGCAACCTCTCCCAAAAACGACATCCAATGTGTTACTCCTGTGGCCTTGTGGCTGATCTGTACATTGGCTGACTGCCTTTCTAGAACCGTCTGTCTCACATGTCTTGCTTTTGAGCTGCCGGCATCCCATGCCACGTACGTACACCGCTAGCGCTGCATGCACTCCTGTTAGCTAGCTGTTAGCTTTCCATGAAGCCATCCCATGGTGCGTACTGCTAGCCTGTAGGCTGTAGTTGTGCTGCTGCTGCTGCTGCTGCTGTACGCTGTTGTTGAATTTTTCATTGACTGGCCCTGTGATGTGTCAGCCCTCATGGGCTTGTTTGAACTGTTTTTGTTTGGCTGATGGCAGCCAGAATCAATGAATGCTCTTTAGGTGAATCTCGCAATGTCAGACTTCGGCTTAGTGTCTGCTGTTCCAAGACATATGGAGCAGTGCTGCGTATCAATCATTGTGATACGCAGGCAATGTGTGTGTGTGCGTGCGTGCGTGCGTGCGTGTGTACCTGTGTGATGCGTTTGCAAGTTGCGCATGCAAGCACACACGTTGAGAGCATGTGAGCTCGTTGGTGGGCCGTCGCGCCACGTCTTCACACGAAACGGGATTCGACGCCGTCACTACACGCTGACTCACGTGCCCCCCTCCCCTTTTGTCTTGTAGGTGGACGACACGTACATGCAGCTGAAGAAGGATTTGGAATATCTGGATCTCAAGGTGGGACACCTTGTTGTTGTTTCCTCCGTTGGTTCCTCCTCCGTTTCTTTACCTCCGGCTGCTTGTCTTCTACAAGCGGCCGTTCTGCTAAGCCCTTGTACTAACAATGCACTTACTATAACCTGTCTGGCAGCCAACCACACTCAGCAGTTTAGAGAGTACAGTGTGAGTGTGTCACAGACACACACAGGGTAATGACATAAGTGGCACAGTGCGTCTACTTTCAATAAGGGACTTGCAGTTCACTCTTTAGCTGCTATTCCTCGATCGGTTTTGTGGAGGCTGCGGTGGAATGCAGTTGCCATTTTGTGACGCCACCCTCTGTGTTTGTGTGGTTTCTGACTCTTAGATCAGAGCTCTAGAGCCCCTGATCCTCGCAGTTCACAGTTTACTACTGCACTGCACTGCTGGGCCTATCAGGCCTCTAATGAACGTAAGGTCTATGTGTGTGTGTGTGTGTGTGTGTGTGTGTGTTCACATGCATACAGTATGTGCATATGCACCGTAGATAGATATGTAAAAGCCACATATCTCTGTGCGTGTGCATATTTGTGCATGTGACTAGTGCATTTAGTGTAGGGAAGCATGTATAAGGTGCATACTGTATGTGTGTGTGCGCGCGCGTGTACATGTGCACAAGCTGTTACATGTCCATGCCTGTGTCGCAGTAAGACCATCCCACTTCCCACATAGCATCATGTCTGTGGCTTGTCTGGCGCTGAAGCTCTCTCCGTGTGAATCCCTTCCCCCCCTCCCCCTTCAGTAGCGGGCACGGGATGGCTCGGCAGTGCATGTGTTCTGGCTGTGAGCCGGTGGTTTAAAAAGTCAGCTGCTTCTACCATCGTTTCTGAAACATTGTGCCTCCTTCACACGGGAGACCCTCGGTTCATTTCTGCACTTCTGCTAATGTATTCCTATGGAAGGCTTTGGCAGCACAAAGGGACCATGGTGTTTTTGTAAGGAGCTCCTGCCGTTCCTGTTGTTGAAACCTGGCACCAGCGGCGTCTAGCCCAATGCCCCCAAGTGTGTCCTTAAATGATATATCATTTGGGTTTATTAATAGCTTTACAATTGAATAAATTCACACCGGGACCTCTCCAAATGAGTGCGTTTGTGCAAATGATGTCATAAGAGCTTACGGCTCCTCAGTGGTCAATGCCAATTGCGCTCACATATTTCATGCACACGGCATTAGATGAAATGTCTAACCAAGGATGTTATATGAGAAGGAGGACTCACGCAATGCAGTCTCTTTTGTCCTGTGTCTGTTTTGACCATCAGCCTAATGTGCTAGCACCTCCAATCCTTTGTGCACCGCTTCTCGAATAACCTCCTTGCTAGCGGACAGCCCTCAGCAGCCCCCCGTACTAGATTGTAGCTAGTCTTAGTGCATCTGCAGATCTTTGTGCACTTCAGAACTGTTCTCCCGTGTATTAGACTTAGCCATTTCGACCGCATTAACCACTGTGGCGGCTAACGTTGCTGCTGTTCTGTTCCACAGGTGGTGGGAAGTCAGACTCTCAGAGAGTCAGGGAAACCGGTCAAGGTGGCAGAAAGCGATGTGGATGTGAGTAGAAGCTCTCAGCATTTTTTCTTTTCTTTTTTTGGTCATCAAAGTCGCCACTTAGTGTTATTCTGCTCTCAGATGACGCAACTTTCTCTTCCTCACTAAGAACACTGATGCAATTCCGCAGTTTTTTTTAAGGCAGATACACAGATTGTTATCTGTGTATCTGCAGAGCGTATCTTACGGTCAAGAAGTCTAGACAGTGGGATGGGAAATGTGTGGGACACGGTTTTAAGATATTAGCGTTATCTTCAAAGGATAAGCAGAGCGAGTTAATAGTTTAATGTGGTAAATCTCTGTTTGATATCAGACTTTGTTCTCAGCGTTTAAACAATTTATGAGAGCGATGTATGCTATAAATGTTTGAGTAGATCGAACAGCAACATTACCATAGAAACAAAAACAGGCTAAATAATTAATCTGACAGAATGTCAAATGCACCTGTAAGCATATTTATGAAGAGTATATAGCAGACATTCTTTACATAAACAATTTATTCAAGTTGCACAATGCACAGATATATATTTTTATATGGAGGGATGAATTGATTTAACCATTATCATGATGTCTGGGATAAAACTAACAAGGCTCAGTTGCCTTAACACGGAGAGGCGGGCAGATTGTTTAACGGCCTCACAATAATTATCTGCTAATGAGATCTGAGAGATAAGGGGCGTGCGCACGTACAAACACACAAACGCGCGCACGCACACATTGTACATGTATAATTATGTTTTGTGTTGTTATTTAGACCGTATACTGCACTTATCAAGTTTATTTATTTTATAGCCTTTAATCACATTATCCTACTGATTGCAATTGCTTTCTTGGTTACCTTGCTAAAGTGTCTCTCAATGGGCCTCTCCTGGTTAAATTAGTGTTAAATAAGCTTGTAACTGTTCTATGGAGCAAGTGGTGCCACCATTCATGAGGTAGATATCCAGCTCATTGAATGGCTCTTTTGGCTGGTCTGCTGAACACACTGTCTCCCTCTACAGGTGAAATTAAGTCAGCTGTGTGAACAGGACAAAACTCTGAAGGAGCTGGAGGCACAAATGAGCACTCTAAAGGAGGACAAGGTAAACGCCACCATCACACCCACAGTGTGTTGAGGAATGAGCATGTGATGCAGAAGCAAGGCTGCTCTAATGCACCCTGGCACACATGGCCACCTGCATGGAGGTAGATGCTTTCGTTTCATCAGATGCAGATTCAAACTCTTATTCTCTCTCAGTATTTATTTATTAATTCATCAAAAACATAGACCACCCAGAGTCCTGGCTCCGGCCTCTACTGTGGCACTGAATGTTGACCCTATGACCCCTCGCCCCATCTCAGGACAAGTTGGAGAGCGTGCTGGATGTATCCCACCAGCAGATGGAGCAGTTTCAGGAGCAGCCTCCCCACGCGCAGAAGATAGCCTGCCAGCAGAGGCTGCTGCAGGAGGACCTGGTGACCATCAGGGCCCAGGTGTCTCGCTTGTCCACGGTACGGTGCGCCTGCCCCGGTGGCTCCTGGCCCATTGCTGCTCGTTCCAGCACATCTCGCAGTAGTGTAGTCTACATGGTACGCAGGTATACGCCGTATACCCGCTAGGAAAGGTCAAGGATGTCCGTATACCCACTTACAAAAGCACGAGGATAGGTAACGACAACATTTTGTGACAGAACTTTTCACACTTTCATTAACGAATTCACCCCGTCTGTGTTACGAACATAGAACTACACCGTATCTAATTAACGGTTGCACCTTCGCATAATAAGAAATGTGCTCCTCGCTCACAGAGCAGCGCAGATTCACCATGTCTCAACGAGGAGAAGGCTACACTACCGGAGTTTGAGGAACAGACTGCGGCTAGATATTGCGTGATATTGCGATAACGATATTGAGTCAATATATTGACCACCCCTAAGCCAGGGCTCCCAGACTTCATGACCCTTGGCCATCAAATAGAAGCAGTTCATGTTGTATTAATGATCAGTTATGTGTAAGAGAGCATGCATGTTACAATTGCGCTGTTATGGGTGTTCGACTGCGTGTATATGTCCATATAGTATTTTTATGAATGTTTACATGTTTTAAAACCGACTGTGTGTATCTACTGCATGTCTATGCGCGTGCACACTCTGTTGTGTGCTGCAGGAGATGGCAAGAGCCTGGGAAGAATACACCAACCTGGAGTGCTCTGTGCAGCGGCTGAGGACTGCTCTACAGGCAAAGATGAACCACAGCGCCACCAGCCAGGTAAGACTCGGTACTGCATTTTAATATTTTGTTGTACCATAACAGTCTGACCGTTTTAATTCATCTTTTGCATCATAAAAGAGTAGGAATAATAAATATACGCACACTTTATTATTCAGTGAAAATGAATCATATTGCATGTAATAGTAATCTTCTACCTGTCACAAAAGACAGTGTAGACACATTGTGTGTGTGTGTATTTATGTATGTGCGTGTGTGTGTGCGTGTCTGTGTGTGTGTGCACGCACGCATGTGGTTATTATTGCTGTACAGCCGGAGAAAGCAGAGCTGAAGCGAGAGCTGTGGCGGATCGAGGACGTCATGGCTGGTCTCAGTGCCAGTAAAGCCAACTACAAGGTCACCATCGACTCAGTCCAGAACCCAGGTGGGGCCATAACCATCTCCCTTTCAGGTTACACCAGATGCATTGGTTGGATGTCACTGTGCTGGTTAACATACTCAATCTTTTCTTATTTTAACGCTAAACCTAGTTCGAGCATTAAAGGTGTAGTCAGCTATTTTGTCAAATTCATCAAATATCTCCTCGCATTTCACTATCTTACTGTTCTCTGTACGTGTTGAAAAATGAATTTGATACTCCTACACAGCCCTGGCTCTGTAAATAGCAACATAAACAAAGTGAGGAACACCGCTCAAAACAACAAAGCCGTAGTACCACGCTTTGCTTCACAATGCTTTTTGATGTGTGAAAGCTCGAATTTAGCAAGCATTCTTTAGAATAACTAACCCTGCCTTTAAGGTAGAATTTACAGCATCGCTGTGACTTAATGTTTAGTTGCCACGGTGACTTGTATTGACACAGATTGCAGAAGTATGTTGTACTGATGCATTTGTGTGATTTTGACAGTCTGTCTGAAATATGATGGATTAAAAAAATGCATTTGAATTCCTAATTTTTTGGAAGAAATACAGTTAAATTGGAATAAATCAATAATAGTACAGAATCCTGTATAAACTAATATTTGTATTATGTATTGTTAAAGCCTTCACCAGACGCTTGTGTACAATATTGTATCAATTAAGTCTGTATAGTCTAGCAATAATATGCTTCTTGAAAAGCCTCAGCAAACCATCATTTATTTCAGAATGGTGCCTTGCTATTATTATTGACCACACATATGATTATTTTGTGTGTGTGTGTGTGTGTGTGTGTGTGTGTGTGTGTGTGTGCGCGCATGTTACCTGTCAGAGAGAAAACTAGTGCCTTCAGTGACAGACCCAGCAATGCCTTCTCAGAGGGGGGAGGTCCAGCCCCCTCCTCGAAGCGCCAACCCTAGCCTGGCATCACACACCATGCCAATATGGGTGAGTGTACCTCAAACACACACACACACGCACTCTGCCCTGACATGACATCCACTAGAGCCATCAATGCATTAAAATAGCGTGCCTTCTAAGTGTAGACCTCTTGATTCATTTTGAAACTACTGTATAGCCATTAATGCATTAATTACCTGCTTAGCTTAGACACAAGTTACACATCAACATTTAGATGAGACCTTTATTGTTTAAATGGGCTTTGAATAGATAATCATAATAATAATAATAATAATAATAATCTTTATTGTTCACAAATGTGAAAATCTGCCCTTGGCTTCACAGGTTAGTTAAGAGTGTCGCAGTAAAATCACAATAAATAAATAAATAATCATAAAGCATACAAACAATTACTATAGCAAACATGGTTCCAGTGAGAGTGAGCGATTACACTGGTACAGAGGTCTTCAACAGGGGGTCCTCAAATGATTTGATCCCAAACTTATTTTCTTCCAGAAATGTAAATGTCAGAAAAGATATGTTACCATAAATACAAAATGTGCTATAAATATATAAATCTGTCAGATATTTGAATGGTTTAGTTAGTGGCCTACTTTTATACATGGCACTATAGACTGCCCTACACATTATTGTTGGCCCGGCAACTAAATATTTTATGCCATATGCGATAGAGGGTCCCTGTGCAGTGTTTCTATCAGCCAAGTGGTCCTCTGCACTAGTATTTAAGGTTTGATGGTCATGACATATGATTGCTTGTTGCTAGGCGCCATTCGTTTAAAATACGAGCCGGCAGTGAACAGCATGACAAAGCAGAGAAGCCTATTGACGGCTAATCTCCAGGCCCACCAGACATTTGATCTCCGCCACAATGCCACCGCCTAAGCTCCGTGTGACTCACTGTGCCGACCACAGGCGGAGGACAGCGCCCCCCCCAGGCCGCCGCTGCCCCACCTGTACGACCACGAGGAGCTGGCCCCCGCGGTGCCGCCCCTCCCG
The DNA here is from genome assembly GCA_025399935.1 of Amblyopsis rosae. Lineage (NCBI taxonomy): Eukaryota > Metazoa > Chordata > Actinopteri > Percopsiformes > Amblyopsidae > Amblyopsis > Amblyopsis rosae. Next base: position 286,784 of record JAODTR010000021.1, on the reverse strand, counting down.
AGAGAGGCGTCCGCCATCCGCCACATGTCTGTGCGAGGGCTGAAGCGCCAGTCAGACGTGAGGAAGCGGGACAGGGTGAGCGGCCAGTACATGGTCAACGGAGACAGCAAGGTGGGTCTTACACCAGTCCTGTGTGATAGGACGTGTGCCCAGCTATTATAGTGGAAAGTAGCATACATGCAGTGCAGTACATATGCTCGTTGGTGTACAGCAGAAGAATGTACCAGTATCATGTATCTGTAGCTATTTAATTGTTTTATATTCTTTTCATTCTTACCCATTCGGCCTTATAATGTTCTAATCTGCTCTGAGCAATAAGTGGGAAAGTCTTTTATGGTATGTTGATATATATAATGGTGCTATGATTAGTAGCTAAGCTATCCACTGATGTCACTGTGAGATATTATGATAATGACAAATTGACTTATTATTTTATTATCATTATTTATAATAAAAGTGTCAATGCATCTAAATGTAAAGCTGTGAATCATTAGCCCGGTGTAACCAGACCTAAAATTCACTTTGTGAATACGTCCTGGCCACGCTCCATTGGGAAGTGTTAACAGTCGTTATGGGCGTACACCTCTTATTCATTTTGAAACTATTGGTACCATTGGTTGGTTTGCAGGTTGAACTGCGATCGTACCTGAGTGAACCGGAGCTCCCCATGATGGGACGACACAGCGCCAGGTCCAGTGCGGACTACCAGTCCCTCCCAGGCAAAGGTACCCGAACGGCAACGCGAGAAGAAGTCCCGTTTCTCTTCTCAAACTGTACTATTTTAGCATGTCGCCCCCCACCGTGTCATCATCACATGAGGAGACGGAGGTTAAACTGAACTAACGTGTGTCTCAGGACCGTTGGGCCCCTCACCCGGACTGAACCAGTCCAACTCCATATCCTCTTACGTCACGTTGAGGAGAGGCCCAGGCGGAGCTGCACCCAGGGTGAGTCACCGCATCAGAGGCTGAATCGATATACATTAGAACACGTCCTTGCCATTCATCTTCCCCAGTCACAGCAGCGCTGTCAGCCACTTCACCACACAGCAGCATTGGCTCTTACGACGGATGCTGTAGTACGTAGTATAACATCGCAGAACAGTGTTAAAAGAGGCAAGTGTTGCCCATGCATCGGTCTTCGATTTGTAATGCATGTGTAAGGGAAAAGCCCAGCTTGGTTTGATATCAGCCTGTCATGCCCTATACTGCTAACAACCGTCACGGCAGTTCCATTATAGCCAAGAAAGGTTTGCGTCACTTAGTTTGTCTGTATGCTAATGTAGTTTCATGTATGCTAGCTATTTTCTCTCCCTGCTCTCTACCTTTTAAATTCCTGGTGTATCTCTTCCTCCTCCTCCTCCTCCTCTGCCCAGGAGCGACCCAGGAGTGCCCTGGAGTGCATGTCCATGTCCACCGAGGCCCAGCAGGTGTCAGCTCTCCAGGCACGCGGCCGCATGAGCGCCGAGGAGCAGCTGGAGCGCATGAAGCGGCACCAGAGGGCGCTGGTGCGAGAGCGCAAGAGAAACCTCAGCCAGGGCGAGCGCTCCTGCTCCGCGGGCCCCGGTGCGGGCGCCTCTTACGCCCCTGCTCGCTCCTCCTCCTCCTCCAGGCTGCAGCACGGCCCCCCCAACTGGGACCCCGCGGCCGCCGTATGTTACCCCCAGCCCCTGCGTAGCAGCGGCAGACACAGGGACCAGTACGGCCAGTGCTGCTACGCTGCCTTCCAGCCCCCGGCTACACAATAACCAGGCAGAGAGATGCGCTGCTGTGACATGCTAACACTGTAGTGCTCGTGTAATGGTGTTTGCGTTAGCTGCATGTCCTAACAAACTAATACGCGGGACATCTTTGGCTAACCGGTAACTGTGGCTAACACCTTATGGCTCCCAAACAACAGTTGGAGTAAACATGAGCACATAAGCTACTTTGAGGAATCAGGCAGGAGCTTGTGAGTGGTTTTGGACTGGGACAAAGTCGCCCCGTTATTATTTTTATAGGTCCAAGGGTTAAAGTTATTCTGATTACTACTGCCCCCTGGTGGGACCTCACTGACACAATTCTGAATGTAGAATCATTGCATACTGAAGAGGATTGAAGGCAGCACCTCTGCCTTCTTGCCCTTTGTCATTTTGTTATTGTCTTATAGACCAAGAGCCCATTTCTGTATATTCATAGTTTATTGTAAATTGACATACCTTTTATTTATTTACTGAGTGATATTTTCAGTATATAGTTGTACAGTTCTATTTTGTAGAGATTTGGTATATACGTTATATTGTAGACTTGGGTAATATTGGAAAGTACTATGAGAAAATAAATGGTTTCAGGTTGAATTGAAATGATAAAGGCCATTCTGATCGTGTGATTCGGGGAGCTGCGATCAAATCACGATCGCAGCTCCCCACATGTCAGATAGGTTTTTAAGTGCCTTGTTTAGTTGATGATCAATTAATCCCTTTGCCTTTGTGACAAGCCTCCTATTTGAATCAACCTTTGTTTTCAGTCATGGTTTTTCTATTGTAGCTTTACGCTTGCTTTTTTCTGTGACATAACATTTTATATGGAAGGGTGTGTGGACAGAGACACGCTTTATGCGTATTATGGGCATACTTTGACAGTACAAGCTCTAACAGCAAATATAACAGGAGTACAATGCTAAAAACCCATGTCATGAAACATACTCTACTTTTTATATCTTTTATTGAGAAATGCACATAGAAAATATTACAAACACTGATTCCAAAAATACTCTCCCCCACACATCAGTTAATAATACATAGATAATATAGTTACATTAAAAACTAAGGATTTTCCATCTATCAATATTTGTTGATTTGTTTCCACACCCCACCTGACCAGTAAAAAAAAAGACAACTAATGACAACATGACATGACAACTGTCAAAGTATACCTTTATGTAGGCTCATAACCAGATTGTTGTAATGGCCGCCTGCCCTCTTGGCATTAACAGGGCTACGTGCGCTCCGTGTGTAACAGCACATTGTCAAGAAATAACCGACCTTGCTCTGCCGTGTCTCAGCACATTTACAACATACATATCTAGCGTGTTCATAGTCCGCTTATACATTCAACCAAAGTGCGTGTTGTATGTTTGGTGTGAATGTCATCTGGATGAGACGATATTAAGGCCGTGGTGCGTAATCAGACTACAACATGGGCACTGACCCCAATTTTGATAATAGTTGTATTTGTTTTGAAGGTTTGAATTGTATTTTTAACATTTAATCTGACACAACAGTTTAACGGCAACAAATAATGTGCTAGCCGATAACATTATGTTGTGGGGAAAACATTTTATTGACATGACGTGCTCAAAGATCTTTAGATAGCATATCCATCAGGATCAATAATACAATATGAATTGGCATCTCCGATCGGGTCTCACACTATTCCTAATTCCTAACCATTAGAAATTGTTAATTCACAGGCATAATCTTAAAGGTGACTTGTTCACTATGGCGAACGATTGTAAAAAATCTCTTTTTTTTTTTAATTGACCCTTCAATCTCTAAAATGCTATGCAGCATAAATGCATAACAAGATCTTTATCATAATCAATATGGATTAATTGTGTAATACTTACCCCTATATCCAGGCCTTATATACCCTGATTTGAGCTCCTAGAACCAAAGTGATCAGAGCACATTGTATTTTCCTTGATTTAGTCTCGCTTCACATCAGCATATGTAAAGTGTTTACATTTACTATTTACTATTTACCTGATCACAGCTTTTTTTTTTTATATTAACAATGTTATTTTTCTATAAATTAGTTAGGTATAGCCAGGGTGGCATTTAGAGCGAGGGTTGAACTCGTTTATGTAAGTTGGTATGCAGAAGCAGATGATACAGTATTAGAAATCAAATCTAGGAGTGAAACGATTGCACCTGGACAATCCCTGACAGTAAACAGGTAAGAAGGACACGGTCACAGACAGTGGTATTTTTACCTGGTTTACGTGGGGGATAATACATGGTTGACAATTCTCTATATAATTCTAAGCTTGCAGTCCTGTCAAAACCACTGACCTCTCCTAGTTTTAACTGGAATACAACATGTTGCTTTTATCCACACAATCTGGTATCTGGTTTTGAGAAGAATAGAAAACAAACTCAGTTGAGGGATAGCATTAGGCAACAGTAGAAATGTAGAGATCTTAACTGCTAATAAATATTTAATTATGTGTAATTCAGGAGCAACGCACAACTCCTATTTGCACAGTATGTTCCTTTTCTAATCATGTAGAGGTTTGCACTTAATAAAGTTTCTTTCTTCAGAATCTAAAGTTGTTTTGTTTGTAGTTTTATTTATTTATTTTTATTTACCATTAAGGTTGGAGGAATGAATGCATGGGGTGTTTCTGTGTGCGATCACATTTCTTAAGCTCAAGTCACTGAATGTGTGCAGTGCAGGACGCATCAACACATCACCCCCCTGACATGCATGTTGAAAAGGATGTTTGGTTTGATGTTCAGCTGGAACATTTCTGTGCCACCATCCACAAGATGATACGCACACATGCACAGACAATATCTAAACGCATGTTTACTTGACTGCAATGCAATACAATGTGTGATTATGTGCACCTGTGTAAATATATTACTTTATTTAACCTTCATAGTCTATGTGAAATGTGTATCCAAATATTTAGATTTACTAATGGGTAGAAAACATTTGTGTGAGATACATATAACTTAAGCAATTAAATCAACATTTGTCTGGGTTCCTCCTGTATTGGTAAACAATATAGCCCTTAAAGAGTTGATTAATACTGCATAGAAACACATCTGTCTTGTTCATCATGACAATACTCAAGGAAGAACCATCATCACATGTTGCCTACTTAAATAAACAGGATTACATTTTATGGTATTTGTAAAAGTGAACTCCCGGAAAAACGGTGCGAAGCACCATTTCAGGAACTGCTCATTATTCATAGCCCCATCCACCTACCATCCTACAGGTGCTTGCATTACAGGAGCGACAACCAGGTGCAGAAGGTCTGAGTGACGAGGGGCAAAGAGTGATCCAATCACATGAGTGGGTTGCCATGACAGCAAAACCTGCTGTGGAGGAAGATGTGGAGCCACTTGACTACAACCTGGACATCAGCTTTGAGGTATAGCGACTGTTCTACACAAGATTCCCCCCAGTTTAGGTAGCTGTATAAAACTCACTGAGTCCATTTGGGCTGAGTTTTAGCTTTCTAGCCTTCTGTTCAATGTAGGCTATATCATAGGCTGAACATTGATCGCATGCAACAGTGAAAACTAGTGGGTTTTGGCCCTGTTTTCATTTGTAGATTATGAAAGTCCTTAAAAATTTAACAAATACAGCTGAACTAAATATCTGCTGAAAATTCCAACTTTATGTAATGTTTAATGCAAGATTATGGGACATTCTACTTTGAATCATGACTGGAATAACTTGAGCATAGACAAAAAAATAATAACCATGTGAAACACAAACTACATAGGCAGGCATATTTACCCATAGCAGGTTATTGACTACATTATCACGTCAGATTCAAATATTTGTACCCGGCAGGGCTTAGACACACTCTGGGCCTAGTTGGTTGTGTAATATACAACTGAATGGCTAACAGTGGGGTCTGCTGTGAAGTGTATGCCCCCATCTTGACTGCCCTGGCCCCCGCCCTTGCAGCTTTCCAAACCCCGGAAGGTCTCCATCCCAGAACGCTATGTGGACTCAGACCCAGAGGAGCCGCTGAGTCCCGCGGAGGTGGAGGAGCGATGCCGCAAGGCTGAACGCATCAAGAACCTCCTCACTAAATCAAGGTAGATGATGGCAGATGTATGTATCTCATGGAAACACTGAGATGGAACCTGGTGTGTGTGATTATCCTAGCCTCTCGCAAGCTTCAATGTAATTATGTCACGAGCATCAGTCTGGGACTCCTCAATGCAAAAAGCATTTGTCACCCGTTTAGAAAACAATCAGGCCAATGGCAGATGATATATACCTGTATATTTAATCCACACACATCTACATACACTAGAGTCTTCATGGCTGTTAATGTGTGTGTGTGTGTGCGCGTGCGCGTGCGTGCGTGTCTCATCACAGCATTCAGAACATGCAGTCTTCGTCAAGCTGGTGCCCACCGCTGGACTTCAGCGAGCTGGACTCTGTTCTGCAGCAGCAGCAGAGGATCATGGGCATCTCCCAAGCATTGGCCTCAGAGGCCTCACGCATGAGCAAGCTGGTCGCAGGTTAGCGTGTGTGTGTGTGTGTGTGTGTGCGTGTGCGTGTGCGTGTGCGCGCGCGCACGCACGCCAGCAAACACACACGAGCCCACACACACACACGCACTCACTCAAACACACACTAGCCCACACACACACACACACGCACTCACTCAAACACACACTAGCCCACACACACACACGCACTCACTCAAACACACACTAGCCCACACACACACACACACGCACTCACTCAAACACAC
>JAODTR010000021.1:253903-276191 GCA_025399935.1 Amblyopsis rosae | reverse complement strand
GGGTCCCCTGCTGGAGCTGCTGCCCCCGCGACCCGACTCTGGATAAGCGGATGAGGATGGATGGATGGATGGATGTGCTTCCTATTGGGTTATAGAATCCCCAGAACCATATACTGTAGTCCATTCTGACTGTTGGTTGGTTATGGTTTGAAAGTGTGCCCGTGGCAGTGGGGGATGGTAGAGAAGGATGTAAGCCACCCAGAAATGAGGTGCCTGCACTCTGTGGGTTTCAAATGAAAACAATACAGGTTAACACTGGTTTATTAGCTCACATAAGTTCAGTTATTTCCTTAATAGTATTAATTGTAAATACATGATCAGAAAGCCCTGTAGATAACCATTGATGTATTTCCATATTGTCATTTATCATTTAAAGCTAAATGTAACTTTTAAACCCACATGTCTAAATAGAACAGAAAGTTGACTTCAAAAAGTAGCTCACAAAGGTTACACACAAGGCCATCATTAGATCATCTACACCATCATCTCTAGACACATGAATAGAACATAGAAACATGCTTTATAACCCTAAGCACGGGAGCGTTATCTTACAGCTCTCTGCTGAAGGAGCGTTGCAGGCCAGCGAGACGTTCTTCACTGACCTGATAGCTTGGCTGCAGGAAAAGCGCTCAGAGTTGAATGGGATGATAAGAGCTCAACAGCAAGCTCAACTGAGTGAGGCAGATCAACTTGAAATCAAATATCATCAGAGGATAAGCTTGCTGAAGGACAAAAGTGCTGAGCTTATGAAGCTTGGTCTCTCTGAGGATTGTATGTATTTCCTACAGGTAAAGCATAATCAAATTCAAAGCATAATCTTTTGTGCAGAAAAAACATAGTATAACACTAATGGTGATATTACAGCATTTTCAACTGTGATATTGTAAAAAGCTGTATAGGGGCCCGCGACCACACTGAGACGCGTTGCTAGAAACGTGTCGCTAGCAAAACCATTGTTTTCCTATGGGACTTAGCATGCGCTCTTTTTTATGGCGCCGGTGTTGTGCCAAAAAGTGATTTCCTGACAGAAAGTGATTTTGCGCTCTCCCGCGGAAGGCTGAAATCACTTTTTGGCAAGCTGAAATGTGCATTATGGCTCGTATTGGATATAGTCAACAGGTATAAAGGCCTGATTGAGCTATAAACTATCACTGTAAATATATAAAATCACTTTCTACCAGGAAATCACTTTTTGGTACAGCACCGGCTTCGGGGTTTTTTTGTTGCGTTTTTTAGACGCTTATAAAAGTTTAAATATTCTCAACTTTCAGCAACGGAGTGGCGTTGTTGGTCAATGTGACACTTGGCCAATGCAGCCGTTCACCCGTTCTCTTCGCAGCGCATCTCTGTGATCAGGGGTTTATCAACGCGATGTTGAAGCGGCCGTGCCTTTAGCGACGCGTCTCGGTCTGTTCGGGGGCAGGTTTGTTAATATTTCACCCATCACAAGGCCAATTGTGGAAGTGGCATTTGTGAATTGTATTCCATGTGCTGTAGGACATCATGAAACATGAAAAATGCACACAATCGGAAAGGCAAGATTTAAATACTTGTTTGACAAAACATATGGAAGGATCATTATAGACTCAGATTACTCATTACAATTTTTTTCTGGCGGTTTTATAAACCAGTGACCGCAGTCTCTTACAACCCATTTATTTAGCAGCCAGTATTGTACACATCCTCTAGTAAAAATATCATAACACTACTTCAATAATTCTAGGACACATGAACATTTATGCCTTACAATTAAAACATAGAACAGCAGTATAGCCTATACTAAAAGTCAGGCAGTGGAGACATTGACAAATATTAGATATATTATTATTAGATATATATTATCTTCAGAATTCTGGTCCAGTTATATAGTATACTTATGTATTGTTACCTTCTGTTACTGAGTGTGTATTTCTCAAATGTTATTATTTACTTTTAGCAGGAACCACAAACAATATAGCAGATAATGTTTCAAATATTGGATCTTTAGGAATGTGGTTTTAAATTGAAGATATATAACAAATATATAAAATAACTGCATAGTAAACTTCTCTCCTCTAACAAGACAGCTTTATGTTTACTTCTTTTCATCCTGTTAGAGGCTGCCATCGCTTTGTCTTCCGGATTTTCATACTATCCCTTTTGGATCATCTGCGTACTTTGACGATGTTAAAGCATCACTCTCAAGTGAACATAAAGACTCCCTAAAGAAGGTCTTTGATGTGATTGCAGGACAAGGTACTGTAGGAGTTTAACTGAGCAAATATTTAACTCATATAATCAGAATAATTAAGTCTTTATTTCTGATCTGCTTCTCTTCCAGTTAAAAATACATATATCGGGAACATGAACAGAAAGGACTTGCTGCAGTGTGAGTAAACAGTATTCATTGAAATAAGGGTGATACATATACTGTATCTTATGAGAGATTGACACAGGATAACGTTTTATTAAATTTTTCAGATTTCTGTCATCCAAAGCTGGATGAAAACACATGTTTCCGCCATCATAGCATCAATAAGAAGGGCACCAGTATTGATTGGAGCCATCAAGTCTGCCATCGTAATAATTATGAGAGGTTTGATGACTATAGGCAGGTGTTGTGTACCAAAGGTCTATCTGGGCGCCATTACTGGGAGGTGAAATGTAGTGGAAATATAAATATAGCTGTTGCGTATGAGACCATTGAACGAGAAGGATCTGCTTCTTGTTTTGGAATGGATGATCAGTCCTGGAGCTTAGAATGTTCAACCGAAACTCAGTTCTCTCATAATAATGTAAGTATTGAGATTCCTGACCAAGCTAAAGATAAAATTGGAGTTTATTTGGACCATAAGGCAGGAATCCTGATCTTCTACAATGTCTCTGGGGAGGATGTCAGTATTTTACATAGAGTTCAGGCTACATTTACTCAGGCACTCTATCCAGGATTTTATTTCACCTTTGGTTCATCACTGCAGATCTGTTGACATGGCAACGAATTGACATGGGCCATTTACCTGTTCTGCAATCTTCCATATTAAAACATGGCTGTATGTGCATTATGTTATGCAAATTCCTGCGCACCCATGTGTGTTATGTTCGCGGCAGATTAGCTTGATGTAGGCTACTTCTATATTAGGCGATCTCACAACTCAACGTATCTGGCTGATGTCACTGCTAGACTGCTTTCACCTACATGACAGCTGCTTCCGCTACTATCAGCCAATAAGTGTCTGCTAAATGGCAAATGCAGATATTTTTTTTTATATACAGTATATACCGATTGCTCTCATATCCCAGTAAATAATTTAGGTTTTTGGCTAATAACACACCACTGTTTATCCTGGAACACCGTTAGTTAATACATATTGATAGATTATAGTGATGTTCATGGTGATATTTGTAAATGCAGCAATCTTACAACCTGTAGCCTGCATATGACCCTGACCCCATGTGTTGCAAAGACATGAGAAGTGATTCCATCTTCACTAGTGCATGGTTTTTTTTGTGTTAAGCAGTCAGACAAAGCTCAACCAAGATGGTTTAATTAAATGTAATCCATGGTACTGGCCCATTACAAAACACACTGAAAACATGTATTTCCTGTTCTGTATATGGTAGCACAAAACTTAAAAACAACTGTGTCATTGAGCAGAAACGCTACAGGTGAGGACACTTCCGTTCAACAATGTACAAATTCAATCCAGGGTTTACAAAAAACAAAGGGAGAAGGAATAAAAAAATAAAAGGGGGGCATTTCATTCAGTTCTATGCTGATTTGACGAAGGCCATTTTGTAGCCGTGTTTCCCTTCACCCTTCTTGTGGTCCGTGCTGGACTGAGTCTGCTCTGAGGCCTGGCACTTTGCCTCTGGAATAGAGGGCGCCTCCAGGGGTTCTGCGGGCTCTTCTGAGTCACTGGAGCTTGCTTGCTTGTCTTCTTCTGTCTGGTCATCTGCTGGAAGGGGGCATTCTGGCTAATGTTCACAGAAAAAGAAAAGTTAGAGAGTCAAATAGAATTTGACAGTATTTTTTTTTGTTGTCGTTTACTCAGTTTACTCACATGCTTTGTTAAGCCATAAATTCATGTCCACAGACCATTAACTGTTACCAATAAAATAAGACTACAGTTAAGACTGGCTACCGTTACTTAACAGGTGGCTGGTTAGGTGCAATCAGTTTCATGCAAGACAATGTATTTAAGAAATATTTCACATTAGATTTCAACATGTAGTGTATTTGGACACAGTTCACCAACGGTTAATGTCCCATGGGCCTTGGGCTCTCACCTCACTAAATCCAAGGCCACAGTGTCTCCTGTTTCGGCCTGACAGCTTCCCATCCATGCCCTGCTGGTACTGACTCTCCAGATCACAGCTGATTTGCTTATCCTCCTGCCCTGCAGACGAGACACCAGTCACACACCCAGCAGACAGATCTTCCATGCATGGATCGATCTGGACCGTGGGAGTGTGTGTGGTTGTGTGTATGTGGTCGTTTCCAAGTTAATAGCAGGTTAATATGGATTATGGGGCAGCCTAGTATAACTAAGAAAGTCTAATGAGACTATCCTGATACGAGCAAGGAACAAGAAGACATCACAGAGCTATAGTCCTAGCTAAGCCCCATTGTACAATAGACTGTACTCTGTAAACAATACGTTATAGTTATGCGAGTGTAATGCCATGCTGCTCACCACTGCGGACGTGAGATGTGGACTTGTGGTCGCCGATGACAAGACGTCCCGTATGCTCTTTCTGGCAGTACAGCAACAATTAAATCATAAGCATGGTATGCTTCACAACTAGCATACATTTGGGAATATCTACAATTAATATAAGACAACTAAATAGATACAACCGGACAAACCTTGGCAGCACCCATCAACCGCAAGAACTTCTGCTTCCTCTCACTGCTCCCCAGATCGGCAGCCTCCCACTGGGTTGAACCTTCTTCATCCTGCCAATGAGTTGGAGGAGGAGGAGTAAGACTACCGGTACATTTAGAGCACTCACACCCTCAACTGTATTATTATTATAGTGTTGTTGGTACTATAGATCATGTTAATACTTCTAAAGAATACATTAACTAACAGCTACCAACAGTAGTCGCCTACTGGGTAAAGTACTGTATCCACGTGTATGCATTGCAATCGTGAATTTCTAAACATTACGATTCCAAAATGTGCATAGGTGGAACATTTTCCGTTGATAGACTGACATTGTCCGTTGATAGACTGTTAAAGAAACTAACATAAAGAAGATGCTAACTGCAGTTAGCCGCGTGGATGCTAACGTTCATTTCGATTCACGGCCTTCAAAATCTAGTTTACCTACTTGGCTTGGAGATGCAGATCTTTTTGTTCCATGTCGGTCCTCCGGTGAACTCATTATCAATTAAACGCGTATATTATTTGTACGGTAACAATACAGTCATGCCACTATGCTATCGATAGTGATAGCCCTTATGAGACAACAACAGCTCTGCTGTGTCGTCACTTCGTGTTCCGGTTGGCGTTAAGTTGATTAAGGCCTACGACAGGACTTTATTGCCCTCTGCTGGTAGGTTGCACTATCACAACACATTGGTTCTAATTATTATTTTATTATTTGCATGTTTTTGTTCGTATTTTAAAACATATTTTTAGTGGTATCTGTTTGAAATGGTGCTATCATTTTGTCCAGCTTTTATTTTATTTTATTTTTTATTCAAATGTAACGAAAAGGGATTAGCGGCTACTATAGCCTTCAGACGTGCACATTTTCCACCTGATGATGATGATGGTGATGATGATGATGATGATAATAATAATGATCCAATAATAATAGTTAATAAATAGTAGCAACATCAACAGTGTGGTAGCCCTATGGCTATCCCACAATTAGCCACATTGGGCAATGTGGCTCGGGAAAGTAAAGTTTGGGGTCCTCTGAGCTATACTGCCCCGCGACCCAACCACAAATAATCAGTTCAAAATGGATGGATGAAGGGTTGGATGGGGATGGATAGTCTACAAGCAGAAAATAAAATTATTTAATACAATATCTGCTACTAATAATAATAAGAAGAAAAAGAACATCAACAGCAAATTGTTGTGGATGTTTCTGGTTACAGCAGATATTGGAGAATAGCGTGCCCACATGTATACACAATGATTTATAGGCCTATGACATGTATTTATTAGAATAGCCTACAGGGGGCGTAAGAGCATAGGATTGACTACACGAGAACCCCTTCCACCAAGCAGGCAAGAATGTCCCTGTTGAAGTATGATCTTGCCCTGATAATAAAACGTATACCTATAATATGGGCAATTAAACTATATGCTACTGAATCGCGCGTGTCCATATGACATTAGCCTTTTTATAAACCTTTATGATCGTGCACGTATTATTATTTTTTTTTTTTTTACAATTTATCGTAAAATGTAAACAGTTATTTTAATAGACAAAATTATTGTTAGACAATTATGATAATAGAGGTGAGTTAGCTCTATGTATTCCCGCAAACGCTTTGTTTGTGTGCGTGTGTGTTTGTGTGTGTGTGTGTGTGTGTGTGTGTGTGTGTGTGTTTGTGCGCGCGCGTCGCCCTGTGTGTATTGTGCGGGGAGAAGGGGCGAGAAAGAAAGAAAGAAAGAAAGAAAGAAAGACAGAAAGCGAGAGATTGACGTGCCTTCATTCTCTGCCTGCTTTTGGCTTCAGTCGGGGAGGGGTTATCCTGCCTCTGTCTTTTTGCCCCGCACTGTCACGCACTCACTTCACCTACAAATGTTGCCGGACGGGACATTGGCCAACTTAATACACTTTATTGGCCGCTGATTGTCACGATTGACATCGCGAAATCTCAACGAGAACGTATAGTATATGGGCGCTAAGGATAAGGAGGAACAAGGAATAAGTTACCAGAGTTTCAGACCGCTCGCTAAAGCGATGGTGAATTTACGCAGGGGACTTGAAGGCTTTGTGAAGTGACTTTTCTTGGCTTCCAGCGGCTGCAGATGAACCAATGAAAATCATATTGTTGTGAACTGTTGATCAACAGCGATTTTCCAAGTGAACGAGTCCAGGTAAGAAAACGCACGTGTCTACACTGGAATGCATGTTGCAGCAGCGTCCTTGTAACGTTCATGGTTACAGCTGACATGAACAACAGACCTGTCAACACAAAATATTTCTATCTTATTGTTTCTATGCACATTAAGGTATCACGCCGTATCGTTGGACAGAAGCGCGACTTTGATCACGTAAACAAACGTCCAAACTTTAGAAATCAGTCGCAGTGGAGTGATATTTCGCTCTTTCTGCTATCTAAACCTAAAATGTTAAACTATTTACATGTGTCGGATCTCTGTGGAGTGAGGTTTGGACAAATAACTGACCACACATCGCCTTCTGTTAGCATTGCGGACGACGGGCGCTCTTGGATTTGTCGCATGGGAATGCCTTTAGAGGACGCGTTGTGTATCCCCGAGATTGAGTGCCGTGACAAAGGCATATTTTAAAAGCCTCAATGACTTTCACCTGTGTGTGCATTTTCGCCATTCAGTTGTAAATAGAGGGTTTACATATAGGCTATATGCAGCCAGTTGGATTCAGAAGACTTTCTCACAAGTGAACTTTCTCTGGGTCACGGCAGCTGACCCTAGAAGAATGCATGAGTCATAAATTAAAATAGATTCGAGCCTTAAAACGGATCCACTGGGAGACAATACCAACCAGAGAAAATAAAACGAGGATCCCAGCGCAGCGAGATTATCAAGACTGTAAATGTGCCTTCTTTGCATTGCGGAACGATTGCTGGCCCCATTAAGCGTGCCACGTTATTAGGCCTATTGTTACAATATAGCTATCCTAAATATGTGTTAAAAAACGTCATGTAACTACAATTACACACACCCGCCCCCCCTCCTCCCCAAAACACACACACAAGTTTTGGGAAGTGCTGCTGAATATTCTTTATGAATAGTCTTTTATCAAAATGAAGCATTTCAACATTTAATTTTAAACAAAAGATTCAAATGTATCAACATCCAAATAACTTTCGCTCTCCGCTGTATGGTCCTGGATGCGGGGTCATCCGGGATTAGTGGGAGTCAGCACAGACAGCAGCGCACTGGCAAACACTGATAGCCTATAGCCACTTGAGGGTGTTCCCCAAATTTAGACATACCCTTCTTCTCAGATAAGGCTTCTTCTGAGCGCTGCGGGCTTCATGATAAGGGTTTAAACAAACACATGTGCCAGCTGGGCGAAATACAAACCAATACGGGGTAAATGCCGTGGATTATGGCAATGACCGGATAATTGTCACAACGAACTATAAACCGCGATAGCCTATTCAATTCAGAATGTCTCTATTGTATAAATGTGTATTGAATTGATGTGTCAATTCTCAATTTCATAGTCAAATCAGCGCCGCTAGTCTATTAATCAACATTTATTTAAGTAATTGTAAAGGCTATATAGGCTATTTCATTTGATGCGTTTTGATAGACCTGTTATCAGGTCTATCAAAACGCATCAATAATCATAATCATGATCTGAAAATACCAGGTCCTGATGTTTTCAGATTATGGCAGCGACTCTGCCAATTTCATTTCTGTCAAGACGTTTAATTGTTTGGTCTCTCGCAAGACAGTTTATAGCGCATTCCTTCTTAAGTGCTTGTTTGAAAAACAATCCGACGTCGAGAGCCCCTCCTGTGTGGGGGCTGCTGAAGTTGATCTCATATGGTATTTTGTTTTGAGCAGGTGCTGCGTGTTAAAGTTCCCTCATAAGGTAAAGTGGCATTAGATCGTCGGCCCCGTCCAAATAGCAGGCTTATATATAGGCTGCCAATTCAGCACATTGTCCGCCCGGTCACGGCAGAGCAGTTATAGCCTGCATGGCTGTTCTCTGCTTCAGGGAAGCTGACCTGCAGCAAGTGCACCACCTCCCAAGTTTTCTCTTTTCCCACAATATTATGAAGTCACAATTAACTTAACGTGAGAAGAAACCATTAAAAACATGCTTTATATTCACATTACTTGTTAAATGCATGTTGTCCTCTTTCCTGCGTTATAGGGTTTTAAATAACTATAGGCTGATTGCACTTAGTGCATATAGTGTATACAGGTATGCCTAGTCATATAGGCCTATAAAGTTTTTTTATGTAATCATTATAGGCCTATATAACATTGGACTGCGTCGTTTTCTTTAAACATTTTCAAAAATATTTGTTTAAAGGTAAAACATTTTAATAATATTACCAAGCTGAAAAAAATTATATAAACAATTTTAAAATATATTTTAAAACGATTTAAAAATGAATCCCCTTCATCAAAATTATTCCTTATATTTTGCCTGCTGGCAACCCCTTATATCTTTATTAATTGTATTATTTTTTTCAAATTGTATTATGGTTAATTGTTAGCATTAATAATAATCTTGATAATAATTAATTGTTTTATTCATCAAGTGATCTATATATTTTCTCTTAAATTACTGAAGGCCACATCATTTTCTGAAGTAATATGTGTTGAGAAACCATATAAATAAAAATAGGTATAAAATAGATATCTCATAAATTGATATGACGCTATAACAGAAACTGGGAGAGTTCATTGCAAGTGTTTATAACCCTAAACATTAAAGCTGATGTCAGACCACTGGGAATAACTAGATAAAAATATAAACTCGTTTAAACATTTTTAGACATGTTTTAACTTAGTTTTATAGAACACTGATCTGTTAACGGTTTATCTTTTCTTTTTTTCTAAGCGTTTAAATCGGTGATGCTATTATTCAGGCTAGGACTAATTAGGATATTTCCTTTCTCGGATGTCCTTCACCTTCATCGGAAAACCGTGCTCACCATTTTCAGCGTGTGGCCGAGCTCTAATTATTTGTTGTCGGGCGTTATGAAAAAGACACCAGCCCTTAAATTGAACATGTGTTGAACAAACACAAATTAAACATTTAGCCTTAAGTATTTCTCTCTGGGTCCTAAGTTCATATTAGGCAGCCTATACTTATCTCTGGTCCAAAGACACACCCAAATTGCGTAGCCCTATTGAATGAGCAGCACACGTTTCTCAACCACAGTGCACGTGGGCGCGCGCCCGTGTACGGTTGTGCTGCACGTGTGTGTGTGTGCGTGAGCGTGTGTGTTACGGACATCTGTTTGCGTATTTTTTACAAAAATAAAAAAACAATAGCTTTAATGTTTGTTAAATTGTGTTTAGTGTAGCCTATCAGATTTTGTTTGTTTTGAGGACTTCACTGCTTTCACATCTAAAATATCATACACGTTTGTGAATGTTTGTTTGTGTGTGTGTGTGTGCGTGTGTGTGCGTGTGTGTGTGGGGGTTACATCCTAAGTTTCTTATACTTATGTTTGTTTAATGTGTATTGTGTGTCTGTGTGTGTGTGTGTCTGTATGTGTGTGGCTGTCGCATGCCATCCTAGTTGGGTGTTCTGTGCTCTATAGATTCCTTCTATGGCTCCTACCGTCACATACAACCTTGGGAGCATCTTATTGGTCAGAGGGGAAAAATAGAGAGACTCTTCCTTCATTCTCGTTTCGACACTCGTTCAATTGTCAGTGGAATCTTTTCTGTCCGCACTCGATTATGTGGCACCTGCTCCCTCTACCGCTAATACAAAGCTCAAATTGAGAGCTTACCTGCACGTCGCTTTCTCTTCCCACAACACACTGTAACACACTGTTTTTTTTTTTTTGTGCTTTATCACATCTTGTTTTGCGCTAAGGCCCTATAATTGTTCCGCACCTGATTCGCAGTGCATTTGCTCAAAGTTACACATAAACTACACAGAAACGAATTTATTGTTTTTGCCCTATCAATATTTTTTTTTTCTCCAATCCCTCCCCTCTCTCTCTCTCTCTCTCTCTCTCTCTCTCTCTCTCTGTCTCTCTCCTCCCCCATTAACTTTCACCTCCATTAATGCACAAGAGAGTCACTCCACATTTGCTGACGCTAACACTAGCATTGGCTATTATGTGCCTGAGAAGGATTGGGCGAGATTTATAAGTGTATGGTTTACACAAGGCGAGATGACAAATGGCTGTTTCAGTGTTAACACAGTCAAAAAGATGGCATCCTTCCAAGAAATGCAGCATTCGCACCTCAAAAGAAGACAAAAAAAAACAGCAGCATTCGCACCTCAAAAGAAGATAAAAAAAAAACAACATCAAAACAAAAAAATTTGATTAGATGTTTGGATGGTTTTGGTAGTTTTATTAAGAATGACACATGGGACAAGGCAATGGTCCATTTTAACTTGCTGTAAAGAAAGAAGTGCTGAATGATTGACGGGATAATTATTGAGTTTTGTTTTATAGGAGTGTCTCTTTCAGAGTGCTTAACTACCTGCTAGACGCTCCAAGTATTAATTTATGCATCAATCTCCCGCCACAGAAGGGCTTGAACTTGAGCAGGTATTCACAAGCATTTCGACATCGCCTATCTTTTACAAAGACTCCAGCAGTTAATCTGTCTTCACTGCCATCACTGTATCTGAATGGAGAACTGTAAGGATGATCACATAAAGAAAATTACTAAGATTTGAATTAGGTTTTGTTTACCTAAAGGGTTTTTCACTTTGACTGTTGTAATATAAATAACTGCATACACATGTGTAAGCTATAGCAAATATTGTATAACCAGCACTACCACTAAGTTGACAAAAGTACAAACAGCAATTCCTTTGGATATAGTAATATTGAAATGATACCTAATTATTTAAAAATGTTTTTCCTAAAATGTATATGCATTTCTGGATATAGAGTCCTTAGTAATTCTAATGTTGTATGCGAAATAGATCAGCCTCACATGTTACTGCCTAGTCTGGAAGTCCCATCATGATAACTTTATTGGAGCACTTTTAACAGATGAAATCATTTTATAAAAAAAAAGAAGAGGGAGAGAGAGAGAGAGAGGTTGGGGTTTCTCTGCAGACTTGACGGAGGTCTTAAAGCTTGAGAGGTGCTGCCAAAACGTACATGTACATGTACATGTACTAAAATAAGTACTGGAAACAATGCCCCTGGGTCTAATGTCTCTACTAATTCCTGGTCATGAATTAGGGATACATTGATAAGGTTGCCTTATTTGATTCAGCCAATCGGAGCAGACTATTGTGATGTGTGAATTCAATATTCTGCAATGCATATGCTTAAATATATATTGTGTATCACATAATAGTACTATGAGCATATACATTATGTTAATTATTATTTATTCCTAATCTTCCTAATCTTATTTATTGTTACAATATAATAGTATTTATCAAATATTTCATTTTCAAAATGTCAAAAAAGTTTGAAAACGTATGGGAATGAATTACTGCAGTCAACACACTGGCGATGCGTGTGATTGGACCGTAAACATGTGACGAGCATGCAGCAACAATTGATATGGATCGACTGAGATGTCCCTCAAACTAACTACATTTACTGTGTAAAATTAGTAATTGTGCTGTGTGAAAGCTGTGTATAATTGCCACCAGTCAAAAGCATTGACACCACACATACCAGACAGCTACAGTAAAAGACAGGATAGTGTTGATGTTTGTCTGCACGTGTCCTTATTGTCAAAGCTGAAACATTCAAGTCTCTCAGGGTTGCTGGGTGCACAAGGCTCCTTGTCTGGATCTGGAAGTTGCATTCAGGGAAGTTGTATGATTGAAACCATTATGGTTGTTTATAAAGGACAAGTGCCATTCAACATCTGTGCAGTGTTCATTCACTAGCCTTGCTTCGTTTTTCCCCAACAGCAAGCAGCATATGATAAGTTTATAAATTAATATAAAACATTTTTGAACCTCAATTCTAACACCAACAAGAACTTGTACTCTGATTTTTGTCTTAGATGTTTTTATTATTAGTTAATTAGTTTACCCCCAACCATAGCCATTGTCACTAAAATAAAGTGTTTCTGAATACAGGAATAGCTGAATCCTTAAAACACCAATGTATTCACTATACACTCAGTGTGGATAAAAGCATCTGCTAAATGTTCTAATGTGTAATGGTAAGGATATATATGATCGACTCAAGAAATATACGGCATATAAAGTGAGTAGGAAGCCTGATATATGATTGTAAAACCCACTCAAACTCACACAGTTACTGTAATACAAGACTAGCACTACACTGTACAAGATGACGTTTACGTCGCTGTTGTTGTCGTTTCCTTGGTGCTCCATGTTGTGGAAGTGTCTCCCTGTTCCAAAGCCATCAGGCCTCACGGTGGTTTGGAGCAACGAGGCGTGGCAGCGGCCTGTGGAAAAGGCTTTGTGGTAAAGACGTGAGGGCTATAGGGATGAGACCGGTCCCACCCGTCACGTCAAGGCCCAAACCGTACTGGTCGGCAGCCATCTGTCAGCGCGGGGTGTTTCCATGGTTTCCAGGCTGTGGAGTCAAGTCTTTGATGGAGCCGTTGTCATTGTAAGGTGGCAGAGAGGGTTCAGTCTCAGAAAGAGAGAGAGAGAGAGAGAGAGAGAGAGCGAGATGGTAGAAAGAAAGAGAAAGAGAGAGATGGCAAAGAGAAAGAGATGGGAGGAAGAGAGAGAGGGAGGGAACGAAAGAAAGAAAGAAAGAAAGAAAGAAAGAAGGAAAGGTGGAAGAAAGAGTCCTTCAATGAAATTCCAACTCTAATGTGCAGCACAAGCTGGTTATCTTTGGAGTACAAATCTGAAATGACACCCATCCCCCTGGTATGGTAGGCTATGTGGGAGGGGCGGAGGTATGCTCGGGTAATGCTTCGGGAATCACTTGGGCGCACTGACAAGCGGCTCTCCGATCTGGGCGTCCAGCTGACTCGGCCGGGCCTCCGGTTTCTGCCACGTAATCCAACACACGGTATGACGGTAACACAGGCTCATAGACAATCCCTTCACACACAGGCACATATATATACCCACACACACACGGCTATGGAAGCACAGCTGCATGCACACACAAACTGACATGGCAACAGACCAAACGCAAGCATGCACGCATGCACGCACGCACGCACGCACGCACGCACGCACGCACGCACGCACACACACACCATTTAAAGAGATTTGCAGGGAGGCTATAGGACCCACCTTTGGTTTGCTTGTCTATTCGCCAACCTCGCGGTGCCTTTGAGAACAGTCAAGAGAACAGTGTTTAGCGCCCCCGAGATGTGACAACGCCGAGCACTAAAGCAGCTCCCATAACTGTATTTTTGTAAGGTAGTTAATTTGTCTTGGCTGGCAGCAGCTGTAGCCAAATAAAGTGGCCCCCCTGCCACGGTTCCCTCACCCCGCTTGACTGGAGGAGCGCTTGTTCAGTGCTGGGGGAGAAAATCGCTGCCTCAGCAAGCTGTTCAGTCCCATCCGCATGGAGCTTACACGGCATTACCTTGTTTAGTATGGGAAATGTATCGCATGTATGGTCTGTGATGTCAGTTGTTTTCTGGAGGCCTGGTATATATAGTAGGAGACAATTTCATTTACTGCTTTGTATTGAAAAGGAGCTTATGTCATAAACAC
Source organism: Amblyopsis rosae (assembly GCA_025399935.1). Taxonomy (NCBI): domain Eukaryota; kingdom Metazoa; phylum Chordata; class Actinopteri; order Percopsiformes; family Amblyopsidae; genus Amblyopsis; species Amblyopsis rosae. Next base: position 261,695 of record JAODTR010000021.1, on the reverse strand, counting down.
GCTATTGTGACATGAGGCCCACTGAGATTATGCTGTATGCATGTCTTAAATGTAACTACTTTGTTACATTACGTTGTGGAGTTCACGTGCATCATCTTTCTTCTTTGCATTTTAAATGTACAATGGGTTCTGTGTCTGTACTTGGTGTACACACAGATCTAATCTTTAGCCTTTTGTTAGGGGAGGGTTACTGTATGAGGGCAACAACTGGAACTGGTAGAAATGATTACAAGCTGCTCTGATGTCTTCAGGTTTTCCTTGTTGTTGTGCAAGTCCACCTTGAGGAGTGGCAGGCAATGGTGGACGAGATGATAATAGTCCTAATTTGAGGAGCTTTCATAATGTATATCTTGGAGGAAAAATCAGTGTAGCCATGCCATTAAAGAAATATAAAACATGGGCCAGGCAGGATTTGCTGTGTGTACACGTCATTGTGTTATAGTAAATGAAAGCAACAAATGTTTCTGTTATGTTGGTTTTAACCACACAATTAATTCCAGAAATTGTGGATAATCATTGTTGTGGACATTTAACTAATAAGGTACTATTATTTTGTTTGTGAGGTTGTAACAAAAGACAATTTTACTTTCAGCATTGTGTGAGATGCTAGCGTTTTTTTATCCTATATAAGGATATAGGCTACGTTCTAAATGAACAGTTATAGTTGTTCCATAGATAGTCTGTTCTCTCTATGTAGGTTTGCTACATAGCACAACATGAGGGAAAGAAAAAGCCATAATTGAATACAATATCTCAGATCATCAATTTTCTTTGCAAACTAATATCTAAGTGTGCCATGAAATGTCTGTTCAATTATATTACAAACAGACCCGGCCTGAGTATTTCAAGGGAACAAGAGATAAATATGTATTTAAAAATAATTGAAACAACAGCATTAAAATAAAAGATCCTTTTCACTGCCATTTACAGGTTAGAGCTGAATGTGTGCTCCTCCTGCCACCATATCTTTCTTCATGGTCTCTGCTATGTCCTCTAAATCATATCCCTCTCTCAATGATTACTCACTGCTAGCGTATTGGCTTGACAGGAGTTTTTCTTCCCCCTCCGTTTCCCCAATGGACTCATTTACATTTACGCATGCAGCAATTAATTATAGGCTGGTGCTGGCCTTGTAAATTAAAGGGTCGGCCTCGTTAATTGCCCCTGACAGTTAAAGCCTTGTTTGGGCCATGACAGGGTTGACATCAGGGACAGTGGAAACTTAGGTTTGGGGCAAAGTGAATGCCTTAGCTTGAATGCCTCACAAAGCTAATGTTACTTTCTATCTAATAACGAGAAGATTTGCATTCCTGATGCGTGCGAAACACTTCTTGGTCAGTAAATGGGGAACCCAGTAAACAGTTTGTGAGGAATGTCACAAAGACATTATTTGAGACCCCCCCCCATGTCGGCAGCCCTGACTGTACAAACACCACCGAACCTTTGATAAAAAGCCTTAATTTTCATCAATTTTCAAATTATTTAATCATTGTTTATTACATTTCAGCCGCTAAAATTTAACTTGTGTAAATTTTCAAACGCTTATTGTATTGAGTGTATAACAAGAACAAGAGGAATGAGCCTTGCTGTTCCAGTACTTTTGAGGGGACTGTATTCAACTCAATATTAAATAATGTCACCGCAGAATAAACTAGGACTTCCCGACCTTCAGTGTGCACGATAGTGCACACTGAACAACAGACATAGAATAAACAATAAATTACATGGTTAGTCATTCTCGAGAACGCTTGCTAACTTAAATCAAAACAAACTCCCTCAGAAGCTCCGCCCCACACATTGAAACACATTGTGAATCCACGGGCATTGTTTTAAGTGGGGAGTATCCCTCCCCTGTGTCGCCTCACACATTGAAAAGCATTGTGAAGCAAAGCATAGCATTACAGCTTTGTTGTTGTGAGCGGTGTTTATGTTCCTACTTACGGAGCCAGGGCTGTGTAGAAGTACCGTATACATTTTACAGCACGCACAGAGAACGGTAAGCTAACGTAATGTAAGGAGATATTTGTTGAAAGTGACAAAAGTGTATTAGCTTAGTAGTCGGCAATTCTGCTGCCTGAGCTCCTCTGTATGAAGATGACAGAATGTGGTCTCAACAGACACATTTTCGAAGTAAAAAGTGAACATCTTTACATAAATCTTTTATACATATTGTGTCAAGTACTGTTTTAATGGGTGTTCATTATTGACAGTTAATGTGGTGTATACTTGTGTGTATACTTTGATTTTAGTAGTATTTAAATACCCTTAGAATGGATGTTTGAGCAGCAGACATTTGCCTCCAATGTTTGCTATCACCAGTCTCAAGCTATGCATTGGCTTCCACTAACCTGTCTGGCATTGTACTGCACAGGCCAATTATCTGTCATCTTGTCAAGACATTTAGTAGCAATGTACGCTTTAGAAAGGGCCATTTTCTAAAACACACTAACATTTCTCTCAGCTTTGCTTTCCTGATGGTTGAAACATAACCAGGGCATAACCAGGGTTGCCAGTTGACACAGTAGTGCAACAGTGCATTCAAACAGTATCTAAGGAAAGAGAAGATAGACATTTTTAATTAAATATATTATGGCATACACACCATACTGTATATTGTAAAACCAAGCTTGAATATAGGCATCCACAAAAACCAGAATACATGTGCATTGCTCTTTAGAAAGCATAGCACATTTGAATGGTAAACAAAATACAAGATCCTATTTGTCTCCCTGAGAGTGTTGTTGCACCTTGGTGAGACAAGTATCTGATTTATGATTGGCTGGCTGATATCAGCAAATCTTAAACACAACAGTAGACTAATAATCTCATGTTTATTCAAATACTATTCCAACACCACGTGACATAGTATGGCTTTAAACCATTACATGCGTGTTGTGTTAGTGTCTTCACTCCAAATGCTCCCAGAGGCGCTTTCCTGCATACCCAGTAGTCAAACGTGCGTCTTGTTCCCACAGTTGTGGTGTTTCCACTTGAAAACGCCCCGTTTGGTCTGTAGCTCCTTCCCAATAAGCTCATCTTTTCTTCTCCACCACGCAGCCATGTGTTTGTGCATACCTCGCCAGCAGGACAAAAGCAAGGGGAGAGATCCTATTCACGTCGGCCTTTGACATTCACCTCTTGTTTTTACAACCTTTCGCAAGGCGTGCTGTTTGCGCAGCAGAGCGGCCTTTTGTCTTGAAGACGCCGGACAATGGCGAGCAGCAAAATGTAATCTCCTCTTCGGCGTATATACAGCGAGCGGAGGGGCGAGGTTGAGACTGGAAACCTCTCCTCCGCACCCACCCAGCCAGCCTCCACCCTTCGCTTGAGCAATGTTTCCCCTCAACAATGACATCAGACGGGAATACATGTTGTCACTTAGGTGACCGTGAAAGGTCTTTTGTGGTCAAGAAGAACAACATTTTTCCACTCAAGCAAAGACCCCTTAACATTGTTCCGCCCATTAAAGGTGTTGCGGGTGGGCGGGTTTCCCGCCCGCACGCAGTCATAACTGGTGACTCGCTGATTCCAGATCAGAGTGCAGGCGTTTGGCATGAAGCAGCACAGTTACACCCTCAAGAAAGCACACACAACCCGTTACGCACCGTGCGTTGCAAGGCAACACCAAGGCGACACAATGCTTCACAAAGAGAACGAGAACAGCCAAGGCCCAGCTGAATGCAAGTGTGGGGATGCACAGTGAAATCACAACAGAGTCGTTGAGATCGACCAAAGGCTGGAAACAATGCCAGCGAGTGTTCCCCCTTAAAAACCCAGTGCGGGCTATAAGCTCATCATTTATGGATCAACAGCACCCTATTCTGGTTTAATTGCCCACATGATTAGTTGGAACCATACCCAGTTTCCTGTGGCGCGGACGCAGCATAGGAAGTGCCGAGCCTCACGTAGCGCTAATCTCGCTGGAAGAACCTCGGTCTGATAAGAGTTCCATTGTTCCTCCTTTCAATGTGTCCGCATCCGCACAAGTGGCATTGACAGCTGCGGTGAGACGACATTACGGGGCTGCGGATATTTTAGTGCCTGAATGCGCGCATTCATTCTGCAGGTGCAGGCATTGTGCGCGGGTATAAAATATCTCCTTGTGTCCCCCCACATCTCTTATCTCTCCATCCTTCTCTGTCTTCAAAGACAATATTTTGCTGCTCCATATGCCAAAGGCAAGTAGGTCTCCCCCATTTTTTTTATTTTGTTTGGGCGCGTTTAAGATTCTTTCGCAGACAGGTGTGGTTTAGCGGCGAGGCTAAACTTTAGCACATGCGCCGCTTTACAGCTGTTGGGACAGTGGGAGAGAAAGGTAGCGTAGCTGTTACTCTTCCCTCTCCCTCCCCCCTCTCCCCCCCACCCCCACACACAGTTGTCAGGAGCTCTCTAGAATGGCTTCATAGATGGTTCTCCTTTGTAGAGTGGCAGGAGAAGTGATATATTAGGGACTGGACATGAGTGTGAGTGGAAGAGAATGTTGTTTGAAGACAGGAAAATGTGTGTGTGTGTGTGAGTGTGTGTGTGTGTGAGAGAGAGAGAGAGAGAGAGAGAGAGAGAGAGAGAGAGAGAGAGAAAGATAGAAGTCCTTCAACGAAATGCCAATGCTGGCAATCACAATAGAGCACAATACAGATGCATTCATGAAAGAGTATCGCGGATTCAAATTAGACAACTAAAGCTAATTAGTAGAATCATATTAGTGAGGACAGCTTGTTTAAAAGCAAGGGTGAAGCAAATTGGACATTTTGTCAGCCTCTCCCTTGAACAGTAGCTTAAGTAGAACAATAATACATTTTCCAGATGTATTCGTGTAAGGGAAAAGACAGCAGACACTTCTGTCTCTATTTTCCTGTGTGCGCCATTATGTATCTATACCCTTGTATATTCTGCGTGTGTGTGTGCTCGTGTGTGTGTGTGCGTGCAAGCGAGTGTGTGTGTGTAGCCACGTGGCTGACCGTGGTGTCTGACAGTGGCTGGACATGTTCCAATGCCCAACAACTCAATGAGGTCTTGCGTCTCTATTTTGTCCATTGCCTCTACGTGACGTAGTTCAGTCCATCATTTAAAGTAAGTAAGTAAAATGTATATAGAACATTTCACAGATAAAGATCACAAAGCACTTCACAACATAGGGGAATACACAGAAATAGTACATGACAGCACATGACACAAATAAATAACCAAACAAAAGCAAATAAACAAACAGAAATACACGTCAGACCGGCCTCACCACCCTACAGTCTAACTAAAAGCTTCTTGAAACAAGAGTTTTCCACTGTGTTTTAAATGTTTCCACCGAATCCAAGCAGCGTAGGGAAGGGGGCAATGCATTCCACAACCTAGGCGCCACTGCCTGAAAAGAACGGTCCCCTCTAGTTTTAAAATGTGTATGGGGAACAATTAGAAATCTAAAGGCAGGGTTAGAGCGCTTGCTAACTTTGAGCTCAAATCAAAACAACATTCCTCCACTGTCCCACCTCACACATTAAAAACGCATTGTGAAGCAAAGCGTAGTTCTGTAGCTTTGTTGTTGTTGTGAGCGGTATTTATGTTCCTATTTAAAGATGGTCACGGCTTGTGAAAAAATATTGTTAATATTTTAACTCGATCAAAGCAAAATTCAGTGTCACGGGGTGCTCCCTCAAAAGCTCCGCCCCACACATTGGACACGCATTGCCAAGGTTAGGATAGTGTTGCGTGGTGCATTCCGCACCACTTTTTTTGTGATCCCATTTACAGAGTTAGTGCTGTGTAGAAAGACCAGGTGATTATGTCCAGCACACAGAACGGACAGCTGACAGACCGTGAGTAAATATTCACTGAATTCACTAAAAGTGTATTATCTTACAGTTTCTGACTCCACCTTTAAGTTAGTTATCAAACGCCAGGCAACTGTAACCTGCAGCCACGCTGCATCCTTCACTGAATCACTGCATGTGTATGCCCACACACTCTGAAGCAGCTGTTACAATGTATAAAGCCGGGATATTACCTGGAGATATACTCTTCTGACGTGAAGCAACAGGTACATAGAATATGTGGTGTAAAAGCAGGGTTAGTCAGGGTTAGAATATGCTAACTAGCTCAAATCAAAACAAAACTAAAAAAAAAGAAGCTCCGCCCCACACATTGAAATGCATTATGAAGCCTAGAGCATTGTTGTTGTGAGCAGTGTTCGCCACTTTGTTTATATTCCACTTTGTTGTTATATTTACGGAGCCAGGGCGGTGTAGAAGTACCACAATGTTATTTCAGCACGCACAGAGAATCATAAGATGCAAGAAGATATTTATAGATTTAGACAAAAAGTGTATTAGCTTACAATTAGTTTGCAATTGTTGAATATACTTTAACATTGTGACTATGGTCTAGTATGCTCCAGTGGGATGTGTTTGCTGCATCTAACTGGGTGTAGACCTCTGGTTAATTTTAAAACTACCGGAGCAGCCTAAGCTAATACACTTTTAGTCAAATTCGTCAAATATCTCCTCGCATTTCGCTAGTTTACTGTTCTCTGTGCGTTTTGGAAAAAATTATCGGATACTTCTACACAGCCCTGGCTCTGTAAATAGCAACATAAACAAAGTGGTGAAAACCACTCACATCAACAAAGCCGTAGTACACCAATTTGCTTCATAATGCGTTTTGATGTGTGGGGTGCCGTGGCGGATGGCGTGGAGGAATATTATTTTGATTTGAGCTCGAAATTAGCAAGCTTTCTTGAGAATGACTGACCCTGCCTTTAAGTGACTTTGTGTGTGTTCATGAGAAAGTCAGTTACGAGTGCTTGTGTGTGTGTGTGTGTGTGTTCTCCACGGCAAACCCCCTGCCTGGTATCCAGCTGCCTCACTGATTACCCAGGTGTCAAGACAGCAGCATGCATGAGGTGGAACCGAGGAACATAGAGAGGAAAAAAGAAGGGAAATAGAATAACTGGTTCTGCAGATATATGGAACATGTTGAGACGGGCCAAGTCTGAACGGCGTTCAGGTCTTTCCAACCCGCGTGTACGGTTTGTTGAAAATAGCTGTAATTTCCCCTCTCTTGGGTGGGGTGACATTTGTCTTCCACAAGAACTTTGAACACAAATGTTTACTAGGACTTTTCTTAGTGTATTTTTTATTTTTGTTTATTATTATTAAAGCATCTTCTTGCGATTAAAGGGACTTGCAATGTAAGCCTTTGAGTTGTTCAGGCTAGAATTGCCCATAATTGTGCCCTGAGAGAAAGCTTGGTTTCTAAGGAAGGATAATTTGCTTGATTAAAGATGTGAATAAAAGATCATAAATGCAGTGTTAGCTTCTTCTCATTGTTCTCTATTAGCCTCAAATTGTGAAATCAAAGGTGTGTTTGTGTTTTGCTCTTTGTGAAGCTGAGGCCAAGGGGCAGAGTGCCAATGTGATTCACAACATTGCAGTTGTGGTTTATGTCTATCTACAGTACGAGCATTTGTCTACTGTATGTGAACAATCTCTCTCCCATTTTTATGTTTTATTTACAAAAAGTCTATATATACATACATATATACAGTATACATATACAGATACATACACACACACACATATATATATATATATATATATATATGTACAGTATATATATGTATATAAACTTTAGAGGGCAGCCAGTTTCATCCTTAAACTTTAGTGGGAAGCCTGTTTCATCCTTAACCCTTAGTGGGCAGCCTGTTTCATCCTTAAACCTTAGAGAGCAGCCTGTTTCATCCTTAACCCTTAGTGGGCAGCCTGTTTCATCCTTAAACCTTAGAGAGCAGCCTGTTTCATCCTTA
>JAODTR010000021.1:228243-253645 GCA_025399935.1 Amblyopsis rosae | reverse complement strand
CCCTTTTAAGGGCAATCCAATCCCTGTATGTCCAAAGCGAGAGCTGTGTACGGATTCTCGGCAGTAAGTCGGACTTGGCATTTTTGTCTTGTATATATTTGAATATCATACACTACATCCTCCATATGAGCTCACAAACAAGCACTTGGAAATATTTATATGCATACAATTACATTTCAGAATTCTCCATTTAAAACAACAGCAACCTTCAGAGACAATCATCGTCACCCCGAATATATTGAAGCAGACACTTAAAACTAGCATGCTTAGCATTTATCATCATCAGCGGCGAAACTGAGACGATTTCTGTTTAAGCAGAAGCAGGGGAAATTGTACTCCCTCAGACGCAGGTATTGCCTTTCACAATGTGCTTTTGTGCACGATTCCCCCAATTCTGCAGTCAGAACCCCATCCAAACAGAGGGCCTCCGCCTTCATTTCCTCATAATAATGTCTTTGTCAAATAGTGGCTCGCCCTGCCAATGCGGCCACAAATCTAAACCGCTGACTTGCAGACACTTTCAACACATGAATAAAATCACATAAGCAAAGCAAATATGGACGGTAGGAGCAGGGCGGGTTTGTATTCCCCCTGTGGCTGCCTATTGTCACATCTACATCTGGCCTTGGTTATAGCACAAGACCAGGACGACGCCTGCCACTCGTTGGGAAGCCACCAGAGATTATGGCAGCGAGGATAGCAGTGAGAGGAAATGGCTCTGAAGATGTGCGCACACACACAGTATAAAACAGCGCACACACACGCGCACACGCACACACACAAGTGCACAGAGACACGTTGTTTATTACCGCATGAAGCAGAATCCCTTTCTCGTTTCTTTCTACGTCTTTGACACCAACGGAGATGAGGGTCTAGGTTTGTGGCATGTTTGACTCTTTAAGGGGAACGCATCGCAAGGAGGGTGTCCACGCTTGACTGTTGTGCGTGTTCTTTATTCCCGGGACGAGAGGCTCTCTGTGCCCAGTTCAGTTAACACCCCCCTCCCCCCCTTAGTTTAAAGGAAGGTAACCGGACACTCGCTATGCACTGTAGCGCAACCTCAGCTGGCAGCTCAGCGGAGGAGCAGACGTCTAGCTGGAGCATGCATGTGGAGGAGAGGGGCAGGCTACATGTAAGACACTGGAACAATAGCACCTCTGTGTCTCGCCACACGTCCATATCACATTTCCTCGGAGGTCCGCGGCGGAGATTCGGCGGGGGGGGGGGGGCCTGTCACTGATCTGGCGAGCGGGCGGACAAAGCCACAAGGAGGGGAGGGTGCCGTATGTCAATAGTGATTAGGATCACCATCACAACTGTTGCCACGGGTAGACCGGGGAGGCAGAAGGGCGAGAGAGGGGAGATGGTGGGGGTGATTTCACCCTCACGATGTCTCTAGATTCTGAAACCTAATGTCTTTCAACAGCTCATAATGTATGGGTTAAGAGTGAAGAAAGGCTAACTATTCCATAGGTAAATATTGTATCTGTGTTTTCACATGTGCTACAGCCAACATGTTGTGGCAGCTACTACATTGTTTTATACTGTGTACAGTAGACAGTCGACGTAGACATAAGGTTTTTTGCTAGCTAAAATCTAGCTTTAATCAGGAAGAGGGCACAAACCTTAGGAAGTCAAAGTCAATAGAGGAGTACCGCATCTGCAAAATGGCCCAGAGTCCCCAGAATAAGTTAGATGCCTAGAAATGAAATGAATGGAAGGAGAAATTGAAAACCCAATGTAAAAAAATTAAATACAAAATAATTATACAAAATTTAATTTTGTATAATTCTTTTGTATTTTATTTTTTTTATAAATGTATCATTTATCATAGTTAACAACTGTACACATGGCACAAATAAATTAGCATTAGTATTGTTTGCAATGAAACACTCTTCTAACACAAAGGTTTTGTTTTCAGAGTAGACAGACAGAAGACATTTCAGGTTTAATTTCTTGCCTCACCACTCAGTGCATGGGTTTACAGAATGTTCACCATGAAATTTGTTTCATCAAGTTCATGATGTGGAAGCTACTGTATGTGTTTAAATAATCTATAGTCCACACTTGGACGGTCAAATAGACTAAAAGGGAAGTAAGTAACAGGGTAAAACCACTCACATTGCCCACAATGCATTATACGGTATACTCTAGAGGTCAGGGACACAGATAAGTGCTAATAAATAGGTGGTCTCATGTATACAGTAGTGATGTTTATCAATTAGCACATTTGGAGGAAAACATTGTCATATTTATTTAGCAAACCTAACTCAAATGAAAACACTGAATGCCCATTATGGCATAGCCTACTCAAAGAAAAATATTATTCTCTATCTTCAAAGTGCTATTCAGCAGTAGACTAAATTATATTAAATTATACTATAATATAACTAAAAGTATCATCCACTTATGTGTTGATAATCATTTTACAATTATTTTATGCTTTGATAATATTCACTATTTTTCATTGGATTTCGAAACAAGCGTTTCACCCTTGTTGTCACTTATTAATAACTACTCCCTTGTGTGCTGAGTGACAAAACGCAGTCGTTTACTCCTTACGGGTTTAGCTCACTTAGGCCTGTTGTTCTCCACCCTAATTGTAAATCTTCATAGAAGGACCACTAATAGCCTGTCTTAACAAGATCCAGGCAGTGCTATGTTCTCTGGCCCAGTTATATAATCTCATTTTTATTTGATAATCAAATATAGGGTGAAATAAAATGCTTGCGGAGAAATGTGTGGTTTCCCCACCACTTGGCTTGACTGTTCCCCTGGCAAATTCTCATCTCTAATCTCTGCATTCAGTGGAAGACAGCGATTAGGCACGCTTCCATCATGATTAATAACTGCACTCCATTATGCGACCATTAGCCTAATGCTACAGTCAGCTGAGACCGCCAGTCACAGAGAACCATTGAGAAAAAGTAAGTGGGGAGATTTGCCGGGAGGGTGACATCACAAAGCTACAGATGTAGGCCTCTATGACTGCGGAGAGGATGAAGAGTCGTAAAGACCCCACTCATTCCCCCGGATTAACATTCTGAAGGGAGCAGCTTCAATCAGCACACGTTTTGGCAAACGTCCAACCTTTGTCAATGCTCCACAATGGAGAATCCCGGGTTCCTGTTCGGGCCGTGGTTCCCCTTTCCTTTAAGTATTAACATTTATTCTTCAGGCAGAGGCTGAACAATAGGCTTAATTCAGTACAGGCACACATTTTCAGACAACTGCCAAGTGGCATTAACAGTTAAGTTACATGTCTTCCTTCTATAAATAATAAAAACCACTTTAAGGTACTCGAACACTGACGTTTCAGTGGTAAATCTGTCGGTTACCTACATTATTCGGAGTCTGGAACCAAAACCAGTCTATATTAAAGTCCTAAAAGGACACATGGTCAAACGTCATCCATATACTGTACTGTACTTCACCACACAAGAGCAGGCTAGTACTTGTGATGCACAATTTAAAGACCCTAAACCAAAAGAGCAAGGAGTCAATGAGGGAGACCCTGGATGTCACGAGCGGCCCAATATGCACTTCTTGGGTCCAGAAGTCAGCGGTGGCGACAGTACGGTGGACTAAGAGAACAACTGGATCCCGGCAAGAGATTTTTTGGAAGCCAGCTCTGATCACAGACTTCCACTAGCGATGTTCCATGACCTTGGTCAACCACCACCCCAGCGATAGGCGTAGCCTGCAGGCGGGCCTAGGAGTTGGGGGGTGGGGGTACTGGAATGTCGGTAGTTGCACCCATGGGGTCGTGTTGTGTTGCGTGGGTGTATGCAGTATGTTGTGTGTGGCGATAGGAGCAGGTTAGAGGGGTATTGTTTAATGTGATTAGGGGCTGTAACAATGTACTTGACTTGACATGTTTGCATTAGTGAGGAATGTGTTGTCTTTGACAGTGTAACGCTAGTGCTTTGTCTCAATGTGTTGTTAGCAATAGCCCTTTAATGTGCATGTTTATGGTACTCACATTATCCCATTTCAACATGTAAGGCTTGACAAAACACCCTCGGCTGGACAATTGGCTTTACAGTATCCACTAAGTGTCATGAAGCAATTCCCCATACTTGTCCTACTGTAAGTCAAGTAGTCCCCACCTCAGCCATATAAAAATCTGATTTCAATCAACATCATCTGTTCTCTACTTATTTTCCCTCCTCCGTCCCAATTTTTGTGTCTGACGTCGGTTATTTAAAAAAAAGCATGATATTCTTTCGCATCATTTCTGAGCTATTTCAAGAGAAATTCACACCAACCAGAAAATTGCTAAGACAATTCTGCATATTGTGTCAAGTTATGAAAGCACTGTCACGCTACAGGCTAAGGCCACTTGAGCTGCTGAAGAATGAAAATTGTGGTCGTAAGAAAAACAACTTCAGTTTGCTGTCTCATTCTTCCCTGGGGCGTTTTATTTAATCAACTCAGATGGAGTCCATCAAGCTCTGTCCAATAGGTCAACTGTACAAAATATCACGTTTCTTCAATGGATATCTTTGGGTGCTGGAAAAGTAAATTGCTCAAATGTGAAGGCGAAGTGTTGCCACCCATCTCACTCATCGCGGACACACATTTTAGGGTTTGTGTGCATGCACTTTTGCTGAATACATTCACGGATTGATTCTATCCAGTTTTACTATTTATATATAAATGTCAAACTCCTTTATAATGAGTAGTTAAACAGGAGAACAACGTACAAGTGAAAATTTGCACACTTGCAGGTAGAGCTGTGTAACTTCTGCCTGCGTTACGACGAGCGTGTGTCCTGTGTTGTGCCTGTAGCTCTCCAGATAGATGCTCAGCCAATCCCTCTGCAGCTCACAGCTTGGATACAGGCTGTAGTCAGGTTCACTCACACCTGGGAGAGACACACACGCACGGACGCATGTGTGCACAGATTTGTGTCAGCGTAATTACACTGCAAAAAATACCCTATCAAAAATGTATGTGCAAATATATTAGTTTTGAGCTTGCTTATGCTTAAAACAAGCAAATCTTGCTGCCAGTGCAGTAAGATTTCTTAAATTATGTGCAAATTTACTTAATTTAAGTCACTAGAGAAGCAATTTATATTATAAACAAGTCCAACTAGATTTTAAACCTAAAAACAAGATTATCACACTAAGTTAGATATAGTTTTTGCTGTGTATACCGCGAAGTGTACGAGGTAATTCATTTTAATAAAATAATTACAATAACACAGCAGGATTTATTGTAGGTGACAATGTTTTTCATATTAGACAAGCAGTGCAACACAGATGCAGGGCATGGGTCGGGATATGCGGTTGCTAAACACCCTAGTATTTACACAGTACAGTATAGGTCATGTGGCATGTTGTGAATTGTACACCAAAAGATCATCTCACCGGCAAATTCATTGAAGTGGTTGCCAATGTCGTAGGCCTGGTAGTTGTAATCAGCGTACTCGTAGTCAATGAATCTCACCACTCCTGAAGGGGGCAAGCAGAGTAGCACTTTGTTGTTTCTGGGACGGCAGAAGGTACAGAAAGAACCAGCAGCTCTGGAAAGGGACAAGATAACTCCTACCCTACCCTAACACCAACTGAAATGCCAGACGGTCACATTAACGACTATACGTCCAAGGATGCTAAACTGCCATTTGAAAGTACAGAATCAAAATCATTATGGGAGATTGTAAAAGAGGCACTAAATTCAATAGAGAGGGAAGATAATATTTAAAACAACCATTTTTTTACTGCAGTATTATGAGCACTCTATAAAAGCCATATAATTTAAAACCACTAAACATTTGAATAAATATTAAGATAAATCCTGAGACATCTCCAGTAGTACCTATGATACTATCTACGATACTACTGGATTCAGATTCTTATCCTATGATAATGATGCAATGGACATGACTATATCAATACAATAAAAGTGCAGCAATATATAACCATTTCTATATCGTCCCAAGGATCTGTGCCCCACCGCAGCTCTCACCATCTTTGTGGTTGTAGATGATGTTTTTTGTCAGAAGGTCATTATGGCAGAGAACGACTGGTGAGTTCACCTGTGACAGTTGTCTCTCCAGCGATTCCATTTCCACTGCCAACATCTGCATACTGGGAACCTCGCGCAGAAGTACGAGGCTGAGAGAGACAAGATACAAATGATGTGATGATGTGCCTCCTGTTGCAGAAGATGAGGGATTGTAACTTTATAAGTGATTTGTTGTTGTTGTTTGGTAAAAAAAAATAACAACACAAACCACAACAAGGTTTTCACCTCAAGGTTTTTGGTCCATAGCTGCCAAACTTATAAAGATATACCTTCACTGTTGACACACACAAATCCTTCAGTTTTCTCTCTCTCTCTCTCTCTCTCTCTATCTATCTATCTATCTATCTATCTATCTATCTATCTATATATATATATATATATATATATATATATATATATACATATATATACATAGTATATGTTTACAGTATAGGCTAAACATACTGTATCTGTGTGTGTGTGTGTGTGCGCGTGTGTTTGTGTAGGTGTGTATACTGTAAAGTATTTGAATAATCATGTGTGTGTGTGTGTGTGTGTGCGCAAGCTTACTTCTGCATACTACAAGGTTGCTGATTCATACTGTGGACATGTCTGTTGTGACATCCACACTTTACTGTTTAGTTTCAGTGACCAACATGTTTGTAAATGTAATTACGTCAGCAAGGGGCACCCATGTCTCGTTTCCCCTCATCTACCAATGTGCGGCACTATAAGCTTTACACTGTATACAGCATGTCTGCTGACACACAGGACACCTTAAATGTCATCTGTTCTAGATTCCAATAGAGAATAAATTGTCTTGTTTTCAGTCATGTAGCCTGCATCTGCATGTCTACCAAACACTGTCTCATAAATATGTTTATTATTAAAATTAAATAGTTATGGAAGATAATTAATTGAAATATCTATTTTCATAATTGATGTTATACAAAAGTTATATAATAGATATGTATACTGTCTGTATGTTAATGTAATCTGTAATGTATTCATACAGTAGTGATGTTCTTCAGCATGCCTAAATTTCCATATTGTGATGCGTTCATTGATGAATCAGTCTGATTCCCTTTCACACACACATTTCACTTAATAAACTGACTTTATTGTATCAAGTAAGTCATGATTGAAAGTCATAAACTAAAGACATCTATTGACTTTGAATGGAAACCTGTCTCATTGCCATCAGATCCTTTCGTTTTTGTCATCTCTCTCTCCTTGCAGAAAGTACGTCAAGTACCTCCTGCTCCGTCTCAGAAAGTTAATTAGAGGAATTTCCTCCCCTGGCTGCTTATAATCAATGCGCCATATCACATACATAGGAATTCAAAGGGCAGCCGAGTACCGCTGGGATCGTTCTTTCTTCTGCGTTTTGTGCGATTCTCTGGAGAGCAAACGAAAGGCGTAGCAGGGGGTCTTTGGGGCCAATGAGAGGATGCGCTCGCTCGCCTTCTATTGCCGTTTATCTACCTCTATCTCTGTATCTCTGGCATGTTATCGCTCTCTCCCTACCGACCTCCCCCCACCCTTTCTCAGTCCCTCTCTCCACACGTTGCAGCTGGGGCAATGTTCTCTCTCTCTCTCTCTCTCTCTCTCTCTCTCTCTCTCTCTCTCTCTCTCTCTCTCACACTCTCTCTCTCTCTCTCTCTCTCTCTCTCTCTCTCTCTCTCTCTCTCTCTCTCTCTCTCTCTCTCTCTCTCTCTCTCCCTCTCTCTCTCTCTCTCTCTCTCTCTCTCTCTCTCTCTGCCCAGCGGGTGGCTCTAGTGCCGAGGACCTCTTCTGCAGGTGCAGACTGTTCCTGCTCTCTCCGACTCTCTCTGTGTCTCCGTTTCCTGTGAAGATCGCATCCGCTCAGTGCTCAGGCGCTCCCAAGAACAAACGTCTCTCTGATGCCTCGCCTACAGCTTTTCATCCCTTTCTTCACTCGGTCTCTCCGCGTGTATCTGGTGTCAGAGATGAGATTATCGCTGTATCTGAAATGCACACGGACACACGCACGCATACCCACACACACACACGCACAAGCACTTACACAAAACGATTAGCGCTGTGTTAACCATAGTTTTTCACAAAACCTTCAAAACACACACGCACACACCATTTTAGGATTGAAGTTACAGCTGAGAGTTTTTCTTTGAGATGAACTAAGATGTCACACTGTTGTGACATGTTATTAGTCTGACTCACGTTTGTTTTAGCCGCTAAACTACAGTATGGCACACAATATAGCACCATCTATTGGCCCACTAAAAGTGGTGCAATTCGGTGTCCTTCAAGCAGGTTAACACCAAAAGAAAATCTTTTTTTCTTCATATTTACGGTAAGTAAAACATATTAAGTAAAAATTATCTATCTATCTATCTATCTATCTATCTATCTGTCTATCTGTCTATCTGTCTATCTATCTAATCTATCTAATCATTCTTAGAATACCCAGATCTGTGTCCCACTGTCCATTATTGGTGACCCACTTCACAAGTAATTGCCTGCCTGGCTCAGTGAACGGACTGTGTTATCTCAAAAAGTGTTTCTCCTACGTGTTTCTCCTACGTTTGTACACTCCAGTTTGTCTGGACTTCCAACCCAGGAGAAATGTAAACAAGACTGAATGCTGAACTGATAAAAAAGGGCTCTGGAGGAAGCGACAGACATCACCGCCTGTTTCTTCGCAACATCAAAAGTTTGCCTTGACTTTCTACCCCTTGACCTTTTTTTGGAGATAGCACAATTGTGGCTATCATCAAGGCCACTCCCCAATTACTTTCACTTGGCCAATAATAGAAATAGAAATGTGATTGTGACTAATTTCACTCCAAAACCATCAACTCAACATCAACAGCACTGTTGGTTGTCAGTTACAGTAGTATAAGGCAAGGGATTTGTGGTTAAAATGAAATGTAGCAAGAGTTACAGTAAAGTACGAACATTGAAGATTTATATATGATAGTTGGCCTGGGAAAATAGAAAAAATATAAATAGTTTACTAAAGGTGGCGTCACTCAAACAAAACAATTTGCTTAATGGGATGTTAGTACTGTAGGCTGATTTAATGCGTCTGCAACTGTCTTTAAAATTACTTTAAGGAGTTCTGGCAGTGTCCGAAAGTTTCATTGAAATGTTTCCAATGTTACTGCTGCTTCTGAGCATTTTTATTACCAACTACTGCCTGCCTTATTGGAATTATGCCTTTCAGTGTGCGGTGTGACAGGCCTTCAGCCATCTTACAAGTTTAGGAGAAGTTGGAGTTTAGTTATCTACTGTACTGTATAGTACAGCAGGACATGATAGATACTCCCATATCTGGGATGGAACCCAAAACCTTTCTGCTGGGCGACAGTCTCCTTCACGCCATACTTTCATGTAGTAGAGAACACGTGACTTATGATGGTTTCACAAAATGACACCTTCTTCCTTACCTTTGCTCATCCGGGCTATCAGTGATGTTGCTCTGAATCAGCTTAAGCAACTGGGACAACTTTGTCCACAGTAAAGGTTTGACCGGAAGACTGCACTTGGGCTGGATCGAGTGGATTCTCCCCATTTCTGCTGCAATCAATCTATGGACAGAAAACATTTTCCCACATGAGCCACGTTGTTTCTGCGAACGCAGCCACTATCTGAGCAGACACACAACTCCCTTTCAGTTTAGCACTCTTATCTTGTTCTTCTGTTCAAAAACTGGGCGCCTATTCTCTTTGACCTTTGACCCTTTGAGTGCTCATCCACAATGCATTAATTCATACTTTTTTGTTGGGGGGTGGGGGGTGGTTGGGGTGATCTACAATCTATCTCAGCCGTCTGCGTAGTGTCCAGTAGTCCTACAGGCCTACAGTTAGAGTCACATGGAAGATGTTGGTCTGTTATCACAAGAATGTTGATGGGGAGGGAAGTGAAAGCATTGTGAAACTACAATTGTCACCAGAAGACAAATGTTATATTTTTCTTTCCGTGGGGGACACATTATTAAGAGAGTCCAGATTGTTTTTATAAAAATCATTCAGCTATGATCTGTGTAAGCTTTTATTTAAACACTAAATTATAGGAAATGTCTGCAGAAATGATTGAGAATGTTATACTCTTCAAACATAAAAAAAAAAAAATAATCTTTGCCTTAAAAGATGCATTTCAAACAACTGGACGACTTTCCAGAGGTAAAAATATGTGATGTGTTTTCACTGTAGCGGGACTGTATGTCCATAATCTATGTTTTAACCATTCTAGGTGTGAATGCATGGAATTACATGAATGCAAATGACGCTGTTGAGTTTCTACAAAAGGGCACCCATGTTCTGCAAAGGTCTGAGTCAAGTGCATTTTAAAAGCAATGCAAAGACCTGTAGATGGAGGGTTGCCGGAGAAGTTCATCCTCCAACACAATACCCCTCACAAACTCATAACAGACACCATTCTGGAAACTGCAGTACAGCTGGGGTCCACAGCCATGAGCATGAAGCAACTGGAACATCTCTAACTCCCTTTTGCGGTTGACATAGAGATCAGTCATTTTCCCAAACACGCGGACCAGAACACAGCCGGGATCCTGGAGAGAGCCCACATAGCAGCCCATCAGCTGGTTGGTAATGCCTTCTGTGAAAGTCTGAAAGATCAATGCATATTAGGTTCTCCAAAGGGATGCTGACAGTGATTAAGATACAAAGAGGACTTAAAACCACGTTGAATTTAGTGTAGCCTACTCACTGAAATTACAAATTTAACAAATGAAAACCCAAGAAAGAGTATATTATAAACAATCACGCTGCAAAACATGCCCTATCAAATATAAGTGATAATAAAGTTAATCTATTAGTTATGATCTTACTAATGCTTAGAACAAGCAAAACTGGCTACCAGTGTAGTAAGTGAAATTAATGTAATACTATTTCTTAAATTAAGTGCACATTTATTTAAATTAAGTCACTAGATAAGGCATTTATATTAGAAACAAGTCCAACTAGATGTTAAATATAAATACAAATACATGATTATTACACTAAGTTAGATATAGTTTTTGCAGTGTAAAAACTAGGCAAGCATAGGTCAGCTGGCATGAGACAACACCAGTTTAGCATGCAATGTTCCTCTGTGGAACTCCACAGAAGTTAACGCTATTGGTGCATTACCTCCACCTACTGGCTTCATGGTGCATTTCCACCACCTACTCTAAGATGTAGTGCATGCACTTTTTAAAAATGTTGGTCAGTCAGTCAGTCAGTCAGTAAGCGTAATTTGCTCATATTGGCCGCAGCCTTGCTACACGTGGTCCGGCAATACTATATCAATGGTTAATTGGAAAAGGATAAAAATTATCCAATAAAAGGATATTAATAGGATTTTTATTATTTGATTTCTGTGTGCAGTATTCCACTATTGAAAATGTCTAAGTTCCATTTGGTCACTCAAACAAATGTTGTGTAACATATACTGTACTATACTGCACTATAGGCTATATATATATATACTGTAAATAACTACATTTGTGAGATACATTCAAGCTCTCTGCTAGATTTTAGTCAGAACAAGGTGTTGACCTATACAGCCCAATCCAAGGGACAAAGTCCAGGCTTTAGATGTGTGTACCTCCGAAAGGGTGTCAGCGACTCGCAACTCTTTCCCCTAGATGAACTACAATGACACAGCGGCTGCTGTTTGCACACATACTGCTACCAATGGATATTTTCCAGCATTGGTTCTCAGAATGTCTCATTCGCCCACACTGCTCTAGAGGCCTTTGCTGCATCTCATGGAGCATCTCAGTTTTTAATCAAGTCTAAACCAACAAGGGCACCCTGGCATTTTATATAGTATTCATAACAGTGGCTTGAGGGCCACTTGGATAGATACAAAGCATTATACAAGATAATATCATTGTGTCACCTGGCTTTAATGACAAATATATTGATACATATAAAATAAATGAATAAAATCTGAAAGATCTGAAACGTCATTTAAGACAATAACTAGGTCTGCAAATTACCAATAATTAAATAAAAGCTTTAACAAATGATTTTATTTGGATATACCAGTATTGCATTCATATTTTTAAAGTAAATCTTCATAACTTTACAAAATACATCCATACAGTAGTGAAATCTATTTTCAGTAGTGTGATTGTATTTGTGTCAGCCACACTGACTGACAATGCATCATTGAAATATGTAAGGAACAGAGACAGTGTCTGCTGCTTTTGTGTACATAACTGAACCTGGTCTTGATGTAGAGGTCACCCACCCAATGTATGGCCACCTAACAAACATAAACCCTATTTGTCTGAGATATTGGACCTTGTGTTTGAACAAGGGTCTGAAATGGGTTTATTCTACCCAGAACACATGTTCAGATAACATCATTCCCAGAGTGGCAAAGGCTACAGTTGTTGTCCAGTTACCTTGGCTCCGATGTGCTGACTATACACTGTATAGGTTTGAATGCTGCAATAGGTCATAGGTCATGGCTCAAGACTGCTGGTTTAATAGGCTCCATAGCAATCCTGATGCAATGTTAGCCACTACTGAGATTTGCAGCTCACATCTGATAAGCTCTCTGCATAATACTCTGCAGTAAGGTACACAGACACCTTACTGTACTATAAATGGTTCAACCAGTCACTAATCAGGATGGACCTGCTATTAGTTAATGTTAAGCCAATGTTACGTTAGGTAACATGTTAATGAACAAGAATGCTTCATTCCAAGATAGTGTATGTTGGCCAATTTATTTCCCTATGACTTTTGATTTATCTCTGACTCAGGTAGTAAAGAAAACCTATTAAAAAGATTTACTTTCTCGTTATCCGTACTATTTTTGTGTCTCCTCTAGTCAAGTGGTGAATCGTACTTTGTGACAGTCATAACGTAATGATTACCCATACGTTTCTGTGTTCCCAAGTGGTTTGTATCTGTTGATGTCCACATTGGAAGTATGTTACTGCACACGAGTTAGCTGGTTGTCATTGCTTATCACCCAATACAACAACATTGGATTAATCTTATGTTGAGCCTACATAGTTACATGGGACTCTGTCTGTCTGCCGGTCTGCCTGTCTGCTTGCCTGTCTGTCTGTCTGTCTGTCTGCCTGTCTGTCTGCCGGTCTGCCTGTCTGCTTGCCTGTCTGTCTGCCTGTCTGTCTGTCTGCCGGTCTGGCTGTCTGCCTGTCTGCCTGCCTGTCTGGTTGCTTGTATGTCTGTCTGTCTGCCGATCTGTCTGTCTGTCTGTAAGCAATAATTCAACTCTACCACATGAATGTAGAATTTCACACATTCACTTGCCTTCATCTGAATGTCTTGTGATTTCCACTGAGGACGGAGTTGGCTAAGAAGATCCAGGATGCCTCTCCGAGGTTCCTCCATGTCGACATGAATGTCCAAATGAAGAATTGGGTTTCCAGAAGCACTAGAACAGCCTTCCATGGTGCCACTATCCAAGCCTCAAGTTTCCGACCTTTTTTTAAGTTTCAGAGTTGAAACCTTTTTTAAGTCTCAGCGTTGAAATCTTTTTAAGGTCAGCTTAGTATAGTATTTCCATCAGTTCTAGAGACTATACTTAGTCATCCAATGTATGTCCATCCTAGGTTTGTCAATGTCTCAACCTAGTGTGCTGTGTCAATGATCCAGTAGTGGGTCACAACACACCGCCTGTCTTATCAGGGGCCAGTGTACTTATGGGCATCCCATACTGTACCAGACTGTTGCAGCTTTAGCTAGTCTGCCAATGTTGGGGTTACATATTAACTACAGTGGGTTTGGAGCTCTGGGACAGAGGCATTCGGAGAGCTTGTTGTACTATCAAAGACACAACTGTATTGCTAATCAATAAAAAAAAAAAAATAAAATGTCATATGCTTTTGCTTGTTAGCAGACCCTTATGTCGCTGTAGGTGAGGAAATCACTTACAGGAGTTCTGTGGTTGGGGACACCTCATGTGCATTGTTCTAAAAACATCCAGAATCCTAGCAAGTCAAAGCAGATGTGAATTGAATGAATCGATGATCGAATGCAGGAGTGAGAAAAGTTTTCATTCAACTCGGCATACATTGGTGGAGAGGTATAGTGAAAGCAAGTGTTCACAGAATGGCTCAAATGTGACAACACACTGTAAGCCACGTTTTATCAACCAAAGGGTGATAGTTTATACATTTATAAACATGGCATCCTAGATGGATTTAAATAATACAGTTTTAAGTTTTATTAAACCAATAATGAATGAAGATATATTTTCTCCAAGAAAACATGACAAACTGTTTACCTATACTGTATGACTATGGAGTATTTTCTGAGGTGAATGGAACAAACCATGTCCATTCACCTCAGAAAATACTCCAGTCATACAGTGTTTAGTTGTATGTTCTCTAGCTATCTTATTATCTGATGCACTGCTTGGTTACGCTTAGAAGCTTTTAGTTGCTGTTCCCCGTTTCATTGCGGTCAGTATTTTCCATGTTCCATGTTTCTCCTGATCCAGTCCAGGTTTTTCCTGTGTAGACATGTTTATCTTATTTCAGAAAACAATTTATTTTCTAGCAAACTGTCAATTTTATTGACAGTTAAATTTCTTATGAAAAATTTTGTCTTGTCTCTTGCAACTAAAATGTTTGGATTGTATTGTCTGAATTTTAACATAATGGGGTCCAGAAATGGCATAAAAATATCATGGTTAATTCAGTAAAATATGAAATTCACTGCAAGTTCAATTCCATGGAACATTTCAACATTATCATGAACACAAAATAAATTTTCTAAACACTGGCTCAGTCAACTTTCAGTCCTTTAAATTATTCAGATGTAACGCCAATGTTTACCATATTGCATCATTACAGTAATTGCTTAGAAGTCATGATTGTTGTGATTTTTTTTAATAGAATATTTTGCCAGCTTTTGGGCTAAATTTGTATTCAGTTACCGTCAAAGTGTGTCTCCCCATCAAATATGTTGCATAGTGAAAGACTGTAAAATGTAAGAGTCCTTTTTTGTGGAGTGAAGTCAGTGTTTGAGGATGTGTGTATGTGTGCGTGTGTGTGTGTGTGTGTGTGTGTGCGTGCGTGCATGCGTGCGTGTGCGTGTGTGTGTGCGTGTGTGTGTGTGTGCGTGCGTGTGTGTGTGTGTGTGCGTGCGTGTGTATGTGTGCGTGCGTTGTTCTTTGTGTTGTATTATATTTTTTAAAAATTATTAAACAAAACCACACTTAAATTCTGAAAGTGAAGATGAGCATGCGTGCATAGAGAGAGAGCGAGAGAGGGGTACGAGTGCAGAACAGTTAATGGCTTTCATTAAACTTGTTATAAGACTTCACCTTTACAAATAATCATTTGTAGAAGCATAATCAAGAATGCATGTGTCTAATAGAGCATAATGAACAATTCAAGCTCACTTTGAACTCAAAATAAAACCAGAAAATATAATGAATAACTTGTGTAATTCTTATTTGTATGAATTGTAATGTAATGTAATGTAAAACGGAATGTAATGATTTAGGGATGATATTTTTAATGTAGCTTTCCTCACTGGAGTTTTCTAATATTTCATACTCTATATTTCAAATCAGCATTCAAGATCAAACATACTAACGATAATTATTCATATAATAACTTGTCCTTCACAAATGCATAACTTACACAACAAATCCAGATCCCTTTCTCTGCCGTGCTTCTGTCTTTCAGTAGTTATTCACAAGGGAACAACCCCTTTTATTACAAGGCTCTTTAGAGAGAAAGGAAGGCAGCTATGCAGACATTTAACCTTTTTATATAGTCTTACAATTGTGGCTCTCAAGGCCTTTCATTTGTGAAGTTCCTCTGGAAAAATCAGGGAGCTTGGACTCATTTCATCTACACAGTACAGTATATTTATATTTCAGTTCCAATAAAAGCTAGCCAATATGCCATCCCTATGTATTTTTCCCCCTGAGCCCTTCCTTCCCACTATAATTTCCACCGAAATTTTGTGTGCAAATGCAGTAATAGACACATTTATCACATCAAAAGGGATTCAATTTTCTTTTCAATCACCCACCGGTATGAATAGCGCCACATCGTCTATGTCCAACAATAAGGGGCCATTACCCTGAACCAAAGGATGGCTTCGCTTTCTCTACGCATTCAGGGGAAAGTGTGTCAAACTGTTTGCCGACACCAACATTTGTTCTCAACAAATGGAGACAGCTTTCAGACAGGTTAGTATCCAATTTTATTGTCAGACAAATGTCATTTTGTTTCCAGGGCTATGGTAATCATTGGGCTTGGACACCGGCGTTGTTCAACGGTAATGCTGGCAGTTAGTCCATTTAATACACTAACTCTGGTGTCAGCAAGAGAATGCAAACTGGAGACATGACACCTGACGTCTCTTCATTACGGGTTGAGGGTGACGTGTGAATTGAGCCCCATGGGTGTGGGTTGGTACTGTAGCTAGGGAGGGAAGGGCCGACAGATATTTATGTAATTAATTTGTGTGATTACAAATGAGAGACGTGCATTTTCTTATTATAACGTTTGTACTTATTGCTCCCTCGCTTGTCCACAGTACATTGAAGTTATCTGGCCCTTCAAATTGTGTGTTTAAAGCTGCAGTCACATATATAACCCTACAGTAGGTTAATACTAAATCATGCCTGGTCAATGTACCTACTAAATCATGCCTGGTCAATGTGTAAAATGTCGAGGATTCATCTGTTAAATTGTTGTGAATTGTGTTTCTCTCTTTGCAGCTTACTTGGCATATCTCTAAATAAAGGGAGTTTAAAGGATTTAGCAATTGCTGATTTGAGTTGGAAATCTGTAGCATATTCTTGATTAGAAATCAAACTACATTGTTGTATAAAATGTCTTGTACTATGCATATTAGAGACACATACTGTATGTGTGCAAATGTATTGCATTCGGCACGTTCTGATACTGCTCCACTAATATTTGTTCCCAGAAACAGATAGGTCTAAAAAGTGTTTTAATGCAACTTTCTATGGTAGATAGCAATGACATACAGTATAGATTCACTTGAGAAGTGTTCACTTCAGAACATAAGATTAGTCTGTTGCCATTGGTTGTACCAACAAGCTGCTTTTGCTGAAAGCACGTGTCTTGCGATCTCTGTCATCTTCTGCCACATCTTATATATGGGCCATGGCCAAGCCTCTCTAACCGCAGGTGGTGAGGTCATTCCCAGTGAACACACTGTATAGAAGCTTTTCTTAATCTTGATATCATTGGCAGAGAAGCGTTTAACCGGTTCCATCTTTTACCACACTAATGGTGTTCATCACTGAACAATGTAATCCCATATTAGCCTAGATGACTTCTGAGGGTTTGCTTTTAAAAGTAAACCACTCTTATTTGATATATTTAAAATCCTCAGAGTTTGTACAGAAAGTGTTTGGGCTGTCGTGTGCAAGTGGCCCTGCGGTGGTTGGAACAGTGTTTATAGAGCAACGTTAAAATGATCTTGTAGTGGAAAACCAGTCTCCAAATCATGTCAGTGTATGAGGGCCAGAGGTACTCCCGGGTCCTGTTTATGGTGAGTGAAGTGTATTCTAGTTGTGGTTTGGCTACTGAATATGGTTGGATGTGTAGGAAATTAACAATCACACTATGTATGCACTGAGTGTATGTTTGATATTACTGTGAGGCTGAAGTATCCAGTCACATCATATGATGTCGTTTCCTATTAATTATGTATTGTATATCGGCTTGGGTCTCTGACCTTGGATTGAGAGGGAACACATAATTTAATCTTGAAATGAAAAGAAAGAATGCTAGCAATTATATCTTGATAATTATATATTCACTTTCATCTAGGATAAATCTCATAATCTGCTCTCAATGCTGCAACTGGGTTTTAAAAAACAAAAAAAGCATAATGATCTTTGACAAAATATCTGTCAAGTGCCTTGTTTAATTGATATATACTGTACTTGCCTTTAGCTGTTTTGGCTCCAACTGCCACTTTGGATAAAGGAAATAAAATACTGTAATACACGATGAAATACCAGCCCGGCTGCAACACCTGTAGAAAATACCTGAAGAAATCAATACAACCAGCCTCTGTGGTCACAATGGATACAAGTTTGAATGTCTTCTGCCGGTGGAAAGGACAAAATGCCTTTGTCTCCCTCTTGCTCGCGGAACCCCAGCTTGTCGTCTTTGTGTTTAACAGCGATTTACATAGAGACAGAAATGTAGCTGCAATGTTCTGTCGGGGGGCAGCTAGGTGCGACAGCTAAGTGATTGTAGCAGTCGTCACAGTGGTGTCAAAGGTCTCTCTCTCTCCCTCCCTCTCTCCCTCTCTCTCTCTCTCTCTCTCGCTCTCTCTCTCTCTCACACACACACACACACACACAAACATGTAAATTGAGGAGCAGTCCTGGAATTAAGGCTGAGTAGATGTTTGCAAGGGGGAGATGGAGGTGGAAAACCCAGGTGTTTCAACAGGCTTTGGGTATAGACGTGAGGTCAATTGAAACAAATGAAAAATGTATGTCGCTAGATGGAAATGTTTTGGGTGCCCTGGAGACTGCAGTAACAGTAAACATTGATGTGAGTGATGTGTGTGTGTGTGTGCGCGCGCGCGCGTGTGTGTGTGTGTGTGTGTTTGTCCGTGTTGTGTTGTGTCAGGTCATGAAATACCATTGTCGTCGTATATAAATTAATGTAGGTACAATTAAAAATGCTTTAAAGCATTGCCCCATAATCTAAGTATCGGCCCAGGTATTGCCTTTTTCATGAAGTGAAATGCCACAGAATATCAGTATACAGTACGTTCTGTTTTATGTTCTCATTTGCCACCTTTGGGATTTATTTGAACCGCATGGTACCTGCTTGACAGCACGCTTGTCTTTAAAGCTTCACTATAACTTAAATGTAAAACATTTCCAAATCTAAATACAGTATACACACAATTTAATTACCTGATAAAATATAATGATATGAGGACAATACTCTAGAGGATTTAATGGTACTGCACTGTACACACCAATTCCATTTCATGCCTGCATACTTTATATTCTCACATGTACATACATTAACACACACACACACACACACACACACACACGCACACGCACACGCACACACACGCACACGCACGCACACACATGCACAAGCAAACATACACACACACACACACACTCTTTGTGTTCAATGTTGAAGTTGTGGAGATGCGTTTAGGGCATGGAGGAGACCAGAGAGGAACAGAGTGGGTGGGTCTGGAAGCTTGATATACAGGGAGATGTGGTTTTGTTGGAATATCCTCTCTCCCTAAACATCAGTTCTCCAGGGTATATCTCATTCTTCGGCCATCTCTAAATTACATAGCAACTGCACATATTAAAAAATAAATGTTTTTGAAGACACCTGGCTTCCTGTCCTTTTAACTTAATGACGCTTGAGAACTATTTCAGAGAAGAAAAAAGAAACTGTCAAAATGTTCTCTTCAATTGGCAAAAATCAGTTACCTTTGTTTATCATGTCCTTTATCTCCCAGAAAACAAACCGCAACCCTGAATATGCTAAAGAACATTTTCATCAAGGCTCTGAAATCTCGAGACAAAGAGGAGCTGTTCAAGACACGCTGCCGTGCGCTTATTATTTAAGTCATTTTTGAGCTGTGGAGAGAGACCGCCTGCTGGCCCCTGTGGCACGCCAATTAAGGTGCACTCAGCCAACAATTGAACAAATTCATGGCAGCCCACCAGGAATTCTTTGCACATACTGAGGAATAAAATGTATTTGTTTGCCTTGAAGGACTGAAGTGAAGTTTTACTTGAGATGTGCGCGTGGCGTGGCACTGTGTTAAGTTGTTCTTTCTGAAATGCGCAGCCTACCATATGAGGAGACCATTTGGAGGAGAACACTGAGTTTTTTTTTATTAGTGGCCCGTCCATGCAGAAAACGGGTGTGTATGGAATGAGTGGGCACTGAAACATACCACAACGTCATGCATGAATGTCATTTATGTGTCCGGGAGTTCAGAAATCTGAGGTTGTGTGATAAGTGTGTTAAGGAGACAACATCAAAACACAATGCAGTTGCGTTTTGATGGAATAATTTGTGTGACTCGTTCGATCTTTGGTCTTCTACTGTTTATTCCAGCTGCAGAAATAAAAGGAATAGCACAAATCCCGCACAGTTACATCCCTGTTGCACTCACTCCTCTCACCATTTCACAGAGAATAAAGGGGAAACAACGTTATAACAAATACACAGAATGTGTCACTTACGTACATGCAGAAATAAAAGGAATAGCACAAATCCTGTAGTTACAGCCCTGTTACACTTTCTCCTATACATGCAATTTGAGACGAAAATAAAATAATCACAATAACATTGTAGTAAAATAATAAGTGAATATGAATGAAAAAATAAAAATAGAAGCTTTTGGTAAAATAAATAAATATAGAAGTGTGATTATTAGACAGATGGTGTTCGATCAGCATGGGGAACACCTCCTCACGCCATTTCACAGAACATAAAGAGCAGAGGTCATTGAGGAAACAGGTTTATCAATACCCCAAACAGGTTTTAAAATCAAGGAGGAGCTCCAAGGCTCTAATAGGATACAGGCTATAAGGACAATAAATAAACATAAAGTAATGCATACAAATGTGTGTAATTATACATCTCCTCTTTCTTTGGCTAAAGACGAAAAGTAATGTGCTGATCTGGTCATTAAAAGGTGAGTTAAGTGATGCCTACACTTTTTGTGAAATTCAGCAAATATCTCCTATATAACATTAAGTTGTTATTTTGCTACATTATACGTAAAACAATTTGATCTGATTTAAGAAATACATACATACTCATTGGCCAGAGAATCGGAGCAGCGGGCGCGGTATTGCAATCGCTCTACCTCACCGTTGTGACGAAAATAGAGCTAAGCTGGAAGGCAAAGCTTTTGATCTATCGAGCAATTTTTGTTCTTACCTTCACCTATGGCCATGTAGGGTGGGTCATGACTAAAAGAGATCACGGGAACAAGCAGCAAAAATGGGTTTCCTCAGGAGGGTGGCTGGCGTCTCCCGTAGAGATAGGGTGAGAAGCTCGACTATCTGTGAGGAACTCTGAGTAGAGTTGCTGCTCCTTTGCATCGAAAGGAGCCAGTTGAGGTGGTACGGGCATCTAGTAAGGATGATCCCATGGCACCTCCCTAGGGAGGTGTTTCAGGCATGTCCAGCTGGGAGGCGGCCTCCGGGAAGAACTACAGTAGGACTAGGTAAAGAGATTGTATCTCCACACTTGCCTGGGAACGCCTTGGGATCCACCAGTCAGAGCTGGCTAAAGTTTGGGGTGCCCTGCTGGAGCTGCTGCCCCCTCTACCCGACTACGAATAAGCGGGAGAAGATGGATGGATGGATGGATGGATGGGTGGATGGATGGATGGATAGATATTACACTATACATAGGCCATCATTTTCCCATAGCTGATGTAATGCAGAGCCAACTATGTGTTTGAATATTTGAGAAGATTTGAAAGTGAAATCCTAATCCCAATCTGAATATTGGCACACCACACATGCTGTATGTGTCAGGGGTGGGTATAATAGTCAGGGTATAATAAACAGGTAGCAAAGACTAGAAAAGCGTTGACATAACCAGTGATATGTAGATGCTCTTGGACTGAATATAGCCAGATACATTGCGGAGAATGTATCAAAGTTGTCCGTTGCATTATCTTCTCTTTGATTAAAAAATAAATAAAAAATAAAAGACCTCCTCTTACTTTTTTCATAACCCTTCCTCTCCTTGGAGAGACAATTGAGGGTCTTCTTGCTGGTTTTACAGTTTCTTTTTCACCTAAGGGCACATGTGCTGAGACTGTACTCTCCAAAACAGCATCAAGACAATCGCCTGTGTGTGTGTGTGTGTGTGTGTGTGTGTGTGTGCATGTGCATGTGCATGTGCATGTGCGTGGACGTGTGTTGTCCAGAGGACAGTACATGCGGGACTATGTTTTCTTTGTGATAGAATATGCTCCTGCCTTGCTTTCTAGAGATCCTTGAATTATGCATCGATACAGTGAAGAACAAAACAGAGGCCTGAATAACACAGGTTCCTTTGATTTGGTTTTGTTTGGGCCATGGCTGGGACCAGTACTGTAGCCCAGAGTCCCTAAGTTATCTTTTTGCTCTGCCATACTCTCTAAATCTCCTCATAAATCGCATAAACTTCTCCTCACAGATACAGTATGTCATTCTTAACTATTAGGACTTACTTAAAGTACTTTCACTTATCTTCAAATGGATTAATTAATCTTTCATGGGTACAAGATGGAAAACCAAAAGATAATTGATTAAAGAATTAATTATGCAATTAAACAATATATAATAAACAGATCTCAAATTCATTCATACTAAATCATTTACATAGTTATTTAAAAACAAGTATTCTGCCTTGTACCCGTTTCTAATGTATTTTTTATGGGTTTGAATCATAAATCATGATTTTTTTTTTGTGATTTAGTGATTTAGAGAAATAAAAAGTATTTCTGAAAAAAATGAATAACTCAAGTTTGATTTCAAATCAGATTTTGTTGTGTTTCCTTCATTTAGCAAATTTTATTTTAGAATGCCGAGTATGATTAAACATTCTCAGTCCTACAGATATTGTTAATACAATGTATAACACTTTGCAGCCAGTTTATATAGGGGGACAA
Organism: Amblyopsis rosae; assembly: GCA_025399935.1. Taxonomy (NCBI): domain Eukaryota; kingdom Metazoa; phylum Chordata; class Actinopteri; order Percopsiformes; family Amblyopsidae; genus Amblyopsis; species Amblyopsis rosae. The sequence goes on along the minus strand of JAODTR010000021.1, from coordinate 230,984 downwards.
TTTTCGGCAACATTGATATTGCCTGAAACTGTCCCCCATTTCAAAAGCTGTATCTTTAATATAATCATTTACATTATATGTTGTACACGTTCTACGTATGAGTTTATGCTAGCAGTAGGATTTAGAAGTAAATAATACATTGGTTAACAATTTGCAGCCAGTTTACATAGGGGGACAATTTTCAGCAACATTGATATTGCCTGAAACTGTCCCCCCTATCAAAAGATGTATCTTTAGTTTGATCACTTAAATTATATGTTGTACACGTTCTACACATCAGTTTATGCTAGCAGAATGATTTGGAAGTCATTAATACATTGTTTAACACTTTGCAGCCAGTTTACATAAGGGGATGACTTTCGGCAATATTGATATTGCCTGAAACTGTCCCACTTTTCAAATGCTGTTACTTTAATCAATTTATTTCAATTATATGTTGTACACATTCTAGGCATCAGTTTATGCTAGCAGAATGATTTGGAAGTCATTAATACATTGTTTTAACACTGTGCAGCCAATTTACATAGGGGGACAATTTTCGGCAACATTGACATTGCCTGAAACTGTCCCACCTTTCAAAAGCTGTATCTTTAATTTAATAATTTAAATTATATGTTGTGCACGTTCTACCCATCAGTTTATGCTAGCAGAATGATTTGGAAGTCATATATACATTGTTTAACACTTTGCAGCCAATTTACATAGGGTGAGAATTTTCGGCAACATTGAAATTGCCTGAAACTGTCCCACCTTTCAAATTCTGTTACTTTAATCGATGTATGTAAATTATATGTTGTACACATTCTAGGCATCAATTTATGCTAGCAGAATGATTTGAAAGTCATTAATACATTGTTTAACACTTTGCAGCCAATTTACATAAGGGGAATATTTTCGGCAACATTGATATTGCCTGAAACTGTCCCCCCTTTCAAAAGCTGTGTCTTTAATTTAATAATTTTATTATAGGTTGTACACATTCTAGGCATCAGTTTATGCTAGCAGAATGATTTGGAAGTCATTATTATTGTTTAACACTTTGCAGCCAATTTACATAGGGGACAATTTTCGGCAACATTTATATTGCCTGAAACTGTCCAAACTTTCAAAAGCTGTATCTTTAATTTAATAATTTAAATTATATGTTGTACAAGTTCTACCCATCAGTTTATGCTAGCAGAATTATTTGGAAGTCATATATACATTGTTTAACACTTTGCAGCCAATTTACATAGGGTGAGAATTTTCGGCAAAATTGAAATTGCCTGAAACTGTCCCACCTTTCAAATTCTGTTACTTTAATCAATGTATGTAAATTATATGTTGTACACATTCTAGGCATCAATTTATGCTAGCAGAATGATTTGAAAGTCATTAATACATTGTTTAACACTTTGCAGCCAATTTACATAAGGGGAATATTTTCGGCAACATTGATATTGCCTGAAACTGTCCCCCTTTTCAAAAGCTGTGTCTTTAATTTAATAATTTTAATTATAGGTTGTATACATTCTAGGTATCAGTTTATGCTAGCAGAATGATTTGGAAGTAAATAATCCATTGTATAACACTTTGCAGCCAGTTTACATCGGGGGACATTTTTCGGCAACATTGATATTGCCTGAAACTGTCCCCCCTTTCAAAAGCTGTATCTTTAATTTAATCATTTAAATTATATGTTGTACATGTTCTACGCATCAGTTTATGCTAGCAGAATGATTTGGAAGTCATTAATACATTGTTTAACACTTTGTAGCCAGTTTTTATAGGGCGACAATTTTCGGCAACATTAATATTGCCTGAAACTGTCCCCCATTTCAAAAGCTGTTACTTTAATTTAATAATTTAAATTATATGTTGGACACGTTCTAGGCATCAGTCTATGCTATCAGAATGATTTGGAAGTAATTAATACATTGTTTAAAACTTTGCAGCCAATTTACATAAGGGGAATATTTTCGGCAACATTGATATTGCCTGAAACTGTCCCCCCTTTCAAAAGCTGTGTCTTTAATTTAATAATTTTATTATAGGTTGTACACATTCTAGGCATCAGTTTATGCTAGCAGAATGATTTGGAAGTCATTATTATTGTTTAACACTTTGCAGCCAATTTACATAGGGGACAATTTTCGGCAACATTGATATTGCCTGAAACTGTCCAAACTTTCAAAAGCTGTATCTTTAATTTAATAATTTCAATTATATGTTGTACATGTTCTACACATCAGTTTATGCTAGCAGAATGATTTTGAAGTCATTAATACATTGTTTAACACTTTGCAGCCAGTTTACATAGGGGGAGACATTTTCGGCAAATTTTTAATTGTCTGAAACTGTCCCACCTTTCAAATGCTGTTACTTTAATCAATGTATTTCAATTATATGTTGTACATGTTCTAGGCATCAGGTTATGCTAGCAGAATGATTTGGAAGTCATTAATACATTGTTTAACACTTTGTAGCCAGTTTTTATAGGGCGACAATTTTCGGCAACATTAATATTGCCTGAAACTGTCCCCCATTTCAAAAGCTGTTACTTTAATTTAATAATTTAAATTATATGTTGGACACGTTCTAGGCATCAGTCTATGCTATCAGAATGATTTGGAAGTAATTAATACATTGTTTAAAACTTTGCAGCCAATTTACATAAGGGGAATATTTTCGGCAACATTGATATTGCCTGAAACTGTCCCCCCTTTCAAAAGCTGTATCTTTAATTTAATCATTTAAATTAT
>JAODTR010000021.1:196446-228143 GCA_025399935.1 Amblyopsis rosae | reverse complement strand
CCTCTCTCTCTCTCTCTCTCTCTCTCTCTTGCTCTCTTTCTCCCCCCCTCTCTCCCCCCCTCTCTCGCTCTCTCTCTCTCCCTCTCTCTCTCTCCACCCCTCTCTTCCTCTCTTTCTCTCTCTCTTTATACTGTGTATACTGTGTGCGTTTGTGCGTGTGCGTGCGTGTGCGTGTGTGTGTGTGTGTGTGTGCGTGCGTGCGTGTGTGTGTGTGCACTGTACCCATGTGTCTCACTGTAGGGCTAGTGGAACACACACACACACACACACACACACACACACACACACACTACACGCACTGTACTCGCCTGGTCGGAGACGATGAGAGAGAGCCATTCAGCCTGGAACTGTTCGAAGGTGTCGCCATCTTGTCTGCTTGTTGGGTCTGCTTCAACAGGACACCTAAAAGCCCAAAACAAACAGCGAGAGGGCAGTGAAGAGCAGGTTAAAGTTTGATGCCAAACTTAGTGACTGGCAACAAATTCAGCAGATATCCGCTCTGTGTACATCTGTTGTTACATTGTACACAGCTCTGGCTTTGTAAATGGGAACACAAAGCCCCATCCTAATGCGTGTCCATTGTCAAGGGGGGGGGGGTGGACCTTCTGAGGTGGCACCGTGTGACATTGAAGGGAGAGGTGTTTCCCTGGCTGTAACTTTCATTTCCCATCACATTGTCAAATGTCACTGCCACTGTCGAGGGAAAGCGATCAAGTATACCGTAGGTCAGGTAAAATGACGTAGAATGTGCGTGAACGCGTGCCACACGTGCATACGTGCGCACGTACACGTACACTCACACACACACACACACACACACACACACAACTGCTAGTGTATGCTGCATCCCTACTGGCTGTGTTGCTTGCCACCAAAGCGTTTAGCCACCATTACAATATCTCCGTATTGATCCACCTCCAAGTCTTCTATTCTTGTCCCCCCTGCAAGTAATTCATTTATCAATAAACCTCTCTGTTTTAAATAGCTGCCTGCAAGCCTCTGGTGTGCCAGTGGAAGATTATTTCTTATCTTCTAATTTATTGGCTGGCTGCCAGCCAGTGACTCCCTCCCCTGCTTTGAGCTTGAGCGAAAGAGGCTGACGCTCCAAAAATGCCCGCAACTTTATTCCACCATTTTTTATTGATGTGTCCCATTTAGATTAGTCAATTTTCAATCGGGCAAAGCCACGGATGCCCAGCCTCCGCTTCCCTCCCCACTACACTCTAATCCTTTTAGTTAATGATATCCTCTAGTTGTGTGATTACAACATTCATATTTACTGGGGAGAATAATTGCCAGGTGTAGCAATAATTAGCTAAATGTGACACAGGCTTCATGGCAGAAACATGGCAGATAATTCAGAGAGAGCATTCCCGCCGTGTGCAGGGCTCAGCATCAGAGCCTTGTTTTTTTATGAACTCACTCAAGTGCACTGATAACAAACAAACAGTTGCATTCCGTTGTATTTTTGGATGTTAGCCGTGAATACTAGTTGCTAGAGTATAAGCACGGTACTGTTTTGAGTGAGTAAAACAGTGATGGAAACAATAAAGATGTCGGTTTCCATTACAGTACAGCAACTGCAGTCTTGGCACAGGTCCAGGGCCATTTTCTGAGTAAAGTATCAGAGTAAGATGTGTGAGAGGACCATGGCTGATTACAGTCCTTAACATCTCATCCTGGGGGAAACTAAAAAGAGCAGCTAATGCTAGAGAAGATAAGATAAAATAAGTGAAGATAAGTGAAGATAAGAGAATATAAGAGAAGAGAAGAAAAGAGAGGAGAAGAGAATGGAACAGAAGATAAGATAAGATAAGTGAAGATAAGAGGAGATAAGATAAGATAAGAGAAGAGAAGATACGAGAAAAGAGAAGATAAGAGAAGATACGAGAAGTTAAGTTAAGATAAGAGAAAATAAGTTAAGATAAGAGAAGATAAGAGAAGATAAGTGAAGATAAGTTAAGATAAGTGAAGTTAAGATAAGAGAAGAGAACATAAGTGAAGATAAGTGAAGATAAGTTAAGATAAGAGAAGAGAAGATAACATAAGTGAAGATAAGAGAAGATAAGTTAAGAGAAGAGAAGAGAAGATAAGATAACATAAGTGAAGATAAGAGAAGATAAGTTAAGATAAGAGAAGATAAAACAAGATAAATTTAGATACGTGAAGATAAGAGAAGTTAAGAGAAGAGAAGAGAAGTTAGGAGAAGAGAAGAGAAGAGAAGTTAACATAAGATAATATAAGATAAGATAAGAGGAGATAAGAGAAGATGAAGAGACAAGATAAGAGAAGATATGAGAAGTTAAGATAAGAGAAGATAAGTTAAGATAAGAGAAGATAAGATGAGAGAAAATAAGTTTAGATAAGAGAAGATAAGAGGTGAAATTGAGATGAAAAGAAGAGAAGGTGTTACCGGAATATGTGTTGCATTAGATGATAACCATAAACACTGTGCCATATAATTAACCACAGGGTCATGGACGTAAGTCGCAGAACCAGCAGATTTCATTACATGGGTGCCTATCTCATCGCAGCGATCTTCTTTGGATTGTCATACAAATTGATGTGAGGTATCCAGTGTCCCCAATCAAGCAATTTACCTCGACCACTTAAAGTGCCATGTCAAGGACCATCGCATTGACAGACAGGTCTCTTGTTCTGCCGTGAGTGGCTATGATTGCCAATGATGCGTGAGGGGGTAGTACACAGCGAACATAAAAGTTTACAGCATGGCAAGTGTGTGTCGTGCTTTCACAGCTGGCCTGGTTTAGTGCGCCCGTGTTCAGTTACATTTACACTACACTATAACTTATACGATGTCTGTGACATGAGTAAAACCTCAAACTGTACATCCCGCTATCTGTCTTTGCTATGTATAGATACTGTCCACCTTTGTCCACCTTTGAACACTTTAAAATGGGGCTTTCTTTTTTTTTACAGCAATGTGTCACATAAACATATTGTAGCATGTGACATGTTTTGGAGGGAACCTGATTAATTTTCTTGACATTTCTTTTCATGTCTGAAGGGAAACCCGAGCGACCCTGTGGGTTTCCTGTTCTGTTGCCGTGGAGAACGGGCTAGTTTTGAGAGGGCCAAACAAAGGACACCTCTGTCTCAGCGCTAATGTCACATGTGGGGTAAAATAACAACTGCCCAGGCGTGTGTGTGTGTGTGTGTGTGTGTGCGCGCCAGACTGTTTAAGGAAATCTTTCAGGTGTGCAATACTGATTTACTGCTGCACATGTACGTGTGATGCTACGTGTGTGTGTGTGTGTGTGTGTGTGTGTGTGTGGGCGTGTGCGTGTGCACGTGCGTGCGCGTGTGTGTGTGTTAAATGTGTGTCTATAGTATTACATATGTATATATGCTTTTTGGAGTTATGACATCACTCCAACCCTCCGCACTATATTCCATTATGCACTATGAGAAGAACCCTCTAGATTGAGTTCAGCTATGCAACATCACATCAAACATTAAAGTAGCGAATTAAGAATTGTGTTTAAATAAAGAAATGGTTTCCATTCTACATGGTGGCCATATTACTCTACAGTAAAAGAACTTGTGAATGTTTGGGAAAAGGTATATGTGATGCATAATTTCAACATTTAGCAAATGGTTTGTACAGTACAAAGACCATATGGAAAATATAAAAATGTATGACACAATACTGAATATAATTGAAGTTCACAATTTATACCCTCTAGTTAAAATTGCTATATAGTGGTGCAGACAAAGATTTCATTGTCTGCTGACTTCACTGTCTGTGGTCTCTATAACTGCCGAGTCATTGGATGAAAATACATTTCCAGTACTTTTGGTGTTTTGTGGTGGAACCGTAAGGCCCATTGCAGATTCTGTGTAAAATTCTTGAATAGAAACAACAAGAATTGGTCAGCAAAAACAACACACAATAATACCGCACTGGAGTGGTTCAACTTGAGTGTTTGCCAAAGGCAATGACATTGTCTTTTTGACAAAAACATAACAAAAAAAGTGCACTAAAAGAAACCTTAGAGAAATAAACACATCCACTTACCAGTCAAGGCCAAGACCAGCTTGAATTAGTACAACGGACAGTTTTGTAAGACAGACCCTGTCGTCTCTGTGCCAGACCCCTGAACAACTTTCAAATGATCAGAGCCATTTTCTTAATGATCTTACACATTTCCTCATACAATGGTCCCAGAGCGCTACGTGTCCTTTTGCTTTGGTATCCTCAAAAGCAACTGAGATGTAAGTAGCAGAGACATTCATGTCTGGCCCTGCCACTTAAATAGAGAGCCTGCATCGGCGACAAGACGCTGCAGTGTCTCCCATGTCCCTGTCATTGAGCTGCCGACGGGGGCTCACGGCAGGAGACAGTGGTCACAATCCCCACCACAGAGCTATCATACAGAAGGAGAAGGCTGGGCAAGATAGGCACTGTTTGAGTGGCCGGGTGGGAACAAGCTAAGAGCAGATTCTACTGAGCCATGGACTCATGCATTCCTGTCCCACACACTGGTGCCGCGCTCAATAAGGCTTTTCACACTGCAGTTTGCCCTGGACTAAGAAAGTGCTTGCACTGGCACAATCATTCCAAAGTGGGGTAACCCCGACTAGCCCTGGGCTAGCTGGGTCTGCTCTGGAGCAGGGTTAGCCTAGTTTACAGGGGTATTCTCTGAAAACCCACTCAAGTTATCCCCGGTTTAGCTCTTCGCCCCGGGCTAAGGATAGCCCAGGGTTAAGGATGTGCAATGTGAACTCTATAGTGACTCCTTATCCTTGGGAAAGAGGCTAGCATGACCGAATGTGACCAGGCAGAAGACAAATTAGCGTATGGTTGTTGTTAGTAAGTCTTATTTTGGTTCTGTGAAAAACAGACGACACTTTCAATGCTGTGCATTCGAGTTTCTGTGTTATCTATGACATAAAGGTTGAGGCAACGATTGCAGCTAATAAAGTAAACATCTACTCACGGTCATCTAGCTGCCTGTTCTGTGTGCGCGCGTGCGTTTCTATACAGCCCCGGCTCATCACAAACAAAATGGTGCCGACCGCACCACACAACACTATCCTTGGCAATAAATGTCCATTGTAGAGGGCGGATATTCTGAGGGAGCGCCCTATACGGCATTGCAGGAAGAGAGGTGTTTTTGTTTTGGTAGTTAAAATATCAACAATCCCTCTCCAGAATCCCTGACTCAACCTTTAATAAATGGCGTAAAAAGAGCGGCATACATGCACGTTTAGCTTTAGAAGCGTCAGCAGGAAACACATAGGCCTACACTTTCAGATATAATCCATGGTTAAAATCAACTCAGCATTGACTGAAGTTCTGGACTTGCCAAGATAAATAGTACAATTTGTTAGACTTTAATGATACAGTAATTCTCTACGGTATATTCAATTCCAGTCAGTAGCTAAAATAATGCCTCTAAATGACAGACAAATGTGGAACATTATCTCTTATATTGAGGCATCTTAAATCCAGATGCTCTTCGAGAGATTTCATTTGTCATGCAGAGCTATCAGTCATGAATGGTTCTCTTCAACAAAGACTCATTTAGACTTGTTTCAACTTTAGAGATAAACTTGAGATATTAATTATATTAAAAGCAATACCAAATGCAAACAAGGATGGCATGGTACTTTGGTTAGACTTTAGTGACTGTTAAAGATATTGGTTGAACAAAGTTGTCCCACATAACAGGCAGATGCTATTTTGTGCTGTATACGTAATGTGCCCCCCTGCCCCCTGCCCTCTCGCCTATTATCACCACTAGGTCTAAATGTAGTGCATTCTGTAGATAACACTGACATACTGTATTTTAGGGTAACCTATTTTAAGTTGAGGGCATGTTTTGCTAAGCCAGACAAGGCTAAAATTGTATGTTTGGTAGCTGTTAAAACCCTATAGATATATGTACATTTCTCAACTGTGTGGATGTGCTCATACCAAGTAAAAAAAGAGAAACTTGGTCATGTCTGTAAAAAACTGTTCTCGCTCATCACTACTCACATGTTTGGAATGAATGTATGAGTAGAAATATAGGAAAACAGATTTTATTTATCTTAGAATAGATCATTCACAATTCACCTCAATCTTCACAAATGGTGCAAGACCCACTGCTGTAACCATGGGTTCATCTAATCAGTGCCTGTTCCTCTCCATGCAAAGGCATATGAGGTGCAAACCATAGCGTATAAAGTCAGTTGGCTTATGATCTACAAGTGTGTGTTTTGTCTCATTTAAATCCGATGAGGAATATACATGTGAGGCTCACACAATGCAACACCAATGACCAGTTTCTCCAAATGTGCTTCCATAGGCATGTGACAAATGGCTGGAAAACACTACAACTATAACACAACAACTTGACATCTCTTCAGCATGACAGTTGGTGTGTCTGTGTGTATTTGAATGTGTGTGTGTTTGTGTGTGTGCACGCATGATGCGGACAGGGCCTTCAGGACTGTCACAGGCATGAGAGGCTGACATTCGCACAGAGGAAGAGGTATGTGGGAGGACTGGAAGATGGGAGATGCAGTTTTCACATTTTCTAACAAGTATAGCAAGTATAGCGGTTTTCTATTTAGGAGAGAGGCTGAAAGAGATGAGGAAGAAGAGAGCAGGAAAAGTGAAAAACAAATGTGGGACATGCAATCTGGACAATGAAGGCCACACAATGCACATTGTATATACATGTACGGTATACATCCAGAGACCCCTGTTAGCATAGCTACACTGTACAGTATAGTGGCGTGTCTCAGTGTTCTGTAGGGACTATACCGGGAGGCGACAGACAAAGGCCGACAACACAATTTAATCAGAAAACAGTAACACACAGACCTGAGGTGCGTTCAGAATTGGGAACGTTTGGGAACATATAACAGTTTTGCATTTGCATTGTGTTCGCCGTTAACGTTTGCGAACAAAAGCAAACGGTTTGAGGGGGTAGTTCTCGGCAAACACTCGTTGAAGCTGGACGAAGGGTGACAGTTTAAATCTAATATTTTTGGAATGTTTTACACAAAACGTTCACAATTCAAGTTCAAAGCAAACATGTTCATCACGAACGTTCGCCACTGTTTGCCAAATTCTGAACACACCTCTGGCATCTACCATAGACAAACACTGACCAAGAAAAGGATTGAGGAAACAAAAGGGCTTAAATATTCAGACAGACAGATTAATACCAACAAGGTACAGTTCAACACATGAGACATGATTAACCGTAACACTGGCGGAACTAATGCGACTAGGAAACACAGGGCAGGGAGTGACAATGAACAGAGCTGGCGCAAAGGCAACACTGATTAACTAATTTCATTCACAATGCTTTCAGAAGTGAACTTGTACAGTGTAAATTATATACGTTGCTACTGGTAACTATAGTGCAGTTACAGTCAAGACCAGGTTTTGTCAAACAAATCAAACAATCCACTGGAGAGCTTCGGAGATGCTTAATGACAGAAACTGGCTATTTACATATTTATTTTTTTACATCTTTTTTATCATGGATCCCATTATCCTGTAGTGTAACCTATTGCGTCTCTACTGTAACTGGCAATGCTCATGTCAAGTGGCACATACAAAGGGAAATCCCAAATAGGCTCAGCAGCCAGCCTTCTGTGCTAGTGTAAAGTATGTGATGTTGACAAACCTTAAGATACTGTTATAAGCACACAATTCCTCTACCAACACTACAGAAGATAAACACACGCACATACGCACGCTCACATTTTCATGCAAGTACTGTACACATGGAAACACATATCAAAATCAAACATACCCTCATAAATAACTGTATTACTTCACCAGCCGTCTGCTAATGTGAACACAATGTCATTTTGGTATTTCACAATCAGCCAAAACGGCCGCAACTGTTCTTTTCCATAGCTGTTTAAGAAATGCAATTGGGGGTGGGTTGAGGGACGCACAAAAGATGATTGCCATACCGTACCTCCTGAAAGCTGAATCAACCTGGCATCACAGCGAGGGAAATATCCAAATGCATTTTAACCTTCGCTGTCCATTGAAAGCTACCTGAATGCACAGCGGAGAGAGTGAGCGGTCAGCGCTGAGCCGACAACCACTGCTGACGCAGGGCCCGTACTATAGTGGGTCTGGTGCAGCCGATCCAGGAGTCCAAAGGAAAGCCGATACTGGACCTTAGTGTGCTTGCTCGCCTGAAGCGAGTGTACCTGACACCACTGCAATGGCAGCTATAATGAAACACTGGGGCCTACTCAATAATAAAGGAGTTAGGAGCCTGTGGAGTGATGTGTGTGTGTGTGTGTGTGTGTGCGTGTGCGTACGTGCGTGTGCGCACGTGCGTGTGTGCAGGCGCACCACATGGCTAATAGGGAGTCATGCAACATAATTGGAGACAGACTTAAAAGTAGGGTGCATCTTTATAATCACCTGCTGTAACATGACACATGGTGTTAACAAAGACACTGTGGCCCTGCACATACACATATAATGACAGTTAAAGCTAAATTAGAATCTCCATAATACTGACTACTCTAAATTTCACATTGTATTATACAAATGCAAAAAGTTGAAATTGAAGTAAAATACATTTAAATTGGCACGGAGAGAGAATTAGCAACAAAACAAACAAATATATCCTTAAGCTATAAAGCAAAATACCAATTAGTTTAGAACCTGGGTTCTCCAACTTTAACCATTTATCAGAATATTGATTCCCTAATGACTAAAAAGTTACAGTCAAATTAGTAAGAACACATGAGGAATACCAAAAACAGTTGAACCCAGTTGAACGTAATGGAAGGGAAGCATCAACATTTGAAGGCTGATGTTTAGGTGTGGGCTATGTGTATTTATTGGAAAGCGACAGTATAGAGTTCAAAAGTTGCAGTATCCACTAAAACCAACACACAAAGCATGTATGTACGTGCACATACGCATGTGCAAACAATATATAAATGCACATTTTAAAAGATTATCTGCTCTTAAAGAAGGGGTTTTATGGAAAATGTATTATATGTGTTTACACTTGAAATGAGAGGTTTTAAAACACACTTCTTCACAATCTTTCACACTACCAATTTAACATGTTACCCCACATCATATTTGTTCTGATAATGCATTGTTCTCAACCTAAATGGAAAGATCCACCAGCACAAACAAATGCATTATGAACGTTATAATTGACGTCATGAATAACATTTAAAATATACAGAGAATGACACAGCATTATGTATATGTATAACATATATCATATACTATTTCAAACAGGAACAGCAGGCATGTAGCCAAAACAATAAAAGGCATATTCCTGACCAATGTTGGGCAAGTTACTCAGAAATTGTAATACGTTACTAGTTACTTATTACTGAGTATTAAAAGTAATTAGTTACGTTACTAGTTACATTACTACATTACTTTCACAATCACTACCCTGCCTCGCCCTATCCGAAAAATGACAACCTGTGTAGCCAGCTCATTTTAGAATTGAATCCTCTTTATTCGAACAATAATGAACCTTAGGAGTCAACAATCAGCCCAAGTGAAAACATTGCAGCCTATCAAACCAGATGATTGGACAGGTTGGTTCAATTAGCCTACCCTAAGTTTGCTAGGACCAGAAATCTCGTTCTTGTTACACAGTACTTGGATTTATAATTGTAATAGTATTACTGTTTTGGAAATAGTAATTAGTTACATTACTAGTTACAGGGAAATCAAATATTACAGTTACTAGTTACTAATAACTAGTTACTGCCCAACACTGGTCCTGACAAGAGCGTTAAGTATCCCATTCTGCCGCTGCCGATCGCTTGTCAATCTCACAGATTGACCTCACTGCTTGTAATGGTTAGATGGTCTTGGACAAGGCTACTGCCATACACATCAGAGAGACAAGGCAGCTACAAAATGACAGTCACAGCACATTACATAATCATAATTTATTGCTAGCTGTCTATCAATCTCCACCCATGGGCAGCTGTGATTACTGACCTCCTATCCAATGCTGAAACCATAAATAAACGCCAGTGATATACTGGGTTTGGATACCAGCATAATATAACTGGGGGAAAATGACAGAGAGAGAGAGAGAGAGAGAGAGAGAGAGAGAGAGAGGGAGAGGGAGAGAGAGAAAGAGAGCTGAGAAAGAGGGAGAGGGTGGAAATAAAGAGAAAGAGAGAGAGAGAGAGAGAGGGAGAGAGAGAGAGAGAGAGAGAAAGAAAGGGCACTGGAGGGGAGGAATATAATATAAGTAAATCTGTGCACGTCTACTCTACAGCTGTTTGCCATTAGGGGTGGGTGGGTTGGGTTGGTTATGTCTGCATGCGTGGGTGTGGGGGGGAGGAAGGGGTGTGATTAGCAAGTGAGTTTGAGAGAGACAGGGAGGAGGGATTGTAGAGGATGTTTCCTCTGGCCAAACCTAAGGCGAGAGACAGACGTTGATGGTCTCCAAGTCACTTACTCTGGTAACAAAGCTTATTTTCATCCATACGTAAATATAGAAGTTAAAACATCTGTAAAAGCTTTAAGCTTATTTTCATCCATACGTCAATATAGAAGTTAAAACATCTGTAGAAGCTTTAAGATTATTTTCATCCATACGTAAATATAGAAGTTGAAACATCTGGAAGCTAGCTACTTACATCTACCATATCACAAAGATAATATAGTAAATATTAATTAGTTACTCTATACTCTAAAGTAAAGTGTAAAGTAAGTGGTTTAACAATATGAACAATAGGACGATGGGCTCCTTAAAGTTGTTCTGCACCACAGAACCAAAGGCTAAATAGAATGCATGTGTTTAGTGTGATAAGTAAATATCATCTGCCAAAATCGCAAGGTAGGCAAGAATCACTCCACATGGGAATGCCAAGCACACACATGGCACTTCAAAAGCTAATCCTGTGCTATTTTTTCAAATTCCTGGTATGCAAAGTAAGCATGTGTTAGATTTTGTGCTCGCACACACCCATACATCTGTCTGTCTGAAACACTTCACCATTTCTCATTTAATATGAACAGAATAGCTTAACATACAAATTGAAAAGAGAGTTGAGAGGCTAGGAAGATGTGGCACCCATTGGAAAAGCAACATGTTTTCCAGACAAAAGCAAAAGGGACAGCTATGAAAGAAAGAAAGAAAAACTGTCTACAGACCTACTATAATGAACAACAAAAACATTACTACAACATTGCATTCATGAATGGCTGGACATTTTTATTTTGGCAGATCAGATGTTTCATTAAAGGCCTAACCTCAACAAACGGTAGTTTCTGAGTCATGGTGACTGGGGTTTACCCAAACACAAGACGAAAGCAATAGACTCCCTGGGGAAGGCCTACTCTCTGTTGTGTCAACATTTAGAACAACAAAGAGCAGGCTTTACCTTTTATTGTCTCCCCATCACCACAGTGGCAATCTGCACGGCCACACGATGAGTCAGTCCAAGGGACTCCAAGATGGAATCATTTCTCCAATTAGATGAAGAAATGGAGCAGGAAGAAAAGAAGACAAATGTGAGAAAACAGACCAAAAGCATGCAGGCTCTAATTCTACCAGTCTAATATTGATTTATTGTCCCGTCTTTGGCCCCAGAGTGGTTGCCATATTGGGCCCACCTACGCAGAAATGTATACCTGCACTCTCGTAATTGAGTCGTCTCGCTGGCTCGCAGTTATGTGTCACTATTCACACAATTAAAGCAACCTCAAATTATTTACACTTGCTGCATTCATTGTGATGTATACCAAATAATACTGTCTCAAAGAAATACTCTATGTATTCCATAAAACACACACTTCATCCGGCTAGCGCTACGTTTACAAAAAGAGCACATTTAGATCCCTTAAAAACACAAAGTATACCTTTGACTCTACATACACAGGCCAATGAGCAGCTGGATGCCACATTGATTTGACCCATTGATATGACCCATTGATATGACCCAATTGATATGACCCATTGATATGACCCAATGATATGACCCATTGATATGACCCATTTATATGACCCAATTGATATGACCCATTGATATGACCCAATGATATGACCCATTGATATGACCCAATTGATATGACCCAATGATATGACCCATTGATATGACCCAATAATATGACTCATTGATATGACCCAATAATATGACCTGATATAACCCAATGATATGAGCCATTGATATGACCCATTGATATGACCCAATGATATGACCCATTGATATGACCCATTGATATGACCCATTGATATGACCCAATGATATGACCCAATGATATGACGCAATGATATTACCCATTGATATGACCCAATGCACAGTGCCATGTTATTTATGACAACATGCTTCCCTCACCTCTGAGGTCAAATAGAATTTAAGTCTAATATCATTGTGAAAATATAGTCTGTATGAGATTTGAATGAACCCAACGGGAAGACAGAAGCCAGATGAACTGAAGCAATCTGAGAAGACGAGGCTAAAATCAAAAAGTCAGCAGTTTGTTGGCTGTAACTGACAAGGATGACAGCAAAAATATGTTTTTGGTACTATAGACAAGATGAAAATGCAATGCAGATGGATGTTACAGTTGATATCATAATAAAATGTCCTTAAAGTCTTATTTGAATTCAATGCAAGGAACACACTGGTTTCAACAGTGTGTGTAGATATGATTAGATTAGATTAGATTAGATTAGATTAGATTATATTAGATTATTTTCATAGATGACTTGAGTTGGGAAAACTTGAAATGGTCTAGATTTGACTCTGGTTCGGCCACACAGAGAGCAACAGAATGAAGGTCTCTTAAACAGAAGAGGAAAGAAATTACCTCAGCCCCGTAGAAACAGTGTTCACCAAGGGATTTATTATTTCTCAAGAGATGTTCAACCTTAGCACGATAACAGGACCTTAACCCTGGACAAGTATATTTATATATTCACCAATCATTTTCTACGATCATACCATTTTACCCTTAAGAATCAGACATTGTCTCATATATGTAAATATAAAGCTGCTTCAGTATAAGACAAACAATGTTTGTGGCCAAGCCACACATGAGGAGAGCCAACTCAAGATTCATGTTTTCATCTTTAGCTGTGACCACATTGAGTCACGCCCTCGCAGTAACACATGGACATTGCATTACTCATCAGCCTGAACTTGTCCATCCAAGCGCTCTTCCGATGGCTCGAGAGACAATGCATGTGAGCAGGGGTGTGACCGTATGTACGCCCAAGAGGTTGTTATAGCGGAAGCCCCAGATCATACCGCCCATGTGGAGAACATAATTAAACAGTGTCATGGCACACTCAAGGCCACACCTACATTAACCAGACAGTAACCTGGCCTACACATCATGTCTTGTTAGTAGAGGGCCACAACGAGGGTGACAGCAGTGGTTCCCATTAGCACTGCCGGCTTTCAGTGCAGTCATACACAGGATGCCAGCCAATTCAATGGGAAAGATAATTTAACTGATTAAAGAACTATAATGAAACTAATAGGAACCACTAATACACACATACAGCTGGCTCCAAGTGAGAACTTACATCAGTTTGGAGTGCGCTGTATTATTTTCTTTTTCACTATAAGGACTCTTGAAGTTCAACCTTTACATGTATGTCTCATAAGATATCCCGCACATATCAGTTGTATTGTGGCCTTTAAATTTCGACAGTTCCAGACTCCTGTTATTTTCACTTCAAGTTTGTGTGATAACAGGGACACTTTCAGACCTTTATCTTGCCTTATCTCATTCAAGGAAGTCTCAAAGGAGGTTCCTATTAAAAACACATTTTGTGTGTACAGTAATTGCCATTGGGTGTATTGGGTCACTCTTGCACACTATAGCATCATATATACAACTTCTATGACTGGTCCAATTGACAACAGCACAATGGCGACTTTGAGGAAACAGGGATGTCTGCTTTAGAAAAAGGTTTCTCTCTGAAGTTAGACAAAAGCCTAAAGACTTTACTTTGCATCCTTTTATCAATTGAAAAAGAAGAGAGGAGATTACATTGAATTATGACTGGACTTACCTGTTCTCTAGGCCAGCTGCTTAGGTGGTCCTGGGGGGATTCATTGTTTTGGCTTGTATTCTTGTCCAGTAAACCCCTTTTCTCTGTCTCTTTCTCGATCTCTTTAGAGCCCAACTGGTGCAACCCCCACTGAAGCCCGTTGGAGTATGACTGCTCAAAGACTTAACGGGACCGGCCTTAACGTTTTTCTTGGGGAGAAAAAGCCCACATCCCACCGTCAGTCAAGCGGCGGAGCATAGTTTCAGCTGGGCCGCCATCCAAACAGACATTAAACTATTCTATTTTGGTTTGCCATATGAGCAGTGGCGCTGCTTTTTTTACTTTTTGTATTCAGAGGAGGGGGATTGAGAGATCTTGTGGTGGAACATGTAATTGCAGAGTGACCTGGTATGGTGAGATGTAATTGCAGACCTCATGAGAGAGAGAGAATATGCTTGCAACACTGGGTAAAGTACTTTGAGGAAAATACAACAAAAGAAAACAAAAGAAAACATATAAAAAATCCAGACCACAGAAATAAATGAAGAGCTGGGCTCCAGATGTGGGAGCCAATGGAGGGAGGGGAGAATGGATAGAGAAGGAAAGCACAGCCAGAAAGCGTCAGCATAATGAAATCCACTTTGGGATACGGCGTGAGGGTGTTTACCTTCCCAGAAGCAGTCAAATAAAATGTTAAAAAAGGAGGGACAAGGGAGACGGTAAGACGATGTCAGGGCGGGCCTCGTGTTGACTCTGGAGCGGTGCAGCTCACGGGTGTCTGGTTTCACGTCAGCCTTGGAAATGACTACCCTCTGGAAAAATGGGGAGCTTTAAAAACCGGGGAGGAAAATCAACAGAGGAACTGCAGTTGCGGCCGTTTCCCATTACCAGAGAGACTCAGCTGGTCTGCGCTGTAATATCGTGTCCGTGTGTCGCTAAGTGAATAATTACTACATGATTTCCTAAAGGGGGCAGCTCCTCCCCAACTCGCACACGCACACGTACACGCACACGCGCATGAGCCTGTTTCATTATTTATGTCAGGGATGATACCATTTAAGATTCTATAAATATTATTGTGTGTGTAAATCTCACTGTAAACGTTAAATTTCCTCAGAGTTCAACACATTTCCTGATAATAGCAATAGCTAATTCACACTCTGTCAGAGATGTATTACTTAATTACAGTCTCAATGCTGTAAACCCACATTTCACGCAAATATATACATTATATTCAGTGGACTGAATACATTCATATGCAATATAATTTAACATCCGTGTGTTTTAATCAATTTTGGATAATTTACTGTTTCCCTTCGATTTTCAGGGGCTCTTTGAAATGTGTACGATAAAACGGCAAGCTAGTCTGCACGCAAAAATAATGTGTTGCTTGGCAACATATCTTGTTGTGAATTCCTGAAGGAATTATGTTTCGAAAAAACATCAAAACCATAAATTGTTGTTTCTAATTAAGCAAATAATTTGCAGTATACATAAATATCCTTGCATTTATATTGGTTGTGTAAATACAATATCTATCTAATATATCATCTGGAAGCTGAATGTATATTTTAATTAATAACTTTCTTAGCCATGATATTTGCTATTGGCCTGGTAGAAAGCTTAATGATGTATAATAAGGTTACAGTAGGTTGGAGGTAGAGTAGAATAATGTTTGTGATTTAAAAACAAGTGTGAACAATTTGCAACCAGACTATCCTCACGAAGACCCTGTTATTTCTAAAGTCTCTGGTTTGGAAACAAGAGGTGGGTTTGTGGCAGTAATTTCAGGGAAATAGAACGAAGTAATCCTTCACATTGAATATTGAGCTTTGCTCTTTGGCCGTTCTTATACCAACCATCTAATTTCCAACCGGATAAGTCCCACAAAAAGCATCTGTGTACTATTAGGAACTGCTTTTCTCATTGTGGGATTGTTAGATAGCTGAAATGGATGTTTAAAATGTTTCCTAAATACCCAGTTCCATATTCCATTTACCACTATGATCAGACTAGACTTGCTCCCCTCAGTCATCGAAAAAAAGTTTCCATATAGATTCCTTTAAGGCCTCGACTTCAAAGCTATAGCTTCAGGTTCTATCCTAAACAGGAAAAGAGACAGAGAGAGAGAGAGAGAGAGAGAGAGAGAGAGAGAGAGAGAGAGTGAAAGAGAGAAAATACACACAATACGCACAAACTACTCTCTAGTTTGTGCGTATTTAGTAGTATGTATGTAAGTATGTAACATGTTGCATGCATATATACGGTATCTATCTTAAAATTGTTGTGCAATTAAAATATACAGTATATGATATGATAATTTCAAGTTATTTTATACGTTTATTGGGTTCTGTTTTTGTTTGTCTATGAGTGTTAAGGCAGAGTATCATGGAAGATAACACTATTTGCTCTGATGCACGCTTAGCATCCGTCCATACAATAAAATAGTGTCAACCATATCCTGTTTTTCTATTTCTCGCTCATTGGATGGGCTCATTACACTGTCAATTACCAAACTTCCAGGCAAGATGTATCATCTTGAACAAGAGGGTATTTCTTTCAACCTACAGTGTTTATCTTTGTGAATGAAATTGGAAAATGTACTTAAAAAGTCAGTTACAGTTATTGTACTTCCACATCTATTTCTTCCATATATGAAGAAAAAGTCAATGGATTCACTAATCATGTTTATTATCATGAACATGTACATTATTCAATGTTGATACAAATGCTATTTCAAGTAATTTAATATGCATTCTGCTTTTTTTTAATGGATTTGTTTAGAGATTACCTTTTTTGTCTTTACAGTATGCATTAGAGCTATAGTGTCTTTGTGAGTCATTGAATGGATATGTCATGCACAGCCTTCATTGGCCTATAAAGCATCATGACATAAATTACATCATTATCTTCGTGCCACTTTCTGATTTCTATTTGCTAATGTATCGAAAGTGACTAAAAGTTAGTTTTAAATAATATTATCATGGATAATTTCTTATGTAAGCCACAGTGGATCTGACATGCCATTAGAGGAGACTGTAACTTAACAAAACAGTGGAAACTCAACTCAGGATCATTGCAGAACGTCTTAAGACTTTGTCAAGATAATTATTGCCACCTGTTGGCATGCTGCTGTAAAAACAAGACAAGCTTTTCTACATACTGATACTGTATGTATTTATGCTTATGCATAATATTCATACTGGTAATACCTGAATAATAATGATTAGAAATTCAAAAGGTTAATATAACAACTGCACATTATACATTATATTAGTTATTATGCTTGTACTTAATACTTTCCTGTAATAATTCAAAATTGCATGTTCGTCTGCTAAATGCTCAACTCTTTTCTTGTATTTTTCCCCACTTAGGTTTACAATTTAGTTGAATGGGTCAAAAGAGTCTGTCTTCCACCAGGAGAACTGAAACTTGCCTCGGAACATCAAGAGTTCTGATGATTTAGTGTCAACAGCAGTAATCTCATGCATCACCATACAACCCAACCTGTTTAACAATCCAGTCCATGGGGGTTTCAGGTATGTATGGGAAAATCTAAGATGTATATTTTTTGGATTAAGTTTATCACTATTATTGATATTGGACAGTTGTAGTAAATTATGGACAATATCCAATAAACTGTATATTAAAACTATTTTAGTATGCATATGTTGATGTGTATGTGTATGCTAAAGACTTTTGAAGAACTAGAAGAGTCTGTCTGCATGTTTGACTCCCATTTACTGAGCAGATATCCAGACTTATCTTTGTGCTTTGTTAGTTATGTTCAAACATACCCGGTTGATCAGGTTTCAGTGTGCAATCAACTGTGAGCTGTAGCTGTAATATTACAAGATTGACGTCAGCAGGGCATAAATATGTATGAATATGTCCTGCGCACGTTTTTTTTAATGTTTATTTTATTTTTGTCATATTTTGTGAAATGATGCACTGTGCTGTATCTGCAACACAAAGTGTGAAGTAAATGCTATCTGAAATATTTCAGCAATGTTACACTTTTGTCACTGAGTATTCCTGTAATTAACTGGACTATATATAACCATTTTTCACCTAAATGCTGTAAAACCTTTAAAAAAGAACACACGTACCCCAAGCCCAAATGTATCTAAAATACATTTTAATCTTGCTGAAATCTGTTTCACAATATTGTTTACAATATTAATCTGTCTTCATGTTTCTTCATCCACGCGTGAGTCTTCTTTATATCTTTAACCAGAACTGTACAATCGTGTTCATGTAAATTGTTCTACATCAAGGCACAAAACAACAGCTGTTGTCGGGAAGCCTTGGGTAGGCGGATCTTTAATGGCGTCATAGGGCACACAGCAAAACAGGGTTTCTCTGGGGTATAGGAGTGAGCCCATGAGAATTATGGGACATGTAGTTAATAAATGGGTCAGGAATGAAGGTTGCATGGAAGAAATGTGCTCTAAAAAGGTAAAAGGAGAGAAATTGATAACCACTGGTGCTTTCATTTTATTTTCCAATTCATGTATAAAAAGTGGAATCACTTGGATATTTTTTCAGGGGTTCATTTTGTTCATGTACACAACCAAAGTGCTTTTTTTTTTTTTTTTTTTCAAAATTTCTCGTTACCAAGCAAAATAATGTTCACTTTCAGGATGGGGACTTGGAAGAGGTTCAAGGAACTCTGGAGAATGTTCTGAGTTTTCTTCCATAAGGTAGAGTGTGGTAAGAGAGCCAGTCGAAAGTATAATTGCTTATTCTTTTGTTTATGTTGATTTTTTCCATATAAGAAAGAAAGAAAGAAAGAAAGAAAGAAAGTTGTAAATGCATATTCAAAGCAAAATCTGATTAAACCTGTACCATTGTATGTATTGCATGTATATATATATATATATATATATATATATATAATTATATATATATATAATTATTCATGTTAACTGTTTTAAAGGTCCATGTTCAATAAGTTTGCATCTTATATTTGTTGTCTCACTGGAGTGAAATTATCATTAAATGAAGCATACAGTAAAAAAAAGAAAAAATACATAAATAAATACGCATATGCAAATATTTATAATGTACAAGAACAGAATAAAAACACATATTCACCATATCCTTGCAGGGCTTTGGAATGCTCACATTTGAGCATTTCTCCTCCTCCTACCGAAGGCCTTGGAGCCAACATTGGTAGGGACGAAGTTACTGTTTCCCATGCCCCCCGACCGGCTGAGGAAGTCTGCCAGGCGGTGAGTTACACAAGTAGCCGTGTTGCAGGCCCGCTTCTGTGCTGTAACGCTGCTTCAGAAGAGGAGAGGGGGCTTAATGTCACGCTGTTTATTGTGTTGCTGAGGTAATTTAGTACATGTGTTGCACGCACGCACACACACACACACACACACACGCACACACACACACGCACAAACAGTAATGCCAAATAGTACATTCCATTTAAAGCGTCTTAATGTTTAATTTTTGTTATCATCTTACCTTTGGACTTGAAGAGAGGTTCACTGATAGTTCAAGGGTACTATGAAATGACTGGTTATTTTATTGCTATTTTTAAATAATAATAATAACAATAATAATAATACATTATAGAGATATTAATAAATGTTTATACAATATACAATATCTACAGTATATATATACTAAATATATATTATATTAAAAGCTATTGTTAGATGAGACAACAAGAGCCAGATCCAGAATTGTTTTTGAGATAGGGTGTTAATAAAACTGCATCTACAAAGGAACATAGGTTAAGGTTTCCTGGTAGAAAAATATGTTTATTGAACAAGAAACATGATGTCGCATGAGTGGATCATTTATTATGGTTAGGCTTTACTTAAGTGATTTCTCCAAATGGTTAAACCTATTCGGTGGCATTCCACGCCAACGAACTGCACTTCACGCCAACGACTGCACGCACACATAAATAAATCTAAACTGTTTCAGTTGGCTAGTTCTGATTGTCTGAAGTAAGTATAGAGTAAATCATTCTCTGTAAAAATGTAACATAATTACTTTAGAAGGGCAAAAGAATGTTGAGTTCAGTTAAAGGTTTTTGTTTTTTTGTTTTTTTTTCTGATGTCAATCAAGCAGGCAAAATCCACATGCACTGGCACTTGTCAATCCCAAAACAAACCAAAAAAATAAAAGTAAGAGGGAGGAGAGGGAGGAGAGGAGATGCAGGGAAGGAAAGACGAAGGGCTTCAGATGCTGTCAAACGTCTCGCCGTAGCTTGCATAGCTGTCGCTCTCAGGCACGCTGCGCTTCTTGCCTGGCGTGCCCGCACCCACGTTTGTGCGGGGGAACGTCTGCAACTTATGCAGCTCCTGAGACAGTTTGCCCAGCACGCAGGTGCTGAGGTTGGAGCAGCGCTTGGTTAGGGGTCTGTCCATGCTGTTGTGGGAAGGGGGACAGACAACACATGCAGAAGACAGGCTCATAGACATAGTCTAAACTAATGATGCACCGATCTGTTTTTGGGGTTTCTGGCCGATACCGATTGCAAAATTTCAGTCTGCAAAATCGATCGATAACAATTTAAGAAACTTTTTTTATCCAGGTAAATGCATAAATTCAAGAAATTAAATTCCAGCCATTTAAAATCTAACTGCACCCTAAAAATATATTTTTTTGCTTCAAGTAATAGGATTGATCGATGATGAGACAGAATTCCGGTTAATAATAAAATTGGCATTAATGGGCTTAAAACAGAACTACACATCATATCTGTTCAAAATCACCCCAGGACCTGGTTGCTTTTCATCGGTACACTTAGTACACTCATACATCTTTAAATTTAACCCCCCCCCCCACACACACACAGCTCCTTGACGCATTTCTCAAAGTTGTAGTGGGTGGAGTCAGGCTCAGTGCTTGGGGTGCAGTTACACTTTGATTGACAGCAAATATCGGTTTTCCGTATTGGAGTATTTTGAGTGGAAATTGGCTGATTCAAATCTCCTGCCGATCTATCGGTGCATCTCTAGGCTAAACCATGCATGTCTGAGAGCTACAGTGCTTGCACATTCACTTCAGCCTAACTATAGGTCTACACCTCTCTCTCTCT
Source organism: Amblyopsis rosae (assembly GCA_025399935.1). NCBI lineage: Eukaryota > Metazoa > Chordata > Actinopteri > Percopsiformes > Amblyopsidae > Amblyopsis > Amblyopsis rosae. The sequence continues at coordinate 207,089 of JAODTR010000021.1, read as the reverse complement.
CTCTCTCTCTCTCTCTCTCGCTCATTCAAGCCAATCCCACTAACTCGCTCTATAATTCCACCGTCATGTTAGTAAAATAGCATTTCCACACATGCGTTTCTTTCAAGAATGTAACAAACAACCAAATGCATTCCCAGGAATAATAATAATCATAATAATAATCATATTTAAAAAAGAAAATATCAGTATCATGCTTGAACACACATCATATTATCACCCTTGTCACCCCACCATGCTCCAAAAACACCCCCACCCATTGCCCTTCCACTCTCATCTCATCTTCTAAACCCACAGAAGAGAGAGAAGCAGCTCCCCCACTGTCATGCATCCGCATTGGCCAACTGCATGCACATACGTTTCTTCCCATTAGGCCACACAGTACCATGTTAATAACATGTTAATACGTTCCTAGCAGGCAAACTCAAAATAGGGTTGCGTTCCAACAAAGTTGGATCAAACTCAATCATGCGGGAGGGGAGTCATGACAGAGAATATTAAAAATATAGATTTTGTTTTTTTTACAAAGAAATTTTTGTTTAGTTTTGTCTACAAGCACATACCTCTCCTGACTCAAGTTGCGCGTGACTTCATCGGTGCAATGAAAACATCTTAAAGAATAATATGCTTCTTCTATACAGTCACAGTTTACGCTGATTTCTAATTGGAGCAGGGAACAGCATTTTATCTTTGCATTGATATTATAGCATACTAAACTCCAGCCCATAACCTAGTGATGATAATGTTCAAGATCTGGGTAGAAAGTACAATGAACATTGTAGCATCAATATTAAATATTAAATTAATTGTTCCATTGTTGATGCTTAAATTATTTCTTAAATATATACTATGTCTACAAAGCTGATTGCCGCCTCTATGGTAGTATATAATGTATGCTCACATTGAATTAAAAACATATTTAAAATTGTATCTAAAATGTAAATAACATAAAATCCTACTGTATACACCACAACTATGCAATACAATAAACAGTTTAATATAAGTTTATTATCCACACTATCATAACATAAAAATAATAATCAGCTTTGTAGACACGTTAGAAATATGTTTTTGAGAAACAATAGGACAATAAGGAGTGACTGGATGAATGATGCCATTAAAATTCACTTAACTTAATGTTGAGGAAAGGAAGCTATACAGTTGAGGTTCTTTACAAAAATTCAATACCACTTTAAAGGTGAATAGGAATGCTGATTAAAGGTGGTGCGTACCTGTTGCCTTCATTTGCCTGCTGTTGCAGCTCTTCTGCTGTCATCTGTACAAACTCTTTGACAATGGCGTTGAGTAATCGCCGCGCTTCGTAGTCCGTGAGCGTAACCCGATCTGTGATGGACTCTATACCCGGTCTGCAGGGGTTGTGAGAAAGGATAGCGTAATGGCACATTAGCACCAGCATACATTTCCTCATAGATTGTCCAAAGACAGTATATGTCTAAAGACAGTATATATGTCCAAAAACAGTGTATATACAGTACAGTATCATAAACAGTCCAAAGATACGTATCCATGAACCAAGGATATAGAGAGAGGTCATTGGTAAATGACTAACTGACTCAACCTCTTTTGGGAAACCATATTTGTTGGGGATGGGGTTTGGTGTTGGATGGCTAGCTGCAGTGGCAAGACCACATCAGTGCTAGATGGCTCCCAGCCAATGCAGGGAAAACAATCTGCAGAGTGCCCCTTCTGTGACGTGTGATGGGCTTCAGATGTATGATAACAATCGATAGCTTCATGAGCCTACATAAGCATCGGCTTGTATGGGTTTATACTGTATATAAATAGTTATCCTAAATAAAAAGATTCAAAGTGCAGATTACGTTGTCCTACCGGTATTGGATTAAAGGTTTATTGTAGTTGTAGTGATCCTACATAGTCAAATACAATAACTAAGAATCGAAGGATTAAAGTAATGCAAGAGAGAAATGTAATGAATGGTCTAAGTGAGTGTGCATCTAAGAAATGTAAACGTGCATTCATTCAAAACCAATATCAAATCAAACTAATATAAGTGGCCAGAAATGAATGAATCAACTGCAGCCTATTGTAATAATATAACATATGTAACAATAGATTCGCTAAATTCATTTTATACCCTTCGTCCTACTCTCATACCGGTTACATATTTATATACTTATATTTGTTTGTTTTTTGAATATTTGTTTTTATCCTTTCCTTAATTTTATGTACTGTACAAATTTTTTGTACTTAAACTGGTTGCATTTAATACAAATAAAACAATATTAATAGGTGACCTAGTTAGTAAGTCAGGTAGTACACAATATAAACTCTGTGTCTCACCTAGCAGGGGCAGCTTGTGAGCAGTACATCTGGCATATGACCAGGGCATAGGCAACAAGGAAAGCAGAGATCTTCAACATAACCATGGTCCCCTACACAGCAAGGAAAAGACCAGTGTCAGCACAACACACCAACAGCAACACATAGGCACACGATGCTCTGAGCTAAACGGTCAACTGTGAAAAACCACCATATTTAGAGGAGGGAAAAAATTAAAAGAAGAAGCAGGTAATCATTCCAGAAGCAGTAGTCCTCTCTCTCTCTCTCTCTGCCTGACTTGGTGACTGTGTCAACTTGCTATAGTGGTGATCCCCTTGCTGAATATCCGTCAAAACTTAGAGGGATAATATACACCCCACTCAAACCTACACAAACATTGCCACAGCTTCGCCACTCCTCTCCTGTACACTGTTGCATCCCTGGTATGTGTCCAGAGGAGAGCGGGACAGGTCGTTCTCTTCTGCAACGTCCATTGTCAGTGGCAAGTCCCAAGTCAGAGGGTGAGGGGGTGAGGGGTGTGTTGGGTATGGGGGAGTGGGGGGGGGGGTCCTCCCTGTGTTAGCTTGAGAGATGGGGAGATGTACAGGGTAAGGAGGGGGAGCTCCAAGCCTGCCAATTCCCCTGGTGGGCCAATGCATTAGTGTAATGAGCAGCCACCTCCTTCTCTCTCCCTCTCTCTCTGAACCCCCCCCCCCCCCGCTCCCCTTTTTACTGTCATTCCCATCTTCCTTCGCTTGTTCGCCCCCCCCACTCCCTCTCTCCCCTTCCCTCTCCTTTCTCATTTCTTATAGAGATATCACTTTCTTTCAGTCTCTTTCATATCTAACGCTGTGTGTGTATAGGCATCTTTGGCCCTCCTCGCTTCCTCTCTCTCTCTCTCTCTCTCTCTCTCTCTCTCTCTCCTTGACCTCCAGCTGGAGGACAGGACCCTCATGTACTGAGCCTTGGTTCACAAGTCCAGTCCAAGCAGCAGCAGCAGCAGCAGCAGCAGCAGCAGCAGCTGGTTACATATGCAAAGTGATCTAATCCAACAACAGCATTATTCAATGTACCGTTCCAAAACACTATCCACCATTCTTGGCCCATTAAAAGTCTTCACTTACCTTCAATGGTAATCACTGGACAATGAAACAAAAATATATATCTATATATATATCTTTATGTAGCTCTGTACCAAAATGTAGAAGTTGACTTCTTTCAACTTGAAGAATAACTCTTGATTCCGACCGCATGCAGCGCCAACACGTCGGCCCTATATATCCCACCACTTGGATTTGTGCATTGACTGTGTAGGTGTTTAATTATCTCCTGTGAGCCAATGGCGTGGCTCCGATGCCACGGCGACCAATGGGAAACCGGCCCCCTTTCTCCTGGCACACTAATAAGAGATATGACTTTGCGTTGACGTCAGTCCTCAGTCACTAAGTGCCCCATTCACAAAATCCACTGCTCATTTAGACCATTTGCTATCCCTATTTGCATTGGGGACATCATTTAAATGGAAGACAATCCGGATGGTCGCCGCAACAAACCATCACCAGAGATACATTTTTCAACATTTTACATGGCATGTTATATTTCAAACAGCAAATCAATAAACCCCATACCAAGGAAGCACTTGCAGGCGGGTCCATCTGCTGGAGAGGAATGTCTACTACAGTATGTTCATTCATAACACTGTTTGAGTACTCTATGACATTAAAAGGATTAAACCAAGCAGGTGTTTTGGCCCACAGTAGATTGCGTTTGAAACAAAAATAACAACAATAGTATAAAATGTATGTTACATGTCCCATAATATATTATATCCAATCATGCGATTTACAGGCATATTTTTGCAAAACATACCCACTGTCTAACATTCTTTCAAATGAATTCAGAAATAGAAGTTTGTCTTTACTTTGTCTAAACAGCATGAATGAAGAGCACTTATTATTGCTCAATATTGCTATAGATATGTTTGCTAATCCAATCACAGTTTAGTGCCAATATGAAAGTATGAAAAACACTAGACAAAAATAAAACAACACTATTGAGTCAATAAAGTGATTGGTCTCTGTGGCTCTCTTCCCACACAGCGAGTAAACCAGGCTGTCCTCTGTAACACCAATCGATGAGCCCGTGCATTCACGAAAAGCAATTACACAACTTGTCCACTCTCTACTCAATTTCTTTTCTTGTTATTAGTGTCCAGGGCATGTGTGTGTGTGTGTGTGTGTGCGTGTGTGTGTGTGCGTGCGTGTGTGTGAGCGTGAGCGTGAGTGTGAGTGTGTTCAAAACATTCCAAAACATTCCTTCATTTGTTTGTTTGTAGCCTCTGTGTGTGTGTGTGTGTGTGTGTGTGTGTGTGTGTGTGTGTGTGTGTGTGTGTGTGTGTGTGTGTGTGTGTGTGTTTGTGTGTGTGTGTGTGTGTGTGTGTGTGTGTGTGTGTGTGTGAGAGAGAGATGAAGAGAGAGGTGCATAAGGGGGGAAGAGGGGATGTAAAGAGGAGGGGAGGGGCTTGCTGCCTGCATCATAGAGGAACCCCATTAGACAGGATGAGCCTTTTAGCGCTATTGAGCCGTATGGCTCTCCTCTGTCACAGATGCTAAATCATTGCAGAATACGTCATGGCCACATACACCTATGGATGGCAATGCTATATAAAGAGTTACAAATACGTTTGTGTGTATATGTGTGTGTGTGTGTGTGTGTGTGTGTGTGTGTGTGTGTGTGTGTTTCCATTTTACACTGTGAGTGTTCCTTTTGGGACACTTGCGTCACGGTTCACCCCAGGGAATGGTGCAAAGCCTCCATAGTTCTCTGAAGTTCTCCACATATTTCGGGACCAACTTTAACGCATCAAGTCAATAACGTAACCTTTGAGGGCCGGCTTCTCCCAGACGAGGTCAACCAGCCCACCCTAGTATAAAGTATTACTGGGGACAAATAATGATTTCACCCGACCAAAGTCTTCGCGGTCACAGAGCCATTAGCATTAAAATATTTTACGCAAAGCTTTAACCATGCTTATATGCCAAGCACTCAAACAACACGACACTGCTTTGTCAGGGAAAGGATACCTTATGCGGTGTAGGCTATGACATTGTGATGTGAAAGCAGATACATTTGTATAAAGCTGTTATATACTGTATATAGTTATTGGTAGTGTTGTAATTGCTGGCAGTGCTGCGGTTGTTGTTATAGGTTGCGTTTATGCTTTGCTCTTTGCTCCATTTGATTCAAAGGATACATTTGTAATTACTAAGGACATGGTACGCATTGCCAATATTGAGATGAATCCCGTTATTTCAGTGTATCTGCTACAGTACAATGTGTTCCATTTTTTTTTAATAAAGCAGCTTATGTTGTCCAAAAAGTTTTCCGTGAATATGTCAATCACTTTAACACAATATAGTCAAGACACCAGAGTCAATTATTCAAATTGAACAACCGTAGAATCAGAGACAATTGGGGTTAATATCCATTGCCAGACATCCCAATATTGACTCTCATGAAAAAGAAACAATGAATCAACATTCCCGCACAACATTGTCCATTGAACCACTGATGTAACCATCTCAGATACAGTCCGACACGGACATCGTAAATCATCTTTTTGAGGACTGAGAGTGTTGATAGGGTAAGAGCCCAATGAAATTATGAATGAATAGCACTGTTAGGCACATTGTAGTCACTGGGGGCCATTGTCTGTCCAGATAAATCACTTCCTGAAGAGAAAGGAAAAGAGGTAACAGCACTTAAGTCATTAGCCAACTGCAGTCTCCTGTAATGGCTCTCAATCTCTAAATCTAATCAGTGGCTCACCACTGCAAAAGGAGCCTTAGCTCCTGACTAAATGCAAGTTCAAGTGTTTACTATAAGCATCACTGTGATGTTCTCCTCATGTCAGAGAGCGCCACGGATTAGCAAGAGGAGGTGGAAGACAATGACATACATCCAAAAGCAGGTGGACTAAAAACACACATAAACCACTTTCCTCCGCCTGTTGACTTAGCTATTAAACCTGTATAACAGCCTCGTGTTAATACATGGATTTTTTTTGGATACACCACCAGTCCTCAATGTACAATGTACAATGACCAACCAATTAATCTCATATTTTTGGAGGTCAATAACTTTGTGAACACATTGAATTAAAGTATTTGATGTAAGGTGAAAGGTCATGTCACATGTAAGGAGCAAGGAGCGCGTACTTGACCCTCCCGGGCTACTCTTGCTATTCATTGCAGGGCATTTGTAACATTTAATTTACACATAATTAATCTGTGGAATTCGGCATTGTAGAATGGCACAGAAGAATATACTTTTGTCTGCACAACTGGGCTCAGTTGTTGCTTCTCCACTCACATTCAAGAAAAAAATTAGACGAAGAAAAAGAGACCTTTCAGCAATCGATGTCTGGACATTTAAATATGTTGTAGCTGGGGCAAAAAAAACTATAAACAGAGTTTGTGCCTCCCCAACATGCTTGTTGTACAGCCTAGATTAAATGAATGAACCTGGTGTAGCAGCAAGGGTTTACTGCACAATGATTAGCCTTTCCCACTCAATGATCCTGAAGGTTTTAAAGTTGGGCTATTGGAGCACCTTGTGAAGTCCAAATCAGCTGTACACACAAAGCACACACACACACACACACACACACACACAGAAACAACAAATCAATAATCTATCATATTTAATTCACTTTCAGAAATCTGTATGTCTTACAAAGCACATTTACCTAAAGCATGTACATACACTGAAAGCCATATTTTACCTCACAGCAATCGGACACAGATGAGTCATGTTGAAACACAATGATAGAGGCTTTGGTGAGAGGTTTGTTCAACAGTTTTGGACTGCCTCCACCACACAACACGCAAAATATGTAAGCATAGAAATTGACATTAAAAATAACTTTGCTTTGAATATCTGTTAACGAGGCCATTATTCCATATGCTTAAATGCACCTAAAGAACCCTCAGAATGACTCAGACTAGTGTCTTGTCAAAGCTGGAAAGAAGCAAGTAGTTCCCCAAAAGTATCTTAAAGAAACTTGGCTCCCATCTTTGGAATCATTTCAGATTCAATCACACTTGATCAACTTGGAAGGCATCCCGCTGTATTTATAGAAAGTTAAACGGTATGCGGTTATAAAACCTGGCTGTGGGCCAAGAGTCTGTCATCATTTCTGCCTCTGCAGCAAAGACAAGAGAAATTTCTTGGTTTTAGTGCAGTACGGAATCACAATGAATACAATTTTCCTCCTACACTTCCAGTAAAAATAAACTAAATACTTGTGAAACATACGAAATACAAGGGCCCTCATTTCATTCATCATAATTTAAAAATGTAATATTGATAAATGAATCTATCTTGAATTTACATTTGATTTTCTTTAATATTATTAGATATTCTGTTACTTATTTTCTTCTTTTTGTCTGCAATGTTCTATAATAAATAATGTCCGTAAACCTCTGAAAGAACGTGACAAAGAATACTCCTGTTCAAGTTGAACAATCCCTGGCCCTCAAACCTTGCCTTCCGTGCCGTGTCACCCACGTTGGTGCATTCAAGACTTCTAGCTAATAGGGTAGCTAACACAGCAATGAAACTAGTAGACCATGTTCAGTCTCTTTTTTCCATACAAGAAACTGGATGATTTTATCCAATTAGTCAAATGCAGTTAAAAGCGCTCTTCAATCGTAACAGCCATTATTGTGGATTGATGGGTCTTAAAGCACAAGAGGCTATTAAGCTGGTTAATGAATAGATTAGTTGGTGCAGCTGCAGGTGTCTCAGGAGAAACACATGATCGCTTGCCTAAATAAACAGTGACTTTTGCTGTTTCCTGTGCAAATGATCTAAAGTTACACAATGCCATTATCATCTAGCCACAATTTACTATAGGTGGAAAAACGTTTTGCAAAAATAATCGTGGATGTTATCGAAAATTCACAAATTCTACTGTACACCTGTATTAGAACCAATGCATTTGTGACTTCCAAGTGCATACTTTACATGGTAATGTTTTGTAATGGGTGTACTGTGTTTCTTCATGTCAGCTGTTTGCGCATTCCTTTGTAAATAAGGATATCAGAATGATATCCGTTGTAGGTTTTAAATCATTTGATGGATTGTATTATAGTAGGCCTATATAATGTCTTAATTGTATCTGCCATGTATGCCACAATGACATTGATAATACTGTTAAATCAGTTACAGTTTAGATTGCGTGATGGGATTATCTCTGTATTGTAGTCGTATGTCTTATGCTTTTTGTGTTTGTTCTTTATCCACACCCTGGATTCACTGAGCACCTCTCCTACGCCAATGCCATTGAAGCTCTCTTCTTTTTGTATTTCCTATCAGAGTGAACTTAAACTCCTCAAAATCCATCTCAAGCATGTTACATGTGCGTACAAGTCTAAAGTTTAAAAGACAATCAGCGGAATACGTGGCTTATCTGATCGGTAGAATGGTTTCATTACACTTCACGTCATTAAAGCACTAAAGAGAAAAACAAAATGGTTGCACAGTATGTCTGGCCTTATATGCCTAGCATTTAATCACAATAAAGTAGTGCAGCCACAGATACACAACAAGACATGCTATTCAAGCTGGATGACAGCCATGACTGATCAGCACGCAGCGCGAGAATCAATATTAGTGAAACCCTAGGGCTCCTCGGGGCTCTGAGGTTCTCCAGGACAGTTGTTCTCAACAAAGGAGTGGCGGGGACCTTAAGAAATTCAATATATTTGTGCAGTTGTCAGGTGTTTTGCCGTTTAAGTTCATGGTGCCTGTCTTATTCATGAAACAATGTACTTATTGTAGCTCCCAACAGGCAATCTCTCTGGTAGCTGATATCATAAGTGGTTCAATATGTATTATCTCTGTTTTTCCGATTTGAGAAAGAAAAGCTTCTTTAGGCATTAAACACTGAAATAAGCCACGTAAGCTATTTTCAACAACACAGGGAAATTAATTCCAGTGACAGGGTCGCTGTTTGACTCACCCTTCTCACAAATGGCGATATGCGCCCCCCACCATTTACTGGCACGAGAGAATGCAACTCACCAGAGCCTATTGGTAAAAATATGAATGGAGGTGTTAACAAGGTGTCTGTTTTATGATGCACGCGATTACTTCTAACCCGCAACGTATTATAAGGTGTTTGAGTTGGAATTTGGGAATTTTATTTTTTACTTTTCTGCATGCTAAAATAAATAAATAAAACACACGCTCAGGTGAGCAAAATCTTCAAAAGTTTTCTTTGATTTACAGAAATAATGAGAGGCCACACATTTTCCTGATACAGTACAATGACCTGTTGACAACATTTTTGAGAAATGTAAACATGTACACAGGTAAAGCTTCAGACAAACTGAGAGTGAGCATATTATGGTGAAAAGATAAGACCATGACTGGGCAGAGGTGTACACTCACGTTATAGTACACCTAAACTCCGCCATCGCCATGTAAACGCAAAGCCCTCGGTGCGGCTTGGGCCTGTCACAGAGTGACTCAGGCTGCTCTCCATTTGAAAAATTAAACAGGGGCCGTTTGGCAGAGTTAAATCAGGCCCCACAAGCAAAACATGCTGAGCTCAGCACAGCTTCTACAATCTCAATCACAAAGGAAGAGGCTGGTGCGCTGATGTAATGGCAGCCTATACTGCGTTGCTGCTGCCTTGGCAGAGGCAGAGAGTTCGTCAGCATAGCCATATTAATCCCCCCCCCCCCCCCCCCACACACATACACACAGAAAAAAATCAGGATCAAGGGTACATTAGGTATCATACATAAGAAAATGGCTAACAGTTGCTAGCCATTTATTTTAAGCAAAATATCCATAGGGTGAGAGACAATGGCTGCTTCAATGCTTATTAGTAACATTGAAAAACATTAAAGGCGTAGGCATGTAGACATATTGATGTAAAAACTAGGACCAAGAAAGGCTTTTACTTTAGCTAGTTATGTAATTAATACTATTTAATTCTTCTTGGTTTGCTTTTCTGTTAATTTGTCCTTAATTGTTTGTTTTGGGTTGGTTCAGGTTTAATTGTGCTGATATTATCAACATTTACTTTCTTATCCTGACATAGTCAGCTGCAAATATGGCTTGACCCCAAAAAAATTCTAACAAAAAGTTTCTCAGTGGTTTACATTAGTATCAGATGTACTTAAAAACATACTAAAAGTTTACCAAAGTTTGACTCCAAGAAAGGCCCCATTTTCAAAATGGCGGCCGTCAGGTCCTTAAAATGACCATTACTCCTTTGTATTCCTCCTAGACCAGGAATACTGGTGCTTGATACATGTTTTGGCCATGTAATA
>JAODTR010000021.1:153839-190993 GCA_025399935.1 Amblyopsis rosae | reverse complement strand
TCCCTTGCTGAAGCTGCTGCCCCCGCGACCCGACTCCGGATAAGCGGATGAAGATGGATGGATGGATGGATGGATGGCCCAGTCATGTATTAAGACGTAAAACAATATAGGAACTGGTGAAATTAACGTCTCATTACCACATTATGGCATGCAGTTCCCGGTGATTAAAGAAGAATGGCATGCAGACTGCCTGGGCTTTGCATTATGTTTAAATACACTCTTTCATTCCCTTCAAGGCTGTAGTTGACATATCATGCATATGAAAATACTGTATTACTACAGACAACTGGTGCAAGTTCATGTGAGGACATTGACCAATCCTCAATTCACACTTAGGGGTGGGACAGAAAGACATTATATCCAATAACTCATGCAAAATAAATGCATTTCCTATGAATCTCTTTTAATCTTCTATTAAGCTAGGACTTCATCTCTCCTGGGCTGATCTGCACGTGACTACACGAGGAGATATCATGTGCTCAGCTACACACACACACACACACACACACACGCACGCACACACACACACACACACACACACACACACACACAGCTGAATAGTAGGCTAAGCAAGTCACACACACCATTTTGTTTTTGTAAAAATGTAAAGGTATAGTCAGTCATTCTGCTTGTTGATATAATACTGAAAGCTTGTTGATACTGTATTTGAACTTAAATTTTAACTAATAAACACCTCTCCCTTCATAGGGTGCTTTCTCAGAAACTCCATATATTGGAAACAAATTGCAAAGGTAAGGGTATTGTTGTGTGTGGTCTGCATCACTTTATTTGTGTACCTATTGAGCCAGGGCTGTGTAGAGATGTAACCACGCTCTATTGGGAAGTGTTCACAGTCTTTCGCCCTACTTGATGTAGACCTCTGGTGAATTTTGTAACTATTGGACAATGCTGAACCAATCGCAACTGTTTTGATAGCTCATCTCTCCCCCATTTAGAAACACACTTGACTTCAACACAATAATGTTACATTTAATAGTAATCTCAGCAATCCTGGGTCAATGTGTTACTATACCTTTAAGGGGCACTGCATAGCAGATATAACGGCCTTGAAATGTAATCCAGTTTATGACAATCTACAATATGTGTTCTCATAGAGAAACTAGCTCATTCTTTTCTCTGCCACTTGAATTTAATACCCAAATTCGGGCATTCATGCAGATGTTTTGAAATTCTCCACATATGAATATTATCTGAAATTGCAGATGACAGATGTGGTGCAATGAATGGTCTGTTGGCTAAAGCTTTTTTGAGGTCACAGCACCCCTGAACGTTCCAAATCTGTTCCTTTTTTTACTGAGATAAAAATAACAGAATTTGGACATGATCTTTTCAAGGAAAGTTTTGTTTTGTTTTAGTTTTAAACCAATGCTTTAACCAGGAACTATAAATCCAAATTGCGTAAAATTACCTTCTCATGATATCAGCTGCTGCACTAGTTATTCATTTTGGAGAAGAAACTAAACCCATACTGTTTTATGTCTGCTTCCAAGACAAATAGTATAATGCACTTACTCTGTCTGAATAATTCAGATAAGAAGGTTTTAATGTACAATGTTGTAAGATCTATTTAAGATTGGATGCAGAATAATGTCAGCATAAACTCTAGCAGGAACAAAGTAAAAATATCCTCAAGGACATTTGCAGGATATCACAACATACAACAGAATAGCAGAAATGTATCCAGTCCTTGGTAATGTATGGTCTTGGTTTTGGTGTTAACACATCTAATCTCTAAAAGATACAGTACTTACCTGCAGCAGCAATATTGTTAAATACAGTAATTTGTATTGGTGATATGATGAGACTAAAAGAGGAGAGTAAGATAAAGCAAAATCTAATACAAGAAAGAAAATAAAAAAAGAAACGTTAGATTATTTAACAATACATGTTGTAAAATAGGATGAGATGAGAAAATATTGCTTTGATAAGGTGCAGTTAATTTGTCTGAATATTAGCTACAAGGCATAATAAACTCTTTTAGCCTGCATCCAATGTCGTCATTAATTAAAAAATGTTTTAGGCAAACAAGAGTACAAAATTAGGCTTTTGAAAAACTGTGGAAATATGCATTGAGCTATTTTGTTTTGCCATTTCCTCTTGTGTTTTGACAAATTAGCCTCAGTAAGACTTGGAAGAACATTATGTTCAAAAACGGTCTATATTTCAACCATATATTGTTGCAGCTGCAAGTATTTGCAGCGATGAAACTCAGAACACAGTCCAGTAGAAACAATGGTCCTCGTTTATAAAAATGTCATAATAGTTAATAACTATGTTCAAATTTCATTTAGAAAATAATCAAACCAACACAGGACAACACAAACTATGGAAGTTTCCGCTCTGCTTCAGAGCCCAATGAGGTGGAGGCTGAAGAGAAAGGAAACCTTCTGTCATGCAATAAACAGACAGGGAATATTCATTGCACAGACTGAGACCTAATATCATCATAACTTCATTTTCATATATCTCATATCTGACATGGTTTTTAGGAATTTACATCTGTTAACTCTGAATTTAAATGTCCCTGTTATGTTGTCTACAATAAATTCCCAATGTCTGTCCTGATAGAACTCACAGAAAAATAGCCCTTAATAAGAATGAATAGGTCTAGACTACTATTATTTGGCCTTTCAGAATTTGTATTATTCTTCGAAGAAGATTTTGAGAAGCCCTGTAAGCCCTGCTGGGACAGCATTATTATGTATAACCAAGAAGCAATGTAGAGCATATTAATACACTCAAGGCTTTTTAAAGACACAAACTAAAACGATTTGCTGCCGCAAAATGTTCCTATGAGGTAAATATGAAGAGTCTTTCAAGTGAGTTGATTTGACTGTTTGACTGGAGTTCACGTATCTAAAAAACATGGTATCCTCACCACAATGCAAGTGTTCCTCCTAGTGGGATATTTTCAAATAGCAAGTGTGAGAGCTCAGACTGTAGACTGTAGCAATACAAAGACAAGACACAGTTAAGGCTAAATAAACATATTCCTCATTCAGTATGGCAAGGACCTATAGGAGTAAAAAATAATCAACATTAGATATATGAGATTAGATATTGAAATTTGACTTTTATTCTAAAATATCATACAGAATGTGGTGAAAAAACGGAATTAGTGGACGCATTATCTCACATACTTGGAAAGTATATATAACAGAAAGAACATCATGTTAAGATAATAAACTACAATAATTAGATGAATGTGATCATGCACAATAAATGAATCAATACGGCATCAACAAATTACAGGCAGTATTGTTTTGCACTGAAGACATGCCTCTTCTTTTTGTGGGACTCCTTCTTCTTCCCGTTGAGCCACTGAAGACGAGCTCGCTCCATTATGTCCTGGTTGGCTGCTGGGAACGTCTGGTCTGGGAAAACCTCCTTCAGTTTACACAGGAAGAACAGTTCCAGCTTGCGCCCGGCTTGCGCCACCTCTGAGTCTGGCTGTAGAGCATAATGGAACAGTTTAAAGAAAAACAGATCGTTTCTGCCTGTGAAAATGTCATAGGAAATATTACTAGCAAACACTCAAATCTACACCATTGTTTACACCTTACCCAGAGGCCGTTGTGACAACTTACATAATTGAAAGTGGCACAGTTCTTGAACATTAGCAAGACGTCATCGATGAGCTGCTCAACGTTGAAGTAATGGAGTGTGATGCATTTGTCCAATTTCCTCCGAATCACTGACAGGTCAATGGGCCTCTTAATGATTTGGTAGTAATTGCGGGCCTAGAATATTTACAAAAACACATTACATCATCTTAGAGTCTTGTTAGAACAGTACCATTAACATCATGTATTTAGTATTGTCATAACAACATTCACTTTCTTATTTTGCCGAGTCCTCAAAATACTGACTTGTATATGGACTCAATGCACACAATCGTGAGTTACAATGAATGTGGGTAATGGTTTTTTAAGTGCAATTTGTACCAACCAGAGGGCTAACTGGCTCATGGAACGGGGCGCTAAGCTCGTGGCAGGATAACAGTAGTGTCAGTTTCTCGCACCTCTGTAGAGCAGAGACACACACACACACACACACACACAACAAGGAATATCAGGAATACAATGGACGAGCTTCGGGAAGTATGTAGTCTTTTATCGAGAAGTGAATGAGGAAAAACATGTATACCTTCATAACTGCAGGGGCGATGGGCATCAATGAAATAAATGCATAATTTTCTTATACTTCTTAGAAGTGATGTGTCTGTCAAAGTAAGGTACCAATAGCTAATACTTGTGTGTGCGTGTGTGTGTGTGTGTGTGTGGGCAGGGGGTGTTACACCTTACCCTCTGGTCCTGGTTGGACAGTGAGTATGGAGCACTTGTCACCCCACAGGAGTGGATGGTTTCACACTCATAATTCTCTGCAGGGTCCTCATCAGACCTACAAAGTGTACAAACCCAGTCACCCCTGTGGAACAGAGAGGAACTGTGTTATTTAAATGATATTACCATTGCCATTACAATACACACTCACAAACGGCTAGTCGCATGAAGCAACTACATTTTTTAATGTTTAAGGTATTTAAGGTTCATGTTTTGGTATTTAATTAAGGCTGAACAAAACAAGCTGATTAACGCTCATTTGAAGCAGTAGGATCTGTGATGGATTTAAGTTTCAAATAGCAACAGAGCCAGATCAGTTTGCTTTCTGACATGATTACAATGCGTTTTGCTTAGAACTGCCTCTAGGGTCTGGTCTGTGCACTGGCTAATGATTGAGCTGATTGATCTGTCTTACGATCAGGTCATTTAAGGGTCTTAGAATGCAAAGAGTCCACAGGCTAAATAATGGCAGAGAACAGAACGTGTGTCAGTCTTTGGGATGACTGCAGCTGTACTGGTCTTCTCCATTGAAAATAATAAATATATGTCCTATACAAGATCTTGGTAAGAGCATTAATTTTACAGATTTGCCACAAAAGATTTACCTGCTGATGTTTTTAGCGCCTGTTTCAGAGCACATAGGACCAAATGCATGCATGCGAGACTTACAGTGGGAAGCTAATGAGGGACGGTATGTGGCAGGCCAAGTGGTACACTTTGGGGCAGCGGTCACAGCAGAGCAGCTCCCCTCCAATCAGACACACAGCACAGAAATCCTCACTCTCCATCACAGCCACGTCAGGAACCGGCTGCTGGACGGAGGCGCAGCACTCATGTGCAGTGGGTGAGGCGTCAATATCGCACACCAACTCTGCCTCCCAGTTAGATTCACATTCATGGTCCACGTCTGTGAATGAACTTTGCTCCAGCCCAAGCAGCGATGGGTCTGGTTCTGGATCCACTATAAT
This sequence comes from Amblyopsis rosae, assembly GCA_025399935.1. NCBI lineage: Eukaryota > Metazoa > Chordata > Actinopteri > Percopsiformes > Amblyopsidae > Amblyopsis > Amblyopsis rosae. The sequence goes on along the minus strand of JAODTR010000021.1, from coordinate 185,661 downwards.
AACCACCTCCTGATTTTCTTCCATGTCCAGATTAAATGGTTCCATTTCAGAGTCCACATTCACATGCTTCCCAGCAGTAGCTATTTGAATATAATTTGTATCACAATAAAAGCCCTGTTCTGCTTCAGAGTATGAGCTGCCAGGGCTGGATGGCTGGGTACAACATTCATTATAGTTGTATACTATTATTTCAGACTGTTCTGGGCTTGATGGACTTCCTGCTTTTGTCAGTGATACCATTTCTGTGATCTCTGTAATGTCTTCCTTGTTTTGATAGGATACATTCTGTAAAGAGGAGATTAGAGATAAGTGTAATAACACAGAAAAAAAACTAAAATGAGGATAATTTATTTAACATTTATTTAACCAAGCAATCTCTCCGAGAATAAAATCTATTGTTCAGGAGAGACCTGGCACAGAAGCATCATAAAACATCATACAACATTGAAACATTAAATTATTTTAAAAGTACATTGTTTGTATGTATATAGTTGCATGCAATATTTATGCATACATAGAAGCCATACACTGTAATAAATCACCTCTAATTATTATTTGAACACTGAGCATAATAGATGTTGATTTGATAACCTGATGGGCGTGATCCTCATTGAACACATGCTGGTTCTCAGGGAGTGTTAGGCATGGCAATCGTATCAAAGGCACCACTGGTTGCAGAAGAACATGCCAATTTGGGGCTGTGCGGATGCTGAGACGTTCAAGACACACTATGGGCACATGGGAATTACCCAGAATCCTCTGAGCCTCTGGATGAATCCTGTGGATATAGTGCTGTTTTCAAACATCATAACAAATATAGTTTTGGCCTAAGGATGCAATTCTGTTTAACCTTTGATGTTCCTATGTTTGACATAGGAACAGACAAACTGAATATGAAACAATTTTCAGTTGGGTTTACAAATTTAGCTACCACCTTGCTTTTCCGACAACCTTACTACCACGTACTGGGGGAAATATTTTCCCCAAAGAACAACATGTTTTAAGGGTGGCTGTATCATATACAGTGCATCTCCCATTAAAGCTCATATACATTGCTTTGATATCGGCCCACTGGAATATCTCATTATGATTAACAAAAACATGGGTGCTCTATCTGAAGCAGATTTACCTTATTCTCTTCAGTAAAGCTGTCACATCCTTGTCAGGAAGAGTATTGTCCACTGGCATATTTTCAGACAATGAGGAGGCTGTCATGGTTTGGCAAAGACAGGACCTCTTGCTTTCCATGAATTATCCAGCACCAAATAGGTTATTATTACGCTATTTAAAGAAACACAGTTACATACATTGCAGAGGTCGGTCCTGAGGTAGTCTACTGTCAATGAAAATGTGATTAAACACAAGTTTTAACAATAACAATAGCAAGTGCCATAATATTTCTGTCTCGCATCATTAAACATTGTGTGATAACTGCTCTGTTGTGAGACCTGCTGTAGCTCTGATGGTTGCCAGGTGTTAGGCAGTCTCAGATGACATGGCCGCCTGGGCCAACCGTGCTGCACATTTGGACTAACCCTGGCAACAGTTTACACACCTTTGGGGAAAGATACCATGGTGCTCTACAGGTACTGTGGATAAATGTGGCCTCTGGGGCTGAACAATAGACAGGAGAAAACATTGGAAAATCACTTCACTTCTAAATCTCGTACAAGACAATCCAAACAGCAAAACAAACTGTAAATTGTGCGTGAGGTATTGCTAGCCAAGCTGAACAAAACTGATAGCTAGCATCATACTCATTTGTTGAAAACATGCTTCTAATAAGAGTAACAAAAATATTGTTAATGTACTCAGTGAGAAGAAGGTATTATTCAGTAATACAAAAATTAGAGGAAAACATTTAAATGAGATTGGGTATATTTCTTTGCTATTTAATTTCTGGTGAATTGCTCCTTACCGTTGGCAATGAAAAACGTCCTCCTTGCAGAAGTGAATGTGAAGTAGGCATATGAGGGGTGTCTCCTTTCTGTGTGCCCAGTGTTGTAGCATACACAAATGACTTGATAGGTGGAGGGTTGCTACAGTGTGTCAGCCTCTCTAGTCCCACGATGTTTCATTATAAAGACATTGCATGGAAAAGCATAATTCAGTCTACTAAGATTTTATATATAAAATATATAATGAATACCCTTAGCAGCAAATTAATCTATGGAAATTATTTTGTAAATTCATCCAAAGCATGGAATTCATATTTTAGAATAAATATTATTACAGTTACTAGCCCCAGATAGAATACCGGTCATAAAGGCATATAGAGAAACAATAAACAGCCAACACAAATTGAGGCCTACAGAAATATACATAGATACATACATATATTCACACCTTATTTTTATCTAATGTTTTTGTGGTTATTTGTTACTTATATTTTCTAACATTTTCTCCTATTTTCTATAGTAAATTTTTTATATTATTTTTTATTTTAACAAGCATACTGTGCCAATCACATAAAGAAAAACATCCATGTATGTATAAAAGTAGGTGCTACAACTACTACTACTACTAACTAAGGTATATACTATACTAGGACACATCAAAACTAAGTAGCATTACATCTTATCTGTTTTTCATCAGCTAAATTTAGAGAAACAGCTCTAAACTTGTAGCCTAAAAAAATGAAAACACGCTCATTGTGGTAGTGTGCATTTTTTGTACACATTTCTGTACAGTATTATTAGTTCAAATTATGTGTATACCCATCTACAATTTTATGTTACTCGCTAGGTGTCGCTGTAGATTTCTTTGAACATTGTTGCAAATCTCGCACAAAACCGAGAGATTTTCAAATCCCGTTCCTCTTTCAACTAGCCTCCAAGATGGTAGGTGTAACCATGAATCCCTGTGCTTTAAAATAGTCTTACATCGGTGTCCATCGTATTCTGTTTATACACTAAATTACCATATTTGTAGAAATATAGGTGTTTTATAGTCTTATCAGCCCCCTTATGTTGTTATTGTTTGCAGATGGGTGTTTACAGCAGAAATCATTTCACCAATAGACCAGACAGTATGAGTATTGGCGTCTTCTAGGCCTCTTTGATAGATTTCATGCACATGTTGGTAACTCATACTATACAAATCTAAATATTTAACTTAAGTGGCCCTAAAGGCTTAATACTACATATGCCAGTAACAGTATGCTAGGTGGTTGTCTGCAATAGCGAAGAGTAGCTTGATTAGCATTAGCCTGACGGCGTGAATGGGCACCTAAGCAGTACAGAACGAGATGTTTAAGATCCCTTGATGGTAAATAAAGCAGTCAACTAACGTGTAATACATTCCTACAGCCCACCAAGAAGTCCAAGACTAGGAAGCTACGAGGGCACGTCAGCCACGGACATGGTCGCATTGGTGAGTTTACATCAACTACCATAATGGTCTTTTCGCCGGCCTGTATTTGTATTGTCAAATGTGAGCCAGAACCAGCATGTGCTTTACCTTACCACAGGCAAGCACAGAAAACATCCTGGAGGTCGTGGTAATGCTGGTGGTATGCATCACCACAGAATCAACTTCGACAAATAGTAAGTCAAACATTAGCTATTGTGTTGTTATAAGCATGGAGTGCAGGCGTGTGTATAGTGAGGTGTATTTGATTTATTGTGTTAGTTACGTTTCAGAGACTAGAGTCTCATCCTGACAGGTTTTGTTGTCTTGGTGTGCTATAGTTCTCTTAGAGTGAAGACTGGTCCTATTCACTGACCGGCTCTCATATAGGCCGGTCAGCCACATGGGCAGTTACAGTTTATACAAGTTCTGTAAACCTTGCTTGTCAAAAATGTTGATTGAAGCTTCTTTTTTTGTTGTTGTCAAGTGTAGTTGTCTAATGTCGCCTTCCTGTGTCTGTACAGCCATCCCGGGTACTTTGGTAAGGTGGGTATGAGACATTACCACTTGAAAAGGAACACCAAGTACTGCCCCACTATCAACTTGGACAAGTTGTGGACGCTGGTGAGCGAGGAGACCAGGCTCCACTATGCCAAGAGCACAGATGGCCGTGCTCCCATCATTGATGCAGTGAATGCTGTGAGTATTCAGGACAAAATGCAGCTTTAGGGACACTTCATTTTGTCATCATGCTCCTCACTTAATTCCATCAACATTTGGGCCAGATGTTGAAGATTATACACCATCCAATCTCACCATAGTGGCAAGTAGGAGGAGCCACCTGGAATTTGTGTCATAGCGATGTTTTCCAAAACAGAAAGTGGCACTGCATACCAAATTCGTAGGAAGTTGTGAGCTCCGTCTATTCTATTGTTTTGAGAATGTGTATTCTACAACTGTTAGTTTACTTCTCAAGGAACACAAGATGTTTGGTGTTTCTTTCACGGAGAAAGAACCAGCACATGGGGCCTATTCTGTCGGTTTGCCGGCTGAATGCAAGTGTAGTTTGAAGTGTATCCTTACATAGACTAATCTATGTAGGGATAATCTATCCAAATGATGTTCATAAATCTTTCCTGCTGTTAACTGTTTGTAAATAAACAGTTTGTCTACTAAGTAACAACCATTTCTATTTTTTGTCTTTAGACTGGATATTATAGTATATTTTTAATAAACCTCTACTCTAGAGAAGGAGACATGACCTAATATAGTTCTGACATGACAATTTTAGAGCGGCGGGTTTCCAACCATCTATTTTCTGTTTATATTCTGCTTCCACGATTATGCTAAGAATGCCAAAGGCAATGCATGGACCTTTTGAAATCTACCAGCCTCTAAAGAGAAGTGCACAGACGTGAAGTGGCATGTTATTTGAACCTGGCGTTTCTGAACTTAGTACAGCAACAGAAATGGGCTATTTTATATTATAATTCTGATGTATTTAGCTGTTAAGCATGGCAACTTAGGCAATGCCTGTTATGAAAATAGTCACAACTGTGGTTTGCAATCCCTGCTCTGTCCCGATCGCTCTCCATCTATTCTGTCTAGCCGTCTGCATTATATTATATGAAGACCAGACGCACCAGTTACAAAATGTTGGTATTTGCCATGGTTCACAACAGGAGCGCGGGGCCAACTCGCAAAGCCGCGACCAGAAATTTGGCATCATTTATAAACTAGGCTGTATGTTGAAGTCTGTCTCAAACGTTTCTAACATCAAGCTCAACAAAATATTTCAGAAGCTCTGTTCCACACATTGGAAAGCATTGTGAAGCTTTATGTATTATGAGCGGTGTCTGCACTTTGTTTTCCAATTTGACTTAGACAGGGCTGTGCAGAACTAAAAGTTCATTCTTTTTTGTTGTGCTTTTTTATTTATTTTTTTGATGCACAGTAAGATAGTGAAATGTGAGGAATTATTTGACTGGATTGGCTTACAATCGCAGACTATACTTTTACACCAAAATAAGATGGCTGCGTAAATGGTAACAAATCAACAGTGTTGAACACCACTCGTATCAACAAAGCCGTAGCCCTACGCATTGCTTCACAATGCATTTCGAGTGTGAGGCAGTGCTATGGAGCGATACTGTTTTTGATTTGAGCTCGCTTGAGAATGACCCTTCCTAAAAAAAAAAACTAATGTGCCTTATTTGAAGCTCCTTTTTAAAGCACCCATGGACAATAATACATGGACAATAATACAAGGACAGTGTTGCACTATAAGGATTAAATGGGCAAGAACCTTCAAAGACTTTCTTTTTTTTTTTGTTTATTTGCATTTAATAAATGACAAATTATAAGGTTAATTATAAAGGTTGTGAATTAACTATATCCATTGAACAGTATTGACAGGTGGTCAGATTGTAAGAAATACACTTTTGTCAAATTATTTGAATTTTTACTCGTGGTCTGCTAGTTGGCCATTCTCGGTGAATTCAGAAAAAAATCTGGTGTTGCTACACATCCCTTGCTTTGTAAATGATGCCAGTGGTGCAGACCGCACCACACAATGCTCCCAACCCTAGCAGTGCATGTCCAAATTAGGAGCAGAGCTTCAGAGGGAGCACTGAGATTGTGTATATGTATATATGTGTGTATATGTATATATGTGTGTATATGTATATGTATATATGTGTGTATGTGTATATATGTATATGTATGTATATGTATATATGTGTATATATGTATGTGTATGTATGTATGTATATGTATGTATATATGTATATGTATGTATATATGTATATGTATGTATATATGTGTATATATGTATGTATATATGTATAATGTATGTATGTGTGTATATATATGTATGTATATATATATATGTATGTATATATATATATGTATGTATATATATATATGTGTATATATATATGTATATATGTATGTATATATGTATGTATATATATGTGTATATATATATGTATGTATATATATGTGTATATATATATATATATATGTATATGTATATATATATGTATATGTATGTGTGTATATATGTGTGTACATATGTGTATGTATATATATGTGTATGTATGTGTATGTATATATATGTGTATATATGTGTATATGTATATGTATATATACGTATATGTGTGTATATATATATGTGTATATATGTGTATATGTATATGTATATATACGTATATGTGTGTATATATATATATGTGTATATATGTGTATATGTATATGTATATATACGTATGTGTGTGTATATATATATACGCATGTATATATGTGTATATGTGTGTATGTATGTATGTGTATATATGTATATATGTGTGTATGTATGTATGTGTATATATGTATATGTATGTATGTGTATATATGTATGTGTATGTATATGTGTATATGTATGTATATATATGTATATGTATGTATGTGTATATATGTATGTGTATGTATGTGTATGTATATGTGTATATGTATGTATATATGTGTATATGCATGTATATATGTGTATGTATATATATGTGTATATATGTGTATATGTATATATACGTATATGTGTGTATATATATATACGCATGTATATGTGTGTATGTATGTATGTGTATGTATGTGTGTATATATGTGTATATGTATGTATATATATGTATATGCATGTATGTATGTATGTATATATATGTATATATATATGTGTATGTATATGTGTATATATGTATGTATGTATGTATGTATGTATATATGTGTGTGTGTGTGTGTATATATATGTATATGTGTGTGTATATATATATGTATGTATGTGTATATATATAATATAATTTTTTAAATTTTTTATTTCACCTACATTTTCACATTCAAGGAACACAATAGTTCACACGTGCACATGAATTATGAAGAAATAATGTGGGTGACTAAATTGAGCATGGCAGCATAATCCTAAATACAACTTGAATTGAAACAACTCTGTATTTTGAGCATGCAAACTCCTCATTTCTGGTTATCCTTACAGACATATTGGTTTTCATAGGAACTTTATTGGCCTAATGACTCAGTCATCTGTAAAACTCTATTTTTATTATTTGTCTTGTTTTTCAGGGATACTACAAAATTCTGGGCAAAGGCAAACTGCCTAAACAGCCTGTCATTGTCAAGGCCAAGTTCTTCAGCAGACTGGCTGAAGAGAAGATCAAGGCTGTGGGAGGAGCCTGCGTTCTGACGGCATAAACATCTGTTAGTTTTTTGCAGAAATAAAGTGTAAATGGGATTTTGTGATTTCAGTTTTTTATATATATATTTAATTAATTAATTAATTGTCTTGGTCTATTGCCTGGTTTTAGTTTATATGGTGGCAGGATATTAGTCATCTGGTTTACCTCTAGCCAAGAAGGGTTCATGACGAGCTCTGTAGACTGCCTGCCTGTAAGCATGCCTAACCTTAACTGCAAATTGTAATACTTTTAATGGAGTAGTGCAAGGATGCTCAATGTTGGTTCTGTGTGTCAACTAAAATTACAACACTTGAGAGCTATTGGTGAATGCCAATCAACATGATCATGAAATTTACATTTCAATTGTTACAAAACGTTTATGAAGCATATACTGTCTATCACTAAAATGGCTGTTGGAAGTTAACCCACTAAAGCAGAACTACGTTTAGAACTTTTTTGTGGTAACATGTCTACAGAAATCTGGATGAGATTATTTGCCAGACAACCTTGTGAATAGTTGCGCTCAAAACCTGTGGGGTGATCTGGACTGAAAATCAGATGGTCTAATAATACACAGCTATATATAGCTGCATGGCTAAAGCGAGGCATAACTAAACATGTTTTAAAAAAAAAAAAAAGGAGTTAATTTTATTTTTTTACTTTCGAGCCTGTTTTGGGGACACGTCATAGTAAACCCGCGTTCTCTAGTATAAATAGGCGTCATCAGAGGCGGAGTTGAAAGTGCAGGATATCCTGTAGTGACGTGAACAGTGCGCCAAATGTGTACACTTCAGACTAGAAGGTTGGCAGTAGGGGAATATTTGGCTAAACGTCACCTCGTTACCTTATGAAACAAATCACTTTTACGCTGCATTTGTTGGTATGTTTGAGCGACGTTCTCCTGTTATTCGAATCGTAATCACTCAAATGACATCTTAACCTAAAGATAGTATCTTGATACGCTTATAGTTCGTATGGCAAACCAACCTTGTCTGGATTCTTCCTTACGTCGCTTGGCTATCCTTGGCAAAGATGTGCTGGATAGGGCGTCAAGACGCAGCGTCGACTGGAGCAGCACCGGTAATAGGCCTACCTGTGCATCCCAAACTCCAAATACTGATGCGCGGCGTGTAAGATAGTCTTTTGCATTGTCATTTAACTCCAACCGTTATCTCGACTAGGAACAATTGCAACCCGTTCTATATTGTTTTTTACTTTAATTATTCAGAAAACCCACACACACCTCGATGATGCATTTGAAACAATAGCAGAGTTTATGGCACAGACTACATATCAATGCAAGGTAAGTGATTTATTTATATTGCCTGTTAAGTTAACACAATAGCAGAACAATCTACATGTTTGTGGTGTAAAATTAAAAAAAAATTAAACTTGTTTAATGAAAACGCTATATTTTGTTTAATAATTATTTCTTTATTTGTCAGAAAGTGTATGAGTCAGGCTACTGCTCTGAGCCCAGTGATATTGAGAGGGCACATATGTCCAGGTTCCATCACCACACAGCCACTGGGATGTTAAGGCCAACAAAGAAACATGTAAGGTGTTCACTGTCCTGAGTCCTGATTCCCAGGTTTACTGACTGAACAAATTTCCCCACTCATCTAGTTTCGCATTATAGAGCACAGCACTGTAATAATTGTCCTCATTTATAACTTGTAAGATGTTGTTTCAGTCAGGTATGAAGTTCAGTTGTAATGTATGTATTGTGTATTCTCTATTTCATTTAGCTGTAGTCGTGGGATTTCTAAACACTCTAGATATTTTATCTTTTACTCTCTTACTATTTACTTTTTTCACATTGATTGTGGTATGCCAATATACACATTTTAGCATTCTTCAGGGTTTCCAAAGTTATAGGAAATAACATGTCAGTCTAGTTTAATGAATGGCTGATTGCAGATTTAGCAAACAAATTTGAAGAGATCCCAATTGTTCTCAGGCCCACCGTTCAGCTTCTGAGGATTTCCACATTGAGGTGACTCCAGGGACATACACTATTACAGCTGGCATGGCAGATTCACAGAAACAGTCCCGGCTCATCAACCTTAACGCTGGAGAGACGATCAAACTGACCTTTGACCTTTGACAGTTCTCCTTATGGTGCACTTTTTCACCTTAAATTAGAGAAGTGCTAATGTCTTCCATGTGGTTGTTTTCATTTAGATATCGCTTGTATTGATTTGTGCTCTGTTTTTGTGTGTATTAAACTCCCTCCTACAACATGATCAAGTATCTGCTATACCATATTGATGTTGTATTTAATGTATATAGATTTTGTCAAAATTATGTCATACAACATGTCTTGCGATGCACTAACAGAGTATACTTGCCACATCTATCTCTATTAAAATAAAGGCTATTTTTATTAATTGTGGCTTTATTTTCATGTGCAGCGAAAATGTAGACTTTACAAGTACCTTGATTTATGTTGCTGGTGTTGCCGGGAGAGTCTGAAGTGACCAATGTCTAGTCTTCGTTTATATATAAAAATGAAAATAAATCTGGTGTTAGCTCTTTTTTACCAGGAATCAGGAAGCTGTTTAAACAGAGAGCTGTGATTGGGTAAAGCACTCATTTGTGGAACAAGGAAGCTGAACTTTTCAGGCTGGGATGTCTGTTTTGGCATCACGTTTCCTGAAATCAAAAGGAGAATTTTAACTATTGCCTTTTTAAAATGTCAGACTGGTAAATCGGTGTGCCCATCCTTTAGGCAAACCTTTGTTGAACCTTTTCTTACTTCAATATTGAGTCTTCCTGAAGTTCCTGTTCACCATCAATCTACACACATACTGTGGCCTGTATCTCAGTATGTGCTAGATTGGCAACTCTGTTGTTACATTTTGCCATTGACTTACATTATATATACATTTTATTGTCTCTCCTCAAATACTTAGCCACACAATAATACAAAACTAATATTTGGCAACCCCCCCCCCCCCCCCCGCACACACACACACAATCACCAAACCTACAGCATTCAGATGGTCTCCACATTTTTGTCAGGAAAAACATCAGCCAGTAGGTTACTGTCAGTGTTAAATACGTTCTATTTTTAGAACATATTTGGTACATTGTGATTACAGCCTGAATGCAGCCCACAATCTTGAGTATAGCAGACAACAGAATAAAAAATAAAAATAAAACATTTGCTGGTGAAGCAACTGCTTTCCCACCTGGCTTTCTGTGTTGTGGCTCGGGGGCACTCCTCCTCCAGTACCTCCAGGGAAGTCGAGCCTGTTTGATTCCTGTCTTAACTGTATGAGGTTCTTCACAAAGCTCACCATCGGACCAGGATGAAAATGGTGCCTCTGTTTCGCTCCTTGCTGTATATGTGTTGTTCTCTGGCAGAAGATAATCTTTCCTCTCCAGCTCTGCCCTTTTAAATCTCCATCCTGGGCTGCATGTGCCCCTACGGAGAGTTGTTGTCGGCGACCACTGCTGTGTGACTGGACAGCAGCAGGATGAGGCCGAAGACTGGTAGCATTGTAGGGGAGGAGACGAAGGTCTGCGTATGGGTGTGAAGTTGCGGCTGAGCGCCAGCTGTGTAGCTCGTAGCTCGCGCACAATTCTGTCGTGGTGAGCGCTCGGGATGAGCACGGCCACGTCCCGAGGACCCCGGAATACGGCGCCATTCCACATCAGCACGTGGAGGCACGCAACGTCTTCACCTGCAAGTGTACTTTTGGTGAAACACCATTGAATTACGATATGGACATACGTGTTTGTGTGAATAAATGTCAATATTTCTACATGCACGATGGGATTACCTCATTCTGTGAAAACTGCTTTCCATATCCTATATTTCACTTCGTTCCCATTCAGTACATTGTAGCGATGAGATCATACATACATTCCATACGTACATTTAAAGTCAGTGGAATCCAGTTATACTTCCATCGTACCTCTTAAAGAGTGGCTGTACTCCACCCCAGCCATCACTCTCCCAGGCCCGTATCTCCTGAGGTCAGGTTCCCATGGTGACAGGACAGCATCCCCCGGTTCGAGTCCGAGCGAGAGGGCCCTAGAGCGGTTAACCATGTCTAAGGAGCAAACCAGCTGCTGTTGGACTGGCTTGCAGGAGACGACACCATAATCGAGGAGTCCTGGATGGTCAAACGCAACGACCCATACTCCTCTACGACCCTGATTAGTGATATTATGGCACAGAATGTGTCTATAATTAGTTAGAGGCTACTGTCACGGTGGCCAGCCAGTAGCGCTGTGCAGTAATTTACGTAAACCTCACTCTCCTACACCTCAAGAATGCTCAAGTGACGGTTACATAGCCTCCCTTGCTAAGGCTCTGTAATCAGTGGGAGCAGAGGTTTTGAGTTTCTGTGACATCACAAGAATAGTTAGTTACATATTTCACCTGTACTTCCTGGACCACTGTGCCCATATAGTAAAGGCCATCCAGCTCCTTTCTGGCAAGCACTTGGCAGCCTGGAAAGAACTCTCCCAGGGTCTGGACAGGTGGCACGCAAGTTGTGTCTGTGCATGACGAGTCACCCAGGATCCACCTGGGCGACCACAGGCAGTAAGTCGCAGTGTTAGTGTTAGTGTTATATGTTGACACACCGTATCTTCCATATATATTTAAGCGTATGGTTCCTTGGGTAATCAAATCTTGTGGAAATACCCATTATTGGTCAAGTGTAATCTGTTGCTTGAGTAATACATCTAGCGTGTAATTCCATGAATTACTCATTGAACAACACAGAACTAACCCTGCCAATGTCTAACCAATTTTTTTTTTAATAACGAATATTAGGCTACTCCAGTATTTTGTCAAAACCGTTGAGCTACACAGCTCAGACCTTATAGTCTCACTCTTCTGTTGGAATACACAGGAAGACCATACAAGTATAGTAGCCTATCCAGAATCTGTAATATGGGTAACCAACCTGAGAAATGGGAGAGGTACATACTGCTGTGTTGGGACTTGACAGTAGTTCACTTCTGTAAGTGTTGGCACAGATGTCTGGCTCTCAGTAACAAACAAAGGAATGACCTGACAACAGAGGGCATGCCACATGCACACATAAAACATAGGGTTAATTCCCAATAAACAGGGATATTGTAGTTTTTTTTGTGGGTGGGGAGGGGAGGTTGTTCTTACCTTCTCAGGAACACCATTCAACCCTATTGAAATCACATAACAGCTCCCTCTAGTGCCAAGAGTCAGACAATGAAGGAAATGTTGAGTTCTGCTATCCAGCGGCAGACCTATTGAATCCGACAGATAGAAGCAATGTACTGGTCGTCTGGCTACAATGAGGGGCAGGGTTTGTAGCACCTTCTCTGGGTGATCCGGGAGGCCGCTGGTAAACAGGTGGACGGCATGGCAGGCAGGGTCCAACAGGGCTCTACTCAGGACAGTCAGAAGATCCCTGCCAGAGCTGCAAGAAAGGGGGTGAATCCAGGATAGAGCCTCATACACAGTGTGTGGAGCACATGGCAGCATGTGTTGGGACCAGCATTTGACCTGCAATCAAATACATGAATGATCATCCAAAACTATATATTTGCCTACGACTTGTTTATCTAAACACTAAACATAGATTGCATTTTGGAGAAAAATGTTAAAATAATAATAATATATCTTATAAAATATATATAAAGTGTGTAGGTTACTGTACCGTCCTGCCAATTAAAGTGGAAGAATATACCAAACAGAATAACGTATATAGGGTATTAATTGTTGTTTGTAATGTTTTGCGGTGCTAATCCCATACGTCACCTGGTATGAGAATGTGAAGATATTGAAGAATGAATCCAGTAGAGAGGCTTTAGTCAACAATGTCTTAATCAGCAGGCGCTTGACAGACTCCAGAACAGCTCTCATTTGCTCTGAAGTGTCCAGGACGAAGGCAATATTCTGGCTCTGCTTGCCCATGAACAGTGGAACCATCTTTTGCATTTCTAAAGGCATTTTAGTGTCTGTAGCCATCTTCCCAGTTGTTATTGAAATACTGCACTGAAATAAGTGTTTAAATGCGTACAGCAATAATGTAATAATAATGGTGTTGACAACATCAAAGGGAAACCATTTAATATATTACCTACACTGTTGTGTAAGGCAATGTATTCAGAATATAGTATTATGTAGGCTATACAACAAACGTTTGTTAGCATTTTACCTTTGTAAACCTTTGTTCCCCAGACCCTTCGTAGTCAGCTGAAGACTGAACATTCACTTGATTGTTTATATGTTGCCATGGAGCCTGGCAGTCTTCACCATGGTCATGGCCATGGGTCAAGGGCACATAGAAGGGCTCCCATATGCATTGTAATGATCACTTGGTATTTGCTGTCATAAGAACCCCGTGATTATTATAACACTGTTATACTCCACATTCCAAATAAAGATTTTAGAGATTTAAAACAATGATTATATATATATATAGTAAGTAACTCTATAGTTTCCATAAACCTGCATTAAAATAATGGCTTTAAAGTTTTATATTTGCATTAATGGCATTACAATGTAGGCTTAAAATGACAGCAGTCTATTTGCTTTCGTACTTTCCAAACCTTTATTCACTGCATTGCCCACACACCCCTATTTTTTCCCACACGACCTTGTTTCAACATGGATGCCCGAATAACTCAGACACAGACTTGTTTACGTTTTAGAATAATTAAGTTAACATGAACGTGTGGTCTGCTGTGACACACAAGACGCTAAGGTGGATATAGCAATATCTAACCAATATTATTTAATATAAAGCGACATTTCAAATGCGACAGTACACCACATGTTTAGCGAAAACATTAAGACAATGCGACGACCGACGCGGAATGGCGTCCACACGGGGCCCATGAACCTGCTTAACAGAATTGTATATATATCTTGTGAATGACTGATGTATTTGTTGACCAATAGGAATACTGTAAATGCATTCATTCGTTAACCTAGCCAATCATAAGTAACCATTCCGAGTAGGGTGTATAGTTTGGTTTATCTATACATATTCCCGGGTTCGGCCATCGTCTACCGTTTCCTGCACTGGTGCATGGTGGTCGAACAGGAGGAATTGTTGGAAAATTTCGAGGTTAGTATATAAATTGGTTTTTACCCAGTATGCATTATTCCTACAGCCATCTCTGGGAGAAGGGATGAGATGCCACTGCAGGGACAAGGAGGGAGAATGGAAAATAATAGTATTTTAAATAAAACGGACATTAAAATACTGGAAATTGTTATGTTATCATTAATTAGCTAATGGATTCCCCGTTCTAGTTATTCAACTGCGTTCGTATACATTTGCAACACTGGACTCTATCGGACTAGCTTTGTTTCTAGCTTTCACCTAGATCGTGGTTGCGAGCTTTACGAGAAGCAGACATAGTTATATTCTGCCTAACTTACCGCTTACGCCTACATTTATCCTACATGATGCAGTTAGTTGCATTACTGCCAGCCAGCTAGGTTAGCTCGATAGTTAGCATAAATGCGGAGGACGCTGATTCTAACATGCTAATAATATTTAAAAACGTTTTAGATGCCAGACTAGTCAATGCGCTGTTCTATTAGCATCACAATTGTTCGTTTCGTGGAAATAGCCAACGTTTGTCTACACATGTAAAACCCATTCCATAAACATTTGCAAGTCATACTGTCAGCTACATTAGGCTAGCAAACAGTAGCTAACAATATTCAAACCAGAGAGCGCCAAACCAGTTGATAATGACATTGTTGAAAATACAATTGGTTTTCTTTAAAAAAAATTAAAATCTATTTGTTGTGCCTGCCGTTCCTTAAAATATTATTACACACTTCTCGAGGAATTCCATTTACCAGATGTAAAACAAATGTTTGTTTAAAAAGAACGAGTTTGCAATTGTATCTGCATCCAATGCTACCATCACATTTGTGTCGTTTGTTGTGGATATCACTATTTAAATGAAGTATCCTCATTTCAGCAGCTGAAGCATGCTCCTGGCCCAGATAAACCGGGACTCTCAGGGAATGGCAGAGTTTCACGATGTTGATGGGCAACAGGTCACGCTCTGTTTGGCAGAGGCAGTGACAGTGGGAGGTCAGTTCAGAAACGTTGAAGGTTCTCCACTGCGTGCTACCGCAGTCATTTTACAAAGGAGGTTATTCCTTGATTGTAATGCAGCCTAACATAGCAGTAAAACATATAACAAATGTGTACATTCACAACACTTTTATTCTCACACGAACCTTTGGCGATAACATCACACATAACGCATACTGTTCCACAATACCAACTTGTACTATATTTTACAACTAAACCGAAAATGGATTTCTATTTGGCCTAGATATATTTTGTGTTGTATTGTGTATACCTGGATCTGATGGGCATTGTGCGTGCCATACTTGTTTTGGTCTTTTCCTAGATGGCGATCATATGGAGAGTATGGACACAGTGAGCCTACAAGCTGTCACATTAGCGGATGGTTCCACTGCATACATCCAGCATGACTCCAAAACCTCGTTTTCAGACGGACACATTATGGACGGCCAAGTCATCCAGTTGGAAGATGGCTCAGCTGCTTATGTTCAGCATGTTTCGATGCCTAAAACGAGTAAAAGACAAATGCTGTTATCTTTGCAGAGCGAGAGTAAACACATTTTACTACTGTATTATTCAATCGTATTAAAACGTAACTGCATCCCAGTTGTAAGCCTTAAGCCCCGGACACACTGCAAGCGATCCGCCCATCGATTTGTCGCTGAAAGTCAGTCGCTTGTTTACATTCCAGGCTCTGGTGGCCTATGTATCCCTCTCGTATCTTTCCCACTCTAAATGTTTCTGTCAATCAACGGTATCCGTAGCTCCCGTTGGTAGGCGCCTCAATCGCGTTGCCTGGAGTTGAGACTAGTTTAACTCGGTACCTGCCCATTTAGCGTCGCCCACCCTTACTTCGTCTGGCGTCGCTTCAAGTCGCTGAATCACATTGACTTTCAATTGTCTCTCGTCGCTTCTAGTCGCTTGCAGTGTGTCCGGGGCTTTACTTCACCAACTGCACAACTTTGAAAAATGCAAATATGTACTCAATGAGCTGAGTGAGAGGAGGGGAGGGGCTGATTTTGATGAAACCAACAAGGACATTAAACAGATATGATGTGATATGATCATTTTTGTCAGTATTAACACCAACATTTGTCTCATGACATTTCAGTCATATTTACTTTACAGCTCAATAAACACAATTTGCTGTGTAGTTACACTACAAATAGCCATAGATTAATTAATATATTATCACCCCTATTCATTACTTATTTTTTCTGGCCATAATGTGAACATACATGTCGTTGCTACTGTGAAACCTAATTTATGTCTTATGGGATATTATGGGTGAGCTCAAGAAGTTCTTGCTACGTTGGTAAAACATATATTTCTTGCTGTAGGTAATGAGAGTTTACAGCTTGAAGATGGCCAAACTGTTCAGCTGGAGGATGGCACAACAGCCTACATACATGCCCCCAAAGGTACCCAAACGTTCCCGGATATCACATGTGAATACAGCAATTTAATGTGTACGTTTGACTGTAACTTAGTCTCGTGAAAATTCTTAATTTCCACTATAATTCTGTTGTAGCCAGGTTTGACTGAATGTTAGCATGGACTTTATGCTTGTTTTAATAAACATTTCAGATCATGTTGGGTAGCTAACTCCTTTAGTTGGTCAGATGTTCACATTGAGATTAAGGACTCTTTTTCTAGAGCATCAAATTCACATTAAGGGTGTAAGAAAATACAGATACACCTCAGTATCGCGATATTACGTTGCATGGCACTGCATCTATTAAAAAAAAAAAAAAAAACGTATGTTCAAAATACCGTAACTTCAAAAGGGCATAAATATGCTTGTTGCCAGATTCATCATGAAGCATATTTCCATCTGTGCTCCCTGAGCAAGTTTACATAAGTATTTATTTTTTGTAGCGGTGCCACACATTAGCATTGCTATGACAGTTTTCCACAAATTATAAATGCGCAATATATCGCCTTGCTTACAGTATTGCAATACATCAAACTGTGGCCACTGCATCACCAATCTTGCCAACGCACAGCCATAATTCACATATTAACTTGGCACAAGGAAACGTAGCTGACCAATCCCCTATAAGGTCACCCCATTGTGTATTCCTCCCTCGCTCAGATATGTACGACCAGAGTGACCTGCAGGAGGTGCAGTTGGAGGACGGCAGCACTGCCTACATCCAGCACACTGTACACATGCCGCAGTCCAACACCATTCTGGCCATCCAGGCCGACGGTACCATTGCTGACCTGCATGGGGACTCTTCCGCCATTGACCCAGACACCATCAGTGTTCTTGAGCAGTACACGACCAAGGTGGAGGTGCTCAACATTATGTAGCGGGCACATATTGTGACATGTGAATCCTAAAGGTTCATGTTTTACGGTATTTGTCCCTCTTTCCCCAGGTGGACAGTGTGGAGAATACATTGACCTCTTTTGGGAGGGTGGAAACAGACAATGGTCTCCACATGCGGGTATGGCATCTTCAATATCACTTGTGTTTTCCCATACCCGAAACAGGGTTGACTGCTAACGTCAGGTCGTTTGTTCTCATTAGATTGTTGTCAAGGGCCACGACAACAGGACAGGAAGGGTCTCGCATGTAGGAGAGAAGTCTTTTCGCTGTGACCACGAAGGCTGCGGAAAACTCTACACCACTGCCCATCATCTCAAGGCATGTGTGTGTTTGTCACTGTTACGCCAGTTTATAATATGTTCTAGGTTATCACATTATTTATTTAAATCACATTTATTAGAATATGAGTATGCTGTGTATAGTAACTACACTGTATGTCGGTATAGTAATATGAAACTACTTAACTATAGTAATATGACAGTATTGTATATTGTTTGTGTGTGAGTGAGAGAGCCACATTGCCGACCTCATTTAGACATTACTTCTTTTAACAATGTAATACAAATTCTGTCAGCTATGCGTTTGTTTGCTTTAGTGCCACTGTCACACAGACATGTTTGTGTTTCCCACAGGTACATGAGCGCTCCCACACCGGGGACAAACCATACATCTGTGAATATCATGGCTGCGGGAAGAAATTTGCAACAGGTACATAGCCACTGTTGGCTATGATTGTATACACATGGCATGCATGAACGGCATCGTGACTATATAATCGTTTGTGTGTGGCACTAATCCATGTACTATCTGAATGTTTATATTTAGTTGTTATTAATATTGGATAGTCTGATGTGCATATAAACCTAGCTAGCGTGTATTTGTTTTTTTCCTTCTTTTCTTCGTTCAAGGTTATGGTCTTAAGAGTCATTCCCGCACACACACTGGGGAGAAGCCATATAGATGTCACGAGATTAACTGCCGCAAATCCTTCAAAACCTCTGGGGACCTCCAGAAGCACACTCGAACACATACAGGTGAATAGTAGCTCAAGTGACCACTTTAACTGAATGTGAACTTTATTGTGTATACATTATTGTTTTACATATATGGATAAAAAAGTATCTTAACACAAATTCAAAATATGGGGAGATTAAGCTTTTTGATAGACACTGTCAAGTTAGAAACTAGTTCAGTCCAAACATTGAACAGTGAATTTAAACGTTGTGTTTTGTTTGCAGGCGAGAAGCCGTTCAAGTGCCCCATTGATGGCTGCGGCCGGTCATTTACCACCTCAAACATTCGCAAGGTCCACATCAGAACACATACAGGAGAGCGGCCATACTATTGCTCTGAGCCAAGCTGCGGAAGGTCCTTTGCTAGTGCCACTAACTACAAGAACCATATGAGGATTCACACAGGTTATTTTATTTGTTAACATTCTCTTGTTGTCATAATGTAATCACATCAAAACTACATGCATTGACAAAGGTTTGTCACTAGGGAATGAGTCTGAAGAGCCATAGTATAAAGAGGGAATAATCCTTTTATTCTATTCAATACATTTGTGCATTTTCATCACAGAAAAATTATTATATGGTACTTTACCTTTTTCAGGTGAGAAACCTTATGTCTGCACTGTTCCTGGGTGTGAGAAGCGCTTCACGGAGTACTCAAGCCTTTACAAGCACCATGTGGTCCATACACCCTGCAAGCCCTACAACTGCAACCACTGTGGCAAGACCTACAAGCAGATCTCTACGCTGGCCATGCACAAACGCACAACCCACAACGACACAGAGCCCATTGAAGAGGAACATGAAGCCTATTATGAACCGCCGACAGGTGTGTTTGTGTCTATGCACAAAACAACATGATTGGCGAACAACTACCTCTATATTGTACAATTAGAAATTAGGGCATTTAACGGATGCTTTAATCAAAAGCAGTTTAAAATGACAACATAGGGCTTCTTCATCTCGCTCAAGGATGCAGGCAGGTAGGCCACCTTTTGTGGCTTTAACCCACAACCATCTGGTTGGAGTCAAACACCCAGACCCCACTAGACTATGTCAGAACTTGTGTCGTATAGCATACAGCAAAGAAGAACACGTTTTCTGTTTGATCAGATGCCATTGATGACCCAAATGTGAGCTACACAACAACAGTGATGGAGGCGGATGACTCTGGCTCGGAGCAGGTGCACGTGGAGAACACAGAGATCCTCGGACAGCAGCATGTTGCTCTGGTCACGCAGGCAGATGGAACACAACAGCAGGTATAGAACAGCATTTCTCAACCCTGGTCCTGAATAGGCCGTTATCAGGCTTCTGCAGAGACTGATGACGACCCATTAATTTGAATCAGGTGTGTTTGAGCAGGGAGCCATCTAAAACATGCAGGGCAGCGGGTCCCCAGGACCGGGGTTGAGAAGCGCTGGTATAGAATATGCCAGATTTGAACAGGGCTGTCTGATAAGCAACAGCTCGATAAGTCTTTCCAAAGAGTACCTCTTCGGGTTCTTTGTTTTCAGAGCCGGCAAAGTGTGTAGCCTTGCGAAAAGGGCTTAACATACACAGGTGTCTGACTTGTCAGGTTAATGTGTGTGTGTGTGTGTGTGTGTGTGTGTGTGTGTGTGTGTGTTGGCCATTTGCTTTGGTCTGGTCTGGTGTGCTGACTGTGACATCTCGTGGTAAAAGTATAGCATAAGTATGAATATTTTCACAAGTGACTTGATAAAAGCTGTCTAGCTCACTTGTACAGTCCAATTGTATTGATTTACTAATTGATTTATTAGCCTGCATTTTTCCAGTCAATCACCACCATGGCTAAAGGCTTGGCTTGCCCGTAGTGTCCCTCACATAGAAAAGATCGGATTTTGCGAAATACTGGTTTCAAAACCAAAAGAATCACACAAAAAACAAGACTTGCATAAAAAGTATACAATACATGTGTCATGTACTGTATACTTAACTAAATTTAAGATAAACTTATTCCATATGTTTTAGTGCCAATTTAACAGTTTAATATAATGAATAATCGCGATATCATCTATAGCAATTTTTTGGGTCAGGATAATTGTGATAAATATTTTTTATATCGTCCCATGCCTCTACCGCCGTAATCTTTTGTAGGTATTAAGGCTTGATATTAAATAAATGTGTAGTTTATCTGAAACCTATTATTAGAATTAAAAAAATATTGGTATTTGATGGCTGTGACACATGGCTTCTTTTGGTTTCTCCATTTCTCACCTATCAGGTTAGCATCTCCGATGCGGATTTGCAAGCTATCGGAGGCACAATAACCATGGTGACCCAAGAAGGCACCACCATAACCATCCCTGCCCATGAGCTGACAACACAAGGGACTCACTCTGTCACCATGGTGACGACAGATGGCGCAGATGGACAGGTAACTGGGTCCTTATAGCCCGACATCTTGCTAAAGTTGTTTCAATATACTAGTGCTTACTCATTTTAACTTTTTGCCCTCAGGTGGCAATCATGGCACCTGACATGGCCTCATTCCAAACTATTGAGGAGGCCAGCTACAGCCATGAACATGATGAAATGCATCCGGTTACCTTATTGGCCACCTCTAATGGGACCCACATTGCTGTGCAGGTTGGCAAGAAACATATATTTACTATCAATTTAATGTTATTTACATATTTTATCAATTTAAAAAATGTCACAATTTTGACAACGTCCAAGTTTAAGATATTTTGTTGTCAACATCATATGATATAGGGAGTTTCATTGTTAATAGCCTCTATAATGTCTTCTACGTAAACCCTCCTTTATTCACACATCGTTTCAATATTTACCCAAGTGCTTGTGAGAGAGGGTAGGTGGGGTTCAAAGCAGGAGGCTTTGGCTTCAGAGTCGTTAGGCATGCAGCATGTATTGGCACTGTCCGGGTAGAGCTATTACTTACTAGGTGTTGTACCACAAATGCATATAACCCCTGACTCTTGCAGGGGTTTACTAGTAATTCAAAACCAAGACAGCTGCCATTGTTCTTTTCATGTCTCACAGTTTAAGAGGCACATTAATCATCCTGTTTTCCCTTTTTATAGTCATTGTTTTATTGCCTCATGTAAGTCTAGAAACTTATCAGCAAACCCAGAGGGACATTACTGTAGAAGTATCAGATAATTTTTTTAATTCTTTATATATGTATGTGTGTGTGTGTGTGTGTGTATGTATGTATGTATGTATATATATATATATATATATATCTCTATATATATATATTTATTATTATTATTATTATTATTATTATTATTATTATTATTATTTTTTTTTTTTTTTTTTTTTAATTATTTTTTTTTTCTTAAACACGCACAGAACGGTAAACTAGCGAAATGCAAGGAGGTATTTGATGAATTTGACATTATGTGTATTAGCTTACAACTAGCTTGCAATAGCTGACTTTACCTTTTAAAACGTTTTCAAAACCCAGAGGGCCTAATGTCAAATCAAAGCTAGGTTGTCTCAAAACAAACTCCCTTTATTTGCCTCAAGTAGCTTCTAATGCAAACAGACTTTCATGCCCCTTGTCTTTTTTCATGTAAATACCAATGCCCCTTCTGTGCTTTTTGTGAACTTGTGACAATGAAACAATGCCTCCATTTGCAAACCAAGAGGCGGTGGCGTTTTTTGTTTTGTTTTTTACTGGTAGGATAATACATTGATTGAATCAACATAGTGATGTGATAAAGTGAGCTATTTAAAGGTTTTAGTGATTGATTTTAAATGATTAACACTTAACCTACATGGCAGTAAGTGTATTAATTTGTCCTTATAGCTCAGTGATCAGCCTTCATTGGAGGAAGCCATCCGAATAGCATCAAGAATACAGCAAGGAGAGTCGCCAGGCCTGGATGATTGACAGCAAATACCCACAGATTATGGACTATGATTTAGAATGAAAACTACCCAAAATGGACTTGAAAAGAAATCATTTGTCTTCCTTGGGTTTTGTCCACAAAATAATGTAGCTTTTATGTGTACATAGGCTTTTGATAACTGGAATAATGTAATAGTATTTTGTCACTCATCTGAACTATTCAGAGGAAGATGCTTTCTAATGTGTATTGTGCAGTGCACACTGTAATGTACAGCTAATGATATTTCTAATAAAAAAATAGTGTGTGGATATCAGACATTTTCATAACTGATAACTTAATGTTTTTACTACATTTTATTGCCACAGATTCAATGTTTACTTATGACATTTGTAATATTGTGACTCGGTAGTGTTAACTTTAGCCATGGTTAGATTTATGTATATCAATCAACATGGATGGGCTTTGAGTACTCATGTTTTAGCATCCAAATAATTAATCAATTGTCAGGGCTGGGGCTTGTGTATTTCACTAAGGGGAAAAGTGACCATTTATTATTGACAAAGACCAAAGGAATTTATTCGCGCCAGATTGGTCTGCCATCTTCGATGACGTCACGCCACTTGTAGCCTTTTTGGAACGCCCATCTTTCAAACTTTACATCGACGGGACTGATTGGTTATTGAATATCACGTGACCAACGGTCGCGGGAAGTCCTACGCCACGCGCGTGATGGGAAGAGCTAGCGCCCAGCTCCTTCATTCAATCCATTTTGTAAACATAGTTACTAAATACTTACTGGAAGACAACACTTCTGGATTTCTGTGCCACTTGGACGGCGGTCACACATTGTGTGTTTTCCGGGGACCTCGTAACAACGTAGGACTTTTTATTCTAAATTGAATTTCTACGCGTCAGTCGAGTGGACTGAAAAAGTTTTCCAACGTTGGATGGGCGTGTTTTGGTTAGCAGGAAAGTTAGCATGCTCGATTGTATGCTAACAGTTTTAGGATTTTCATCGTCGCTGTAAAAATAAACAATACCCTTTAACCATAAGGCAGTAACAAGTTAGCTATTGTTTTTGTTTAGGGTAACCAGCAACGCAAACTAATCTGGAAAGCAGGGGCCCACCTGCGGGATTTACGCGTTGACGACGTTCGGCCTTTTAATAAGAAAATGCTGCGCTTAAATTGCCATCGGCACGGAACCCCGTCGCCAAAATCAAAACCAATTAGGCAGAAACTACAGTTTTCGTCTAGCGATGGAGAAGACGATCCCATTGAGGACGCTAACAACAGCACTGGAGCTGAATCTGGGTTTACGGAATTGGACTCGCCTATGCAAGTACGAAGAGACACTCCAGAGGAACGACTAGAAGGCTGCAGTCCTTTGAACCGCCCTGGGGATGACGATGTGGAATTATGGGACGAAGAAGGATTTGGTTCCCCGTCATTACAATCCCCTAGCAGTGTTATTTTTGCGAATTGCTCGCCCTCTCCCCGTAAAAGTCCACGGCTATACAATGGTTCGCCGGACCGCTCCTACTTGCGAGATGACGGCGAAGGATCCAGCTCACCGATACCTGATTGCCCCGACACACCTCCACACAAAACGTTCAGAAAACTTCGTCTATTTGATACACCTCATACGCCAAAGGTTTGTACTGATTGTAAAACATATTTCATCCATTCGTCAAAAGTCTTTACACATGTTTTATACACTGAGTGATAGCCACAACCCAACATCGTATTTATACGTAGCAATAGGCATACTGTACTCTGTAATAGCCTTAACTGGTTTGAAATATTACTGATATTGCCATCCAGCATTTTTACATTTCGACGGTAAACTTGACTGTTTACTGACTCAATGGCCCTCTTTTGTAGTACTGTACAATTACGTAATGCAGTCAGTGTTGCAGGTCAGACATGAGTCAGAATTAAGTTCGCCTGTGCATGTCAAACATGTTTTTGTTTTGCTTTGAAATTTGGACACTTTGTATTGATTTTATTACCGGTAATACACCTGCATCGTTTTAACTAACGCGTATCCATGGGCTAAAACCTATGGCTGCAACACTTATAGTTCTGAATACTTGTATATTTTATTTAGTACATTTTGTTTAAGTATCTAAGTTCTAACTATACGATGGAAAAGGCTGTTTCTTCTGGTTTTAGCATGTTGTTTTCTTTATTCTTTTTCCAGAGTTTGTTGTCCAGAGCCAGAGGTTCTGGCATTGGCTCCTCCAGCCGGAGAGTGGCCCTGTTTAAGACTGCGGAGGCCTCGGGAAAGACTGTCACAACCAGTGGAGGCAAGAGAAACCTGACACCGCAGGTCAACTTTAACCCTTTTACACCAGATTCAATCCTCATTCAATCTGCCACCCAGCAAATAAACACCAGGAAGAGGGCACACTGGAATGAGTAAGCCTATCACTAATATTTCAGTTAGTTTTAAGGTTGCAATGACCGTTCAATTTAACCTCTTGTGCTTATTTGACTAGAATAGCAATTCCAAATGGTAGTTGTCTGAATGGACAAAAATAATTGTACAGCAAACTGTGTGTATATGAGATATTGATATTTAAGTTGTTCAACTGCAAACCTATTACATATTTTAACATTTCCTTCACTCTATTCACTAACATGGTACAAACCAAAATCCCAACACCTGTACTGATTTTCAACAGCAGGTTGATGCCCATTGTTGTAGTTACCAGGTTCGTTAAAGCCGTTAAACTAAGCATGACTTAGCCAAGCCCCCTTTGGCTAAGTTTGGCATGAAACCAAACTCTGGTGAACTCTGCCATGTGCTTTGCTAAGCCCCAATATGGCCATCTAATGTGAAGAATGTGTAACAACACCCCCTATTTTTTTTTTCTCTTGTCTCTAGTTCCTGTGGGGAGGACATGGAGGCAAGTGAGGGGGAGGAAGAGATTCTCCCACCATCCAAGGTGCCTTTTCTCCCAAGATGTTTCTGTTTGAAATTATTAATTCCATTTCAAAGTATACTTCTGAATATAAAGTGGTTCCAGTTTAGATGTATCTAGAGCTTCTGTCTCATCACTACCTATCTTTAGAGGATCACCATGATGGAGAGCAACATGATGTCAAGGTACACCTCAGAGTTCCACGAGCTGGAGAAGATTGGTTGTGGGGAGTTTGGTGCCGTCTTCAAGTGTGTGAAAAGACTTGATGGTTGCATTTACGCCATTAAGAGATCGAAGAAGCCTCTAGCGGGATCTGTTGACGAGTACGTATTGGTTTTCTTATTGAAGTTACGTTTATTTTGATAAATGTGATTATTCTGGAACTTTTAAATGCAAAGGTAACATTGTTTATTCATATTTAAAATATAATTATTCTCCTAGGGTTAGTTTAGTTTTATAAAAGCAATGTTTTTCTTTGAACCTCACATCGTGCCTCCATCACTGAGTGCCTGGTGCAATTCTGTCACCCCTATAGGCAGAACGCCCTACGAGAGGTGTATGCCCACGCTGTGCTTGGCCAGCACCCCCATGTGGTGCGCTACTACTCGGCCTGGGCTGAGGATGACCACATGCTCATCCAGAACGAGTACTGCAATGGTGGCACGCTCTCCGATGTCATCGCCGAGAACTACCGGCGGATGCGCTACCTGTCAGAGTTGGAGCTTAAGGACCTGCTCTTACAGGTGACGCGAGGCCTCAAGTACATCCACTCTACCTCTCTGGTGCACATGGACATCAAGCCAAGTGAGTAAAGAGGAATGTGCGCTACTCTGCTTACTGTTTTTTTTTTTTTTTTTTTTTTTTTTTCCCCCCCCCCTATTGTAAAAGGAAAGAAAGTGAGTAATGTTACTTTTGTCCATAATATTTATTCTCCCCTTCCTATCACAGGTAACATCTTCATATCAAGGAAGTCTGTTCCAAGCATTGATGAGTGTGATGAAGATGATGATGACAATGATGCAGACACTACCAGTGTTGTCTATAAAATAGGTGAATAATTACAGAATCTTTACCGCTGCCAGGTGCTCCATGTATTGATTAATTTTGTTTAAATCAAAATGTGATTTTCCTTTCAGGCGACCTTGGGCATGTGACGAGGGTTAACAATCCTCAGGTTGAAGAAGGAGACAGCAGGTACCTGGCCAATGAAGTACTTCAAGAGGTGCGTTTTTAGATTTTAAAACTCTGGTGTTAACGGGCCAAATATATTTTGAGTGCTTGCCCTTTTTTTTTTTTTTTTTAAACAGTTGACATCTTTTCACATGGGTTTGTGTAACAAACCATCTGGCACGTCAAGTTAGAAGATATGCTCAGACATGTTGCAATTTTTCCCTTATACTTGCATTTATTCCCCCTCCTCTCTGTAGGACTACAGTAACTTGACTAAGGCAGACATATTCGCTTTGGCATTGACTGTGGTCAGTGCCTCGGGGGCAGACCCACTGCCTACAAATGGAGACAAGTGGCACGAGATCAGACAGGGGAAACTACCGGCCATCCCCCAAATACTCTCTCCTGGGTTTCTCAGTCTTCTCAAGGTAACAGTTCTCCCCTTGTGTTAATCTGTATCGTTCTACAAGTTTTAACCCCCTGAGGGTCTCTGAGTTGAGCATTGCACCCTTCTATTGAGCTCTGCAACAGTCTACCTGTTTTCCCCCAATATCAGTGAATGCTTTATTATTATTATTATTATTATTATTATTATTATTATTATTAGACAATGCTTGACTAATTTAGCATTTGTGATGACGTGTTTTCACCATCTCCAGCTGATGATTCACCCAGACCCAGCCAGGCGGCCGTCAACATCTGACCTCATAAGACATCCCGTGCTCCTCACTGCTGCAAGGATGAGTGCAGACCAACTTCGAGTTGAGCTCAATGCGGAGAAATTCAAGAATGCCTTGCTCCAAAAGTAAGTCATGACAGCTTCATCTGCAATTTGTGACTCTACCTTGTATTTGTTGAGCACCAAATAATACAGCACTGTCTTATCTACAGGATCCTATGTAGAAACCTGTCAAAAGTCAATGTATTATCCAAAAGGAGATTATTAATGATTCATAATCCAATGCTCTTATCATTCTCAGGGAACTGAAGAAAGCCCAGCTAGCCAAGGCAGTGGCTGAGGAGAAGGTTCTGTCTACAGACAGAATCTTGACCCGCTCCACAGTTCAGTCCAATCCAAGAACCACCAGGCTTATTGGCAAGAAGATGGGCAGATCGGTCAGCCTTACCATTTATTAAAATGCTGAAATCCCAGTTAACTAGTTCAGCAGCATGGCTGGATCATGAACCTGAAACAAGAGATTTTCAGTTGAAATGGATACTTCTCCTCTTGCTGTGGTTTCTTTTTTTTATTGTGAGAAATGAGCACTCACACAGTCATTTGGGTGAACTCTTCTCTATATGCGCCCTTTCTCAGCAGATTCAGCCCCTGTTGCCAATATACTTTTTTGGAAATCAAATGGATTATATATCTATAGGTAGATACTGTATCCTTTTTTACACCCAGTCATTTCTCAAAAGTTCCATAATGTTCTCCATTGTCTTCCTGGATGTTTTGCCACAAAGCCCAAGACTTAACCAGTGGCACATTGAAGCCATTACAAAGCTGTCTTTCAGTGTGAATGCACTAGCCCATCCCCACGTGCACCTTACTGCCTGTGAAATGCCTGTTGTTGGGTAGAAGAGGGTCTCCGAATTGACAGTTGCTGTGTGTAAATGAGCACTTTGGAGGCAACAAGTGGAACTTGCCACATTGTAGAAATAACCTGCTGCTATTAATGTTTCGTTTGTTTGTGTCTGGGTTATTTGGGGTTTCAAATTGGATATTGTCATTGACTCTTTCTGCTCTTATTTTTAAATGGCAGGAATATGTCTCCTCCCATTTGAAGTGAAAAATGATAATGCCATGTCGTGAGAGATATCAGTTTGGTAAATGTACCAATTCCTATTATTCAACCTTTTTATCTAAGGTTTGACAAGGTACAAAGGGTTATTACTTTCTTTCAGTTTGAGCAGCAAACCCTGCCTGTAGCATTAGAACAGTTGTAATTCTGTTCATAAAGTCCTTATTTTTTAATTTTCTTATTTTTCTACAGCAATTTCCATATGGAATTTTTTCCAAGATTACTCTTAGAAAAGCATTTTTGCTTTTGTTCTCTTAAACTAGACAAATCCTACCTTGTAAGCTGTACATATGTTATTTTAATAAAGTGATTAATTAAATAATTTGTTAAAAAGTATTTGCTTCAATGTGTCACTGCATGGAGCTGCCTCTCACTAGTGCATGTGTTTTTGAAGAGAAAATGTTAAAAATGTTTACAGGAGCATATATTTCTCATAGTAAATGCTATAGTGTTCAACCAGGACATAATGGTGCCGTGAGTTTCAAGTTTTGAAGGTGATTACAGTATAAAGGACATTGGCTGCATAGGTACAAAATTTACACAATCTGCATATATAAATCAATTGACTGGTATGTATGGCCTTTGTGACCGTAAGGATCGTGATTATGAGCTATATAAACACGCTAGAATACTGATTAAGGCTACTTATAGCCGTTTGATGTCATATGTAACAAACTAGCTTTTAATGAAAGCGTACTGTGTTTTGTTTCCTCGCTGAGTGGTGCTGTGCTGCAACACTTATTAATGCTACACACGAAAAGTATCTAACCGCGTCATGTACATGTGACTGTCGTGCCTAAAGAAAAACTTTCCCACAGGCTAGAAAAGCTAACAGATAACAAAAGCAAGAGAAGTGTTATCATTATGGCTTTACGAGACGAACTTTTAAAGTCAATATGGCATGCTTTTACGGCTTTGGACGTGGACAAAAGCGGCAAAGTGTCCAAATCACAACTGAAGGTAGGTGCGGCGTTCTACTATACGTATGTTTGCGAGTCTTGATTTGTTAAGAATATTTGAATAAATTTCGCCAGGCAGGCATGGCACTTTTTTATGACCAAGAGCACCTGTGACCCAGTCAGAGATGCGCATTCATTGGTACCGTTTGATAAATGACATGTATCTATGCATGAGCGAAGTTGCCCGGGCCTCACTAAATGTAGCCAATCACTGTCAGGAACCTTGCCTGGAATATACATTTATTTGTGAACGATTAACATGAATGATTGTCCCTGAAAATGTGTAATTTCTAACTAAGATGAAAACCAATTATTAATTTTAATAGATTTTAATTTAAATTTTAATCGTATTTTGAATGACGAATATATAGTGTGAAAGCTATAGATACACCGACGATATGGCGTTGTGAATGTGAACCTTCCGTCTATCACAGGTACTGTCACATAACCTGTGTACGGTGATGAACATCCCTCATGATCCAGTTGCCCTGGAAGAGCACTTTAAAGATGACGATGAAGGTCCTGTCTCCAATCAAGGCTACATGCCTTACCTGAACAAGTTCATTCTGGACAAGGTCAGTTCACTGATTCCTTCTGTATTGATAGTAGTTAACAGTGCTTTAATGAACACACATGCAGCATTGATGACATGGAAAATGTAAGAAAAGCAATCCTGTTGTTAGAGTTAGTTAAATTGCAGCCAATGCTTTTTATACAAAGACGTGTGAAATAATAAGGTTGCTGGTAGAAGTTAGGTACTATACATAGATCTATAAACTCAAGGGTGCTTACAGGTAGTCCAACTCTGGGGCTCAAACCCATGACCTTCCTATTTACAAATATATTTTCTATTGTGTTTGTGTAGTCTACCCCTTTAGAGAGAAAATAAAGCAGTACTTTTATTTTGAAACTCTAGTGATGCTCTAATTTCTTATTGAAAATAAAACTAGAATGTGTGGGATCAGAATGCTATCACAAGGCTAGAAATTAACAGATGTAAGAATTACATATCATTTCATACAATCTTCCTTGACTGGTCTGGTAGTTCAACAACCAGAACAGTCAATTAATTTCATGATGTTCATGAGTGAAATTGAGACAGCATTTAGGACCAATAGAGGATAAGTTAAATATCTACCATTCGTATGACTGACTCTATTATTATTATCTATTATTATTACTCTATTGTGATGAGAATACATCACCACAGCTGTATGTAGTGTGTGTAAGTTATTGTATTTGTGTAAATTTTATGATGTCATTACTGGGTAACTGTTTGTCATTGTTACATCATCGTGTCATGTTCGAGTAAACAAAGAATGCAAAAGTTCCTGCAGTCAGGGCAGCGGAGTCATGTCAACCCTACATATCTACCCTAAGTGATTTATTTAAAC
This sequence comes from Amblyopsis rosae, assembly GCA_025399935.1. Taxonomy (NCBI): domain Eukaryota; kingdom Metazoa; phylum Chordata; class Actinopteri; order Percopsiformes; family Amblyopsidae; genus Amblyopsis; species Amblyopsis rosae. Next base: position 154,595 of record JAODTR010000021.1, on the reverse strand, counting down.
CCACTTCTTCAGAATCCATCTTTGGACCCCAGCCACTGATCTTGCTAAGCCTTAGCAATTCCACTAACAAATGCTCTCTTATCTTCTATCCTTTAATGATAAATAAATAAAAAGTCCTACCTTATTTCTGACCTTGTTAAGTTTAGAATGTTGGCCATTTGTAGCACTTATTTCTTGGTAGTCAGATGCCATAATGCCTCTGTTATTAACCTAGTTTGTTGCTACGACAGCTTGTGTATGATCTCTCCTACTTTTGGCAAATGTACTGTTGGTAAGTCGCTTTGGATACAAGTGTCTGCTAAATGCTGGAAATTAAAATTATAATTACTTTCATCCGTACGTGTCTTGTTATGTCATAGCTTGCTTATAATGAAGGAGATCTACTATTTCATTACTCATTGTTGTGCTGTGATTTTCATTCCACGTAAAAAAAAAAGTAGAGCTGTAGTTGAATGTGCAAAGTAAATGTTGAATTTGTTCCATTGACAGTTGCAATGGCGTTGGGTATACACAGGCTTTTGTCAGCCTTTTGCAACTGTGGGTTTTCAACCAGGTCACCCCAGGAACATGTTCTAGTTGCTTCAGGAAGACAGAAAGGTGTATGACGTGTTTCAGTTACTTCATTCCTTCCTCTAATGCAGATGTGTGTCCCATATTGTGCCACTGATGGCATTTGTCACTTCCTCAAGGCTTTCTTTAAAACAATGTTAATTTGAAGGGTTTCAGCGAGAGTGAAATGCTGATGACATCAGAGAG
>JAODTR010000021.1:129189-144436 GCA_025399935.1 Amblyopsis rosae | reverse complement strand
CCCCCCCCCCCCCCCCCCCCCCCCATATTAGACACTCATTTCCAAGGCTGGGATATTGTTGTGTGGTTGCTTGTGTTCCCATTTAATAGAAACACTGGATTAATTTTTTTCAGTGCACGCACAGAAACGACAGCTGGTGGACCGCTGAATTTGACAAGTGTAGTTGTTTACAGTCACTGACTTGAGTCATTGACCTTGAGTAATACTTGTAACCGTACAAGTTCATGTATGCCGCTTTGGATAAAATACTAAATGACCTAACTGTAATAGTACCCTACACCATATTGCTCCACATGCAGTGAATATTATATTATTTATTAGGGCTTTTGCTAAGGTTCTGTGTTTGACTGCATTGCAGTTAGCCATTTGCTCTTTGGCAGACGCCATCATTTTCTGAGGCCACTGCAGTACCAGTCATCAAATGGGCCGTAATGCGGCTATAGGAAAGGCAATCTCAGAAGTCTTGCACCAGTAGATTGTCACAGTACCGAGTGCTAGATGCATAACGCTGATATCTAACTGATGCACGACACAAGGAAGGATCCCTCTGAATGGAATGAGCCACTGGTTATAAGTTTAGGTTTATGGGCTTGTAGGGAACTCGAACAAGAACTCTCACATGTCCTGCCTCTCCTTATCCAACATGCAGGATGGTATGAAGACATGCAGTGTTATAAGCAGAGGAATCAGGGACCATAAGAACGTTAAATGCAGTTTATATATGTAATGGACTGATTTGTATTGAATGCTGAAATTGTATTTTACTGCATTCTATTAATTTGTAATCATTATATCTATTATATCTTAGTGTTCTTCTATTTAATATTTACGTTTTACACAGGGTCAGAGCAGTAATGGTGGCAGTATGGTATTTGCTTGTTAATACCTGCTTGTCGTCGTGTACAGATTGAGGAGCTCTATGAAGCCTACTGTCTACAGAGGAGACTGAGAGATGGGGCAGACAAGATGGTGAAAGCCTTCATCGCCTCCCCCGGCAGCAAGGAGGCCAGAGAGAGTTTATCTGAAGCCAATAAAGGCTACAAGGAGTATACTGAGGTAAGTGAGAGCAGGAGCACAGGCTGTGCGAGGTGTATATGGTCCAGGCCTGTGAGAGGAGGAGTTGGTTTCTTTGCTTAAATACGCAACGTTTTGTGCTTTCAGTCTGCTTTTTCTATTCATAGTTGGTGAAGCTATTCTGATACATTTAACTGCAGCAGCCCACACCAACACGCTCACTGAAACTAGGTAGAATATATAGCCTACCCACCTATCCTGATTTAAAATGTAATGCATTTTATATCAGAATGAGACTGCATACATTTAAGATTAAATAAGATGCCAATGAAAAGGACATATGGTAGCCTACTAAAAAGGGATAACAAATAAGCCTAGACTATAATGCACAAACACCCTACATTTTACAAATATGCGTCATTCACTGACCAACACTCGCCACGCTCCTTAAATGCAGCAAATGTCTTCCAAAGTAGTTGAAGAACATTGCAAACGTTTTCAAGGGGAACATTTTTAACATTCAGAAAGTTCAGTCCACTGAACACACTCATTATCATCATTTCATTGTAACCAATCATCTTGGACCACTTCCACCCATATAGCCATCACGTTGTGTACAAGTGTTTACAAGTTTTAGTGATTTAAAAAAAACAATGTACAATTGAATTGTGTTTAAAATAATGGCTATGCAATTTGCTTGGTAGTGTGCCAGGGCCTTAAGATATTGACAGATCAGAGCAATGTAACCTGAACAACAGGTGCGCGCTCTCTCTCTCTCTCTCTCTCTCTCTCTCTCTCTCTCTCTCTCTCATTAATTTCTCTACATCGCCTGTAGCTCTCTCATTCATTTCTCTATATCGTCTGTAGCTCTCTCGCCCTCCACTAGCAAAATACAAAGAGACCAGTGTCTATGGAAGATTCTCTTATGGCTTTGATATTCGTGAGATTGTACATTTGTATTCTCCTTGTTTCTTAGAACATGTGTGTGTTGGAGAGCGAGATTGAGAACCAGCTGGGAGAGTTTCATATAAAGATGAAAGGTAGGAATGAAGGAAGATAATTCACACACACACACACACACACACACACACACACACACACACACACACACGCACGCATACAAGTACACACCATGATGTTTCTCAAACTCCCCCATTTAATCGTCTTCTACATACTTCCATCTACTTTGTCATTGGCCCCGCCTCCATCTCTCCTTGTTCCTCCTCTCACCTGAACCTCCCCTCCTCTCTGTCTCCTGCTTTGACCTTTTGACCCCTGTTCACCGTTCAACATTCCCTGGTGATTTATGGTGGTGATTTGTGTGTGTGTGTGTGTATCCTACAGGTCTGGCCGGATTCGCTAGGTTGTGTGCTGGGGACCAGTATGAGGTTAGTGCGGTTTGTCTGTCTGTCCATCCCTGTGTGTTTCCCTTCATAAAACACTTACAATCTTAAAAGTTGTACCACAGTCAAGCCATTTGATCTCAAACAGAACAAAAACACCTCAACCTCCGCTCCACACATTTGAAACACATTGCCAAAGCTGGGATAGTGTTGATGATGGTGCGGTCTGTACCACACAACACTATCCGCAGGAGATTTTTGCAGAATGTATTTTCTTACAATCGCTGACCCTACATTTTTAAAGGGATAAAAAGTTCAGTTGCTACCCGGGATACATTTGAAATGATTCTGAGGCTTTCCAGACGGATTCTCACAGCGAAATTAAACTTAATCTGATCTCGCTAACCCCCCACTTCCTTCTCTGTTTTATTTTTTTTTCTTCTTTTATGGAAGAATATCGTCAGGTTTTCTATTCACTCCCAAATAAAAAAGCCACACACTAGTTAGGTTTCTGCTTGTCAAATAGAGGTGTGTGTGCGTGTGTTTGTGCGTGCGTGTAAAGGTGGTAAAGGTGCTTTTATTGTCACATACACATTGCAAAATTCATCTTCTGCATTTAACCCATCCCTCAGGGGAGCAGTGGGCAGCCGCTGTGCAGATTGGAGCCAGTCTCACTGGTCACATGACACTGACTGGAGAATGAACCTGACATGTTTTTGGTGCGTGTGTGTGTGTGTGTGTGCGTGCGTGCGCGTGCGTGCGTGTGTGTGTGTGTGTGCGTGCGGTCAGATCTTCATGAAGTACGGCAGACAACGCTGGAAGCTCAGAGGGAGAATGGAGCTGAACGCCAAGCAGGTGTGGGACAGTGAAGACATGGTGTTCCTGCCTCTCCTCACGGAGTTCCTGTCCATCAAGGTCAGACTGTGTCTTACCAGCCGCCTCCTCTCTAGGTCTCTCCTCTCTTTCCTCCTCACTCAGTTTGTCTTTGCCTCCGTCTTCTGCGTCTCCTTCTACGTTGCAGTCCCTCTAGTTCTCTCCCTCTCCACCTGTAGTCCTCTTCGCTTGTGCCGCGGTCTCTCTGAAAGGCACGGTTACTCATTCTCGAGAACGCTTGCTTACCTTGAGTTCAAGTCAAAACACACTTCCCCACAAGCTCCGACCCCCCCCCTTCCCCCCCGACTATACCTTTTATAGGTATCTACCACTAAACATGGAACGTAAAGGACAGGTTGTGATGGACACAGAACACACACTTATGGCCACACATAACACAAAACAGTTCATTGACTCCTGCTTTGTCTCTGTGGTCTCCTAGTTGACAGAGTTGAAGAAATTGGCCAGTCACGTGGTGGTCGGAAGCGTGTCGTGCGAGACCAAGGATCTCTTTGCCGCTTTGCCTCAGACGGTTGCCGTGGATATCAACGACCTGGGAACCATCAAGCTGAGCTTGGAGGTCACCTGGAAGTGAGTGCTTGTCAATTTCACGTGTTCGTTCATGACGGTCCGTAAAGGCGGGTTTAGTCATTCTCCAGAGCACTTGCTAACTAACTAGCTCAAATCCAAACAAATTCCCTCAGAAACATTGAGATGCATTGTTGTTATGAGCGGTGCGCGCAACTTTGTTCATGTTCCCATTTAGGGAGCCAGGGCTCTGTAGAAGCACCATATTATTTTTCCAGCAGGCACAGAGAATGATAAGATAGGGGATCTTTGGTGAATTCAACAAAAAGTGTAGCTTGCAGTAGCTGACGATACATTTTTAACTGTGATTACTGCGACTGTACTCTTGTTGTTAATGCAATGTGCAGCATCTAAACTGTCTCCGTCTCCCCCTGCCTCTCCCCCTGCCTCTGTCCGTCCCTCTGTCTGTCCCTCTGTCCGTCTAGTCCATTCGATAAGGACGATCAGGCATCTGCAGCTGGCACAGTGAACAAGGCCCCGACAGTCAACAAGAGGTTCTCTCTCTTAAACCACAGTCCACCAGACACACCACCGCTACGGGAACAGGCATTCTATGTGAGCTCTCAAGCACCCTTCTTTGTGCTTCTCCCTCTCGCCTTGGTCTTGCCCTTATGTCTCAACCCTTGTCCCCCCCGTATCTCTTTTCTCACCCCTCTATTTCACCTCTATCTTGTTCTGTCTCTCCCCTCTCACCCCTGCTTGGATGTCAGCTGAGCCCCAGTATAGTCCCTGGAACCCTAGCAAGACGCCTAACCCCAGCCTGCTGTTCAAAGGCGGGGTTGGCTAGTTCTGAGGAACTCATGCTAACGTCAAGCTCAAAACAAAACAGTGTCCCTACAGAGTGCTTACATTTAGCTATACCTTTTAATATGTATATTGTGTGTGGGCAGAGGCATCTGCTGAGGGACGAGGACTACGGAAGTCTAATGAAAGCTACAGTAATGAAAGAAAAGAAACACATTGGAAGAAATGTAAACAGACAATTTAGGTTCTTGGATGGTTTGAAAACCTTACAAGAAGATGCAAAATAACTCGTACATTTTAACCCAAATATTAAACCAATTATCACAAAAATACATTTGCTGGACATTCAGAATACTTTTACTGGACAAAGTCAAGGCACCTTTATTTATATAGCATCTTATACTTATTGGCAATGCATAGTGCTCTACAAATCAGATAAAGCAGTGAACACATAAAAAGAATGGATTCAGAATGAGCTATTAAATAAGAACAATTTGAACAAAATAATAAAATGCGTAAAAAGTAAGGGACTGTTACTGGACATCAAATAAGACTGTTAGTTGACATTGAGTGTGCTGTTACTGCACATTGAGCAAAGAATAGATCCACACACTGTAAGAGTGAGATGGAGGTCAAACAGGGGTTGCATTTGACCTCCGTCCCCCTCCACAAACAAGCGGCCCCTTTTAACCCTGCTGTTTCACTTTGTCGTTCACCGCCGCCATTGGCAGTCGTTGCCATGGAGCCTGTCCAGCAGGCAGAGGCTGAGGTTGCGGGACTTGTTCCGTGACACGCATGGCCACAGCTGCCCTTGTCGTGACCAGTGCCCCGCACGGCTGCCCATTGCCGTAAGTTATGATAGACTAGAACTATAGAGAAGATAGAATCACTTTAACTGTTCCCTGCAGTAAGTTGTGATAGACTAGAACTATAGAGAAGATAGAATCACTTTAACTGTTCCCTGCAGTAAGTTATGATAGACTAGAACTATAGAGAAGATAGAATCACTTTAACTGTTCCCTGCAGTAAGTTGTGATAGACTAGAACTATAGAGAAGATAGAATCACTTTAACTGTTCCCTGCAGTAAGTTATGATAGACTAGAACTATAGAGAAGATAATCACTTTTACTGTTCCCTGCCATATACGTTTTGATGTCATAGAATTACAGTTGACCTAGAGCCCCATTAACAGAACATAGAAACTAGTAGCTGTTCCCTATGTACGGTATGATGTGGAACCTTGGAACCTAAAATCCATCAGCTGTAATTTTCCATGGTATTGATGTTGTAAATCAAAGGTATTGGCAGCTAAATGGTCATCAACCAATCTGAACAATAAACGTGATCATGATTCTTTAACACAGGTGATTGAATGTCTGTCCTCCAAGCTTATTACTGTAAACCTTTCTTAATCTCTTGACTAATTGTTTAATCTTTCCTCATAATACAGCTACAGCCTTTTTTTGAGTTGATCAAACGGTCTGTGTTGTCAATCTGCTTGATCTCTCTTTCCTCGCTCTTGACATTATCCTGTTAATATTTCCTCCTTGGCTGTAGAACATGCTGCGTAGACACGATGAGCTGGAGAATGGAACCGCCTGGTCAAACTCATCCGAGTCTTCGGATGATTCCTCCAGTCCACAGATGTCGGTAGGAGGGCTCAGATACTCCACAGCTGTGAAGGTCTCTGCTACGCTCTTCTTCTATGCTCTGATGTTATTTTCTGCTCTGATACTCTTCTTCTAGTCTCTGATCTTCTTCTCTTCTCTGGTCTGATACGCTCAAAAAAAAATATGTTATGAGGCTGCTTATGCTTAAAACAAGCAAATGTGGCTGCCAGTGCAGTAAGTGAAATTAACTTGATAAGACTTCTTAATATAAGTACAATTTAGAGTACTTATTTTAAGTCATTAGATAAGCCATTTATATTGGAAACGAGTCCAACTATATCTTCAACCTATAAACAAGATGATCACATTGAGTTAGACATAGTCTTGGTCTGATACGCTCTTCTGTTCTTTGCTCTGCTCCACTCTTATTGTTCTTTTCTTTGCTATGATCTTCTTATACTGTTCTATTATCTGCTTTGCTCCACTCAACGTCTATCGTTGTTTATTTTTAGGGTCAGGTGGGCATCATTTTATTGTCTTTATTTTGTACTCTTAAGACTTCAGGCATAGTGTTAGTCACATAGCTGTACCATTGCTTTGGTTTGTACATTTATTATGAGCACAAGTGTCATATTTGATCTTGTCAGATATAGATGTCGTGCTCATTGAAGTGATGAAGTAAGATGACCAAAACAGAAGTTCTGTTGCTTCCTATGTAAAGGCTATATATGGCATTGGCTAAATTGACTACAAAGATTTGAGTTGGAGCATTGTTTTGAACCGTTTTCCTCTCTGTAGCCAGTAGTTGTTCCTCTGGAAGTCCAACCAGCCGGGACAGAAAGTGCCCCTCAGATTGACATCGCATTCAGCTCACGAGACTGCGCCTCCCCAGTACTCTCAGCCAATGAGGTGAAGACAGAGCTACATGCGAAGGGCCACAGGTATTATTCACTTCTAAACGCTGAGGTGCAACGGCACCGTCTATATGTTATCAATGTACCTGATTGGCTTAAATGTGTACCAGTGACGTGTTTGATCTCAGGCACACAATGGCAGTGTTCAACCTCTAGATAGTCTTTTTACAGCTTATTTGACAGCAGATATTGATTTCAGATTCAGAAAACAAGGAGGGCAATTCATTTGCAGCTTACCACAAACACAAACATTTAGTTTATAGTGTTTTTAGTTATAGTGTAAAATAAATAGAATATTGCTACAAGATGTCATAGTGTTATAATAATAATAATATAAAATAGAAAAATAACAATGGATAAAGGAGTACATGGTAACTGAATCACCTCAAACACTGCAGACAAAACATGGTTAGGTTTATTTCCGCTTGTCGCGTTCCGATTATTTCCACCTGTATTCCATGAAGAGGATGTGCTATATTAGTAAGCCTGCACCATACACATCAATCAACAGGGAAGGAACAGTCACCACGACGACAACAACAACAACGACGACGACAACTGGAACAAGGGTAGGTGCGTCGTTGCCCGTAACAACAGGCGGGACAGTGCCCACCGGCCACGCCCTCCGGCCCTACATGCGGTCGCTGAGCCACATAAGCGAGGACCCCACTGACGGCGTCCTCTTGACGGACAGGTCCCCGGGCGAATCGCGGGATGCGCTGCACCCGGCGACGCTTGTCCTCGTCGACGACATTGAAATGAGCGTGCCTAGCTCCAACGCCGCAGATACCGCGCCCCCGAGGGTGGTCTGTTTTGAGGACCAGGAAGCCAGTTTGGTGCGCGCAAAGGACGAGTGTGGTGAGGTAGACGCCGCCGAGCCGCGCGAGCAGGAAGCCCCTTCAGTAGCCACCTGCGCACAGGCCGTCTCGCTTCCAGAATGCGCGGACGATGACGTGTGTTACGTAGCCCACCGCGTGTCGGTGGAGGCCGAGGAGCAGCCGGGCACCAGGGTGGCCGCTGTGCCCGCGGAGGTGAAGGAGTCGGCGGACAGTTGCGTGGAGGAGGCCCTGGGAGCGCTTGTGTCCGCGCTGGACGACTACAGAGGACAGTTTCCTGAGCTGCAGGTGCTGGAGCAGGAGCTGAGGTTACTGCAGGTCACGCTGAAGGTGAGATTGTCTTGCTTTATTTAATTTCTTTGTTTTGTCTTTTCTTTGTATTTATTTTGGTGGAAACGCTCAATCAGCGACGTTGGTGTGTGTGGTACATTCTAATTAGCTTACGACAAACTACAACCTCAGTTTTAGCAAACATTAACCACAGTTATCAGCCATTATGTAAATTGCCTTATGAGATAATGTTTACTTTGAGCTCAGGCCTCTCTTTGAGCTCAAATGAAAACAAGCTCCCTGAGAAGCTCCTCTCCATACATTAAAATGCATTGCGAAGCCAAGCAGCTTGTTGTTGTGAAAGGTTTTTGCCACTTTGTTTATGTTTATATTATGTTTATTTGTTTACAGAGATTATTGGTTAATTTGCCTAAATGTGTGTTAGCTTACAATTGGCTAGCAATAGCTGCTATACCTTTTTAAAACACGATTTCTTGTTATGCACAATTACAACTATAGACTATATAACAAAGAATGTAATGCATTCTGATAATGCTAACTTCTTGTAGAGTTTAAAGTGCTGAAAGTCTCTCCGGAATAAAACGGCAAAGATTAATTATCGTGCGAACATTCCTATATGGTATGGGGACTGTAAACGACATTCTGAGGAATAAAATCAATGGCCGCTTAATAAGCCATTGTCGCCTTATAAATGATAACTACTCTGTCGACACTGAGTGACTAAATTAAAAGGACACTGGCTCTGAGGTTCTGTCGCGAGGACAGTTCTCCTCATAAAAGCATTTTCTAAATCTACCGCTAAAAAAGACATTTCCTGCCTTGTCTGCCTTGTGACGTGAAGATTAAATACATGTGAGGGCGGACTTGCCTGGAGAAGAGTGTGTTTAAAAAAAAAATAAGAAGCTGGTTTCCCAGAAAGCTTGTTGCTTGAAAATGTTTCCCCAGGGACATAAGTAGGGTGCGGACCTTCCTGTCCCTGCTCACCCCACAATGCACTGGGAGTTGTCATGGGGAACAGAATTGCCTTAATATCTTGTATATACAGTATTTATATTGTAGACACTTTGTGGAGACGTGTGTGTGTGTCTCATACATACATACACACACATATACTGTACATATACACACACACACACACACACATACATACATACATACATACATGCACATACACACACACATACTAGTAGCAGTGCAGATGGTTGAAAATTAACGTATAGCTTAAAGGAGTGAGCATTTCGACTGTCTGATGAACTGGACTTTGTAGCGAGTATATTTATAGAATGCATTTCTTTAATAGGACAGTCAGGCAATATGTTAATGGCCTGTTGAATTCCAGGTGTTGGAACTACAGGCAAATGCATCTCATGTTGCATTTACCTGTAAAACAAATATTTTCGTGTTTGAGGTACGTGGTGTGTCGTGTATCTGTGAGTCAGTGTTTGGTGTCCGGGTGTAGCCAGCTGTGTCCAGTAGAAGGGCTTAAATGCTGCTACAATTTCAATTTTGTGCGTGCGCGCAGCCTTATTGTTTGTGCTTTTGCACATATTAACTTTTGCTTTGACCTTTGACCCGTGTGTGTGCGCGTGTGTATGTGAATTTGTTTATTTTGTTTTACATGTACTCTTTAACTTTTGCGCTGACCTTTGACCCATGCGTGCGTGCGTGCGTGCGTGCGTGTGTGTGTGTGTAGGGCGGGAGACTCAGCCGTAGCCCGAGTGTGGCCAGCCTCACCGTGGAGACGGCGCTGGGAAGCTTTGACTTCCTGAACACGTCTGACCAGGAGGAGGACGAGGAGGAGGGGGGAGCAGGAAGACGGAGCAGGAGCAGGGATGGCAGGTTGGTGGCACGATGAGCTCTGGCAGTGACCTCGCGTTGTGTCCTGATAGGTCTGTAATGGTTCCACCAACGATATCGGAATATTAACAAGATTGAGCACTGTAAGGATTGTGCAGTGTGAACATGAATTGGGGAAATTATGGTTAGGTCAGAAAATGTATAATCAAATATATATTGACATATTACGACATAAATTTAGGCGAGCAACAAAGTTATATTTTTAGGACGTTTATTAACAACTATCTAGTTGAGGAAACGGTAGGCATGGGGGGTGGGGCTAAAAAACAAGCAAACTGCTTTCTTTTAAATTAATATACCTGCTTCTACGACGTATTTCCATTGCATTCTATGTAAAAAACTAAGTACAAAAGGCGAGGCGGAGAAAATGGACTCCAGGCGGGGGGAAAAAAGAACTGGGCCCGCCTCGGCTCAGCGAGCAGCTTCGGCCTCGCTTGCAGTGTGCAAAGACTCATCGATTAACATCCGCTTCAGCTGCATGCTTTAATGTTATTTAAGCCATATCGTTTACATATTGAATCATTATATATGTAAATGATATGGCTTAAGTATGAGCATAAGGCTTCCATTTAGAATACTAATTAGATGAAAATATTATTCATAGTAAAACCTCACTAAGGCTCTCTTAATTGTTTGATATATATCTCATATAATAAATATTTAAATCTTGTATATCTGTGTATTAATCAAATCATCCAAAATGTAATGTAGATTATTTAATAATAAATGGGCCACACTGAATGACCAAGGTGTCCTTTTGTGATACTGGTCTGCCACTTAGTGGCCAAACCTTTTAATAATTTTGAACATCTAAATCTATTTTGGTTCTGTATGGTGTTTATTTCTGATTTTATGTCTGTGTTCCTAGTGTTCAGCAGGACAGAGGCTGCCTCACAACTGGCTTTGCTCCGCTGGACTGCACTCTAGTGGTACACTTGGAGAACTGCAGCTCACAGCTACTGGTAAGGGACAAGTTCACATGACACTTTCTATACATGTTAAGTCAAAAATAAAATACAATGTGGACCACATATGTAGTGTGTTTTTGCCACACTAGACCAATGAAGATCTTGGGTGTGCTGAAACATTACAACATTTTACATTTTTGCTAAATGAAGTGGCAGATGGCTGCAAATTAGACAATTTAAACGTTGACCCTCCATTCTACAGCATGTATTGCCATCTAGTGGAACCTGGAGGACATGTCACGTCCTGGGGTGGAGACATGGGTCACACTAAAGGGATGTCCCAAGTTGTGACAACCTGCTGTGTTCTGTCCCGACAGCGTCTGGGTATGTTTGGTCCCCTGCGGTGCGGTGAAATGTACGCTTTAGACCGGCTGCTGATAGAGACACGGGTGCTCGGGACCATTCGCCGCATCGCCAAGGAAACGCCAGGCGGTCTGACTCAGCCTGATGCAGGTAATACCAGTGTGGCCCTCATGGACATGCAGACATTTACCTGAACAAATCACAGCTTGTGATTGGCCAGAAAAACAGGAAGTAAGTCACGTAAATGGGTTTTATGTAGATGGATGTGCAGAAGTTGAGCATGGCGTTAGTTCAGACAGGCCACGAATGTCAAGCTTGGATTATCAGATGATTTCAACCAGCTGACAGACCAGCCGGCCGCTGCATTACACACATTGGCCAAATCGTCCACGGCGTCGTATTTAAGCTGGATATAGACCTGCCCTTGCTTGCCGATTCCCCTGCAAGCCTCTTGGATGTCTATTGTCATCGACGCCTGCTCTGTTCTGTAGCCTGTGTGTGGGGGGGGGAGGGGTCATTTGCTGCTCTGCCTGTCTTAAGGCCCAGGCAGACTTTTCACGAGGTCTGCATTCAATCCGCGCACAAGTGAGTGTTCTACGTGTATGCATTTCTTTATTTCTTTTATTTCTTTGTTCACGGGGAAACAATGTGTGCACATAGAAATCGTAGTTATAGATATCGCTAATAACAAAGCAGGTTGTTTGTCTAAAGAAATAGGAGACACATCCGCGTGAAGTATGCTTGGAACAGCCCAAGCGCTAGTGTGCGTTGCGCAAGGTCACGCACGGTAGTAGGCCGGGACCTTAAACTACCAAATGCGATATACTGCGATGCGATGCACTTGCTTTTGTGCACTTTGTTCTAATTGTACTTAATGCACGTGGGATATTTCTAAGATTCTTTTGCTTTTAGGATGCACACTTTTGTTGTAGTTGTGTAGTTATGCTACATCCCATGGAGCTGTTTAATGTCAATTGGACAATGCATAGCTCACATATCTGCAGGATAGTCTAGTCAGCTGTTGGGGTGCATGGTTACCAGCCAAAAGGCCTTTGGTTCGGACCTGAAGATGCCCAACCTACCTGTAGTGTAAGAACCTTTGAGCAAGTTGAATTAACCCCTACCTGCTCCTTGACAATTGTATGCATTATAAGTCACTTTGGATCAGTGTTTCTGCAAAATGACCTGATTATCATCAGACGTGTAAACAAACGTTGTCTTTGTGCCAAAACGTTATTTTTGTTTCACACCGGTCCCCAGTTATCCCAGATCTGGAGCTGTGCCAGGGGGCTGCGTCACTATGGCAACAGTGCATGGGACAGGGCGATGTGTACAGAGTCTCTGCAGAGACCTTCATGGTGACCGTGGCAAGGATGTACTTGCCAAAACTGCCTGGGAAGGCTACTAAAATATCCAGTGCAGGTAAACCCGGAGGAGTGTGTGTGCGTGGCACACTGCTATCATCTTCAGTGGAACACGGTGTGTCCCTGTTGCTTTCATAGTCGCTTGTGTGTGTGTGCGTGTGTGTGTGTGTGTCCAGTTTTCCTTCGTCTAGTGGAGAAGGTTCTTGAGCGCCGGTTGCCACGGCGAGGGGGTAACGGAGACAACGTCATGGTGACCATATTCCAGTTCTGGAGCTACCTGTATGCAGAAGGCGTCACTGAGATGGACACGCACATCACCGAATTGGCTGAGGAAGGTAACTCACACACTCACAGTTTGTAGTCAAAGACGGGGTTAGTCTTTCTCGGGCAAACTCCCTCAGAAGCTCCGCCCCACACATTAAAATGCATTGTGAAGCCAGGCGGCTTTGTTGTGAGTGGTGTTAGCCTATAGTATTAGCTTATAGTTAGCTTGCAATAGCTGACTATACATTTAAGGCACTTATAGGCCTTTGGGCAGGGCCGGAGTAGTGCCCTCAGGGGCCCCTGGGCACTGTAACGTATGGACCCCCCTCTCGTCCGTAACATCCACACGATAACAAAAATATTTACACCCAGCAAACTGCAGGCACCTGACAGAACCTTCGCCCCTCCATACAGAATATGCACGCATGCATGCACACACACACACACACACACCATACTTATTTGAACTTGCAATCAAGCTGGCATGTCAAATCACACACACACACACACACACACACACACACACACACACACACACACACACCTAGCCTGTAGTCCAGCTAAGCAGGCAGCAAGTGTGCCTGCCCTGTTCAATAAACCAAGTAGGCTGCTGCCATCTTAATCACGAATCACAAGACAATGATTCACGACAAGACAATGATTCACTGAAAATCACCCAAGATGATAATCTCGACTCGTTCTTGTAAAAAATGATACTGAATCAGTACAATGTAAACCATCTGCTATGGCTCTGTGCCCACCCACCTACCAATCTACGCACAATGCAATGCGGCTACCTGTCATCAAACTGACAGTCATGACAATTTATTTTATTTGATAATAATCAAGCTTTTGTGTAGAGTTCTATGTACCAGGAAAAATAAAATTCCGTTTTTTTTTTCCCCCACTGAGGGACACTCTCTGCCCGAGGGCCCCTGGGCACATGCCCAGATTGCCCATATGGTAGATCCGGCCTTGCTCATAGGTGAAGTCAGTAAGTGTAAGCTAATACACGTTTAGTCAAATTCAGTGAGTGTCTTCTCATGCTAACCATCTGTTCTGTGCGCTCGCTGGCGATACATCTGGGGATGTAAAGTGGGAGCACAAATGGGGACATCAAGTGGTGCATATGTCCCCACACAACACTCTACCCAGCCATGGTCCAATTTAGGGGCGGAGCTCCTGTTGCAGCAGCCTATGGCACTGAAGCTACCATAGAGCCTAACCTAACCTAGAGCAGAGTTTGCCACACAAACAAAAGGCTTGTGTGAATCCTGTGACGTTTGAACCCCACATTTGAGCCCTCTTTCCTCTCCGCCTCCTTACTGCAGTCTGGTTGGTCCAGAGCCTTTCGTCGCCTGATCAGGAAGTGCTGGTGCGCGCTCTAAAGCATCCCCCGGAGTGCAGCCTGAGGAGGGAGGGGCTTCACGCTGTTGCTAAGCTACTGAAAGACCCGAGAGGGAAAGTGACTGCCTCGGCTAGCTCTCTGCTACGAAGCCTGGCGGAGCAACCCATGCGTAGAGAGAGGGTGAGAGCTGCGTGTCTGGTAGTCTCAGCCTCTTCATCAGCACTACGTCACATTAGCAACTCTGTGCTGAGCGTCTGATACATAGACCCTAGTCTCAGCCTCTTCATCAGCACTACGTCACATTAGCAACTCTGTGCTGAGCGTCTGGTACATAGACCCTAGTCTCAGCCTCTTCATTAGCACTACATCACCTAGGAAACACTGTGCTGAGCGTCTGATACATAGACCCTATTCTCAGCCTCTTCATTAGCACTACGTCACATTAGCAACTCTGTGCTGAACGTCTGATGCATACAAAAGCACCTTTACATATACCCCTCGTAAGCTTGACGACTTTCCAGAAGTAAGTCGATTTTTGTTGGCTCTTTGCATTGTCACTCACAAAGTCTGTAATTCCGGTGCGACGCTAGTGCAATGCTTTATTTTCTTTCAGTTGTCACATTTACATTAAGCAGTAACCGTAGCCTACTTATATGACGATTGCTCTTTCCAGGCCCTGGTCAGCAGTCTGGAGCTTCTGGAGGACGAACACATCGACACCAGAGTGTGTGGCTGCAAGGCTCTGGCCTGTCTCAAGGTAGAAACACCTCACACATACAGTATATGCTAACATCTGGTCTGTCTCAAGGTAGAAACACCTCACACATACAGTATATGTTAACATCTGGCCTGTCAAGGTAGAAACACCTCACACATACAGTATATGCTAACATCTGGCCTGTCTCAAGGTAGAAACACCTCACACATAC
>JAODTR010000021.1:98596-129089 GCA_025399935.1 Amblyopsis rosae | reverse complement strand
GAAACACCTCACACATACAGTATATGCTAACATCTGGCCTGTCTCAAGGTAGAAACACCTCACACATACAGTATATGCTAACATCTGGCCTGTCTCAAGGTAGAAACACCTCACACATACAGTATATGCTAACATCTAGCCTGTGTCAAGGTAGAAACACCTCACACATACAGTATACTGTAACATCTGGCTGCCTCAAGGTAGCATCTTCTGGCTGGCTGCAATACAAATGGTTCTACAAATGTTTAGCTTGTATCCATAATACACCTTATAATAGTGTAGGTAGGCTATATACAAATATAATAATAAACTACATACTATGTATTAACTATTAGTACTAAGCAATGACATTCAGTAAGAAAAGGCATTTTACTGCACTGTAGATTACGGTGGTTGCTACAGTACAGCGCAATTGGGCCTATTGGAAATTATCCATTAAAAGGGAGTATGTGTGAAGATATGTTGCACCAAGCACAGAAGTGATCATTCAGGTTTTTTGTTATTTTGTATTTAAAGGTAAAGTCATGTATTGCAAGCTAAATGTAAGATAAAACTAATGTTGTCAAATTCACCAAATATCTCCTTGCATTCCGCTACTTTACCGTTCTCTGTGTATGTTGGAAAAAAAATAATCTGGTACTGCTACACAGCCCTGGCTCCATTAATAGGAACATAAACAAAGTGAACACCGCTCACAAAAAAAGCCGTAGTACGCTTTGCATCACAGTGCCTTTCAATGTGTGGGGTGGCGGTGCGGAAGATTATATAGTCATAAATCAAAACAGTATCGCTCCGCGGTCCTCCGCTGCGGCGAATCACATGTCAAAGTTAATTGTCAAGAAAAGCATAGTGCTACAGCTTTGTTGATACGAGCAGTGTTTGCCACTTTGTTTATGTTCCAATTTACAGAGCCAGGGCTGTGTAGAAGTACCAGAGAGGTTTTTCAACATGCACAGAGAACGTTAAGATGGCAAAATGCGAGGAGATATTTATTGAATTTGACAAAAAGTGTATTAGCTTACATTTAGCTTGCAATAGCAGACCATACCTTTTAATTCATGCCATCCTTGCAATTAAATGGTTACTTGCTTTAGCCCAGTATCAGCCAACAAATTGCTGCCACACCTGTACGCTAAACATAGTCAGTTTGTCAATTGATATGGTATCTACACTAATGCATCTCTCTTTGCTGTAGGCCAAAGAAAGCATCGATCAGCTCGTTTATCTGTGTCGGACAGACAAGGATGAAGTCAGAGCTGCCGCCAAACAGGCCCTGCTAGTTCTAGGTAGTAGTAGTAGTAATACATGTATCTACTGTATAGATGTGTCAAAAATATTGTTTAATTCAATCATTTGCTTTCTTTCATTCATTATTTTATGTATTCTCACTGTGCATTGTAAATCATTCATTAACTCATTTCCCACACGAAGGAGAGAATAAGTCTGAAGAGAATTTAAATTTGCCTTCAATCTGAAGGTTTCACACTGTACTGTAGGGAAAGTGTCCACCAAGACCATCCCACTTTTAGTTCTTTCGTTCATCTCTTTCGGTGGGTTCAATGTGTTGAACAGGTGAGGAGGGGAAGATGGCCCACAGGCACGTCGAGACCTCTCAGGATGGAATCCCCCGGCTGTTTTCTGCTGGCAGCATGGCCAGCACTGCCTTCTAACCCGCTCCCGCACGCACACACATGCAGTTTCAGTGATCGGTAGCACTATGATTTTAACCGCTGTACACTACATTGGGACGGTGACCCATGTCATGTCAAATTCACACATTTGCAAACGTATGGGAAAGCAAACCGGAGTACTATTACTCCAAAGGGGGTGTCAAAGGGGGTGCAATAATAACCAGGTCGAATGGTAAACATGAACTGTGATGGTTTCAGCACTGGACATAATAACACATACACGCATTGATGTACATATCAGTGGTAACTAAGCAGTTGGACAATATATATTATATATATCCTTGGATGATTGCAGATTGTATCCACCTTAACTATAAGAATGGACAAGAGTGTGGCAAGAATGGAACACACAGGCTTAAGGGAAGAATGAAAAAGGGAAAAATAAGAATATCAAAGAGGCATACTTATATGCCTGCAAGAGAAGATAAATATCTTAATTTCTTGGGTCCAACATAAATAATATATTAAGCGATTGTATAGGGGTTTCCTGGTTTGGTGTATTTATCCATGATCGCAGGGGGTGATTTTACTGAAACATTGATTTGAGTTTAGACAGGCTGTTAATCAATGTTGTATGTTTGCTATGTATCTATTATATTTGAATCTACCATTAGATGGCATATCCCAGTCTTGCATCACCATGATGATGCTTTAACACGCTCAACTCACCCATCTACTAAAAAGTTTGCTCTTTTGTGTGAATGTTCCGAGTCAGAAATCACAAAAGCTATGGCTAAAGTTATGAATATAACGGAACATGCAATTCATTTCTTGGATGAAAGCTCCTTACTTTCCTTTTAGTTACCTTATTTTTATTTGGTTACCTATAATCATGGTCATATAGTAGATAACATTTAGGTTGTAAGGAAAATATTATCAATCATATTGTGATCTGTCTTCTATGCCCCATTGATGTTTTACCTAACCTCTAGGAAGCTATGACAATTCTTTCAGTTAGACTAAGTCAGACAGGGATTAAATGTAATTGACATGATGAATGAGTGGATGGATGGAAATTGAATTTGCTGTTGTGTGGACTGGAAACCCCTAGACCCATCTGAGCATAAGATTGTCACTTTAAAGCACTGAACTTCTGTTAAACCCTGGACTTGATATATTCCTCACCTCAGTTATTCATTTATATGCATTGACCATGAATATAGGTTCCAGACCAGCATCTCGGGCGTATCCGTCCATCATTAATTCCACTGTTTCTAATATACACTTTGAATGTGTCTACGATGCTGATGTCTGTACAGGTAATATGTTTCCTCTAGTTACTCCAGTTGTTTGTTGGAGAATTTTTATTTAAGGTATTTTTTCAAGTTTTGTTCCAATGTGTAAATAATTCTCAGAATGAACAATTCTGCAAACTGTGGTAACTTGCAAACACATACAAATGACGAGCAGCTTTGCAGACACAATAGGTGTTTACATTTTTTAGAAGCAATGGACGTTCTTGGCTTAATTAAATTCCTGATCCAGTTCCTGTTAACAAATAATTGCTTACATAATTGCTTACTCTTGCTGAATATCAGTGTAAGGACTTAATTTTGAATGAGTCCAGTTTAATTTTGTGGTCTTTAGATTTTCATGCCAGACAAACTCTAAAACAACCAAGTTCAGTTTCTTTATTTATTAGAACATAATATTGTCCCAAAACTTTTGAAGCTCTTGAAGTTACCAAATAATGATCAAGTTATTTCTGCTTGATGAGGCCCTAAAGAGAGATTTAAGCAATTCAGTGCCATTGTTTTATCATTAGCTTATTCTTTAAATATTTAGTATATTTATACTATACACCACTGGAATTGTACATGTTATATGATTGTGTTGTATATTATGTTTTTATTATTTCTAATTTGTACATGTTTGTTTTGAAGCACTCTGCCTCTTGTTTTTATGTGAAATTACATTTATTTTCAATATATTAATCAATTCTGTAGATTGATAAATGTATCTTGTATCATAATGAATAGTTTACATTTTTATTTCCATACTGGATATTGCTTGTTTGGAGTCATTGAAAAAAATATTTGCAGTAATTAGGCCTTTTAATGGGCAGGCAATGTCTCCCCATTTTTCTGGTAGCATGTAAAGATCACAAGTATCCATTGTTCATTCTTGACACTATGGACATTTAGCTATTACTGAAAACAACAATGGTAGATGATCAGTGATCAGTCTGTAGTGGCTGATCTGATGTTGTCCTTACCAGAACTGAAGTTAATTCACCTCTGGTGAATTTATTTAAATTCACCCAGATTTATATTAGATAAAGGGAGGGGGGTTTGGTGGTTTGTTTTTGACCAGTTTATTCTCCCCAAAACATTTATGGCTTACGGTGCATTTTAGAACCCAATTTATAAAGGCTTATATGGAACTAGTTCTTGTAAGGATGTGTAGCCATTGCAGAAGCCCTTGCCTTTATGTCAAGCAATATCGAATGCTCCACCATGATGTATGCAAACCTTTAATTTGATAATTTTACAATAGCTAGTATTCTGTTGTCCTCTTGTGTTTTCACTATGGCTACTTGAATTAACTGGAGAGGAAACGGGCCAAACCACTAAATCGGTAAAACTTCTGTAAGTGCCTCAAAGTGAATAAAAGTTTATGGATAGGAGCTATTTTTTTTAAAGAATTATGCATTGTGCAAAATGTTATTTTCTTTTATATAAAATGTCACTTGGCACTTATCTTGCCTATAAAATGTATACAAATAAAACTTTGTTTAAACAGAGTTGTGATGTTTTATAATTTTAGATTTGTACTTTTGATTTGTGTATTTAAAAGCATTTATAATGTAGTCTGCCTTATACATGGCAATCGAGCTTTATTCTAGAATCATTGCTTCTATAAGGCTTAGTCTAGAATAATTAGAATTTAACACATATGCCATCAAAGTAGGTTTAGTACAAAACTTTAGTACAATTTATAAAAACAAGTTGAATGAAAAATGACATCTAACCTAACCCAGGAATAACACAAATACTAAACATTTTACTTGTGAGAGCATTTATATAAGGGTTTCAGGATTGTGTGCAAAGTGCACAAATAAAACCATAATTGCAACTGAAGCATTAACATTAAGACAAACACAAAAAAACGTATTAACACACAAAAAACACCTTTATGATGTAGCCTATTGCTAGATCGAGTCCCCGGACAGATATAAAAAAAAGTACCAAGACCCAAGATTGTGATAAACGTGTTTCAATGTATTCCAACGGGGCGCCCCTCCTGGCCAATCAGGGTGGCTGCAGTAGCTTCGACACCACCCCCCAGCGGTCGCACAGGCGCACTGAGCTCCCAACTGCCATTTTGTGGCAGAGCATACTCTGCAAAAGCGGGAGAGGGATTAAAAGAAGCGGCGGAGAAGGTTCCATTTCTTAACCATCTTGGCAACTTTGAAGCACAATATCCGCGCTTTCGGTCGAGTTCAACGGGGACAGAAACAGACTAAAAACAGGTAAAGTATCACTACTTTTCAGAGAAGGGGGAGTTTGCAGGATCTTTAATCGGCCTCTAGGTGTCACGATGGGGCTCCGGGTCTGGGCGGCTTGTCGTGGGGTGTTTGTCTCCCTCTATCGTTATTTCAAATCCCGTCGAAATATGTTTAAATAACAAGTTCCACAGATTGTACGTACAACTGGTCGTATTGTTTGTGTTTATGTGGAGATGTTGTCGAGGATGTGTTAATAATACCTCGACGATTACGTTTGAGTGTTTAGGCCGAGGCGTCCATTTTCCCCCTCTCTTTGTTTCCTGTCTTTCTACGAGGCGAGATGGAAACTGGCGGGCTAATGTTAGCTTCCACTAGTAGCATTATCCTGGCTGCCTACAAGCGTCTACATTATAATATGAGCAAGCTATTATAATATCTAATACTACTCACGTATTAAGCCAATACATATGCAAGCGTACGGTACATGTTTTAACCAAAAGCCATTTCAAATAAATGAGCAGAGACGCTAGTGAGTATATAAAACTTTAGTAGCTAGCTTTTTTTTGCTAGGTAGCTCCCAAGCAAGGCCGCTCTTCTTTTTAAATCCATTAAATACAGTTGTCTTCACTACGTGACGTACAACATACCGTGCGGGTCACATAAAATACGACACATGTCAAACATTTAATTCGTTTGGCTAGCTCTTGGTCGATGCAATCGAACGCGCGTAAATCAAC
This sequence comes from Amblyopsis rosae, assembly GCA_025399935.1. NCBI lineage: Eukaryota > Metazoa > Chordata > Actinopteri > Percopsiformes > Amblyopsidae > Amblyopsis > Amblyopsis rosae. The sequence continues at coordinate 123,213 of JAODTR010000021.1, read as the reverse complement.
CAGCTAAAACTGCGTTAGCGTGTTGCGCACTCCAAAAAGATCGGGCGCGGAGGTGAGGATGACGAGGCATTCGTTTCAAAATGACCCCCGGCGAGAACCACAGCCGTGCTCTGTTTTAAACCTGGGGTACGCAGTTACTTGTACTCCGTCTATAATGTCTACCGTGTCCATCCGTTTAGCCATTTCTCGTCTTCTCGCCGTGCTTGGAAATGAAGTTGTTGTTACGCCGGTTGCCCGCTTGTCTCTTATTCTAAGCCCACCTAGAATCACATACACAGCGATATATAGCATATAACGGCAGAGAGCTCCCTCTACGACTCGGCTTGGAGAGGTACAAAAATACAGTTTTATCTGCAGTACATGGTATAGTAACGTCTGGCTGACATGTATTTGACAACTTGTGTTGAATATTTCAAATACAGAATGCAAAATATTTACTGTAGGCCATACACACCTAACTACCCAACCACCACCCCAAACAGAAGACATGTTTGAGTGGTACTTACTAGTGCAAATCACCACTTGGTTTGTGTTTTAGTGGTTTCATCCATAAAACAAATATACTGTTACAATTTAACAAACTACAATTTTAGGTGGCCCTGCTGGAATCCAATGTACACACACATTTAAAAAAATAAAGGTTCACAAATGATCCCCACAAGTCTCAATGTGTTGTTTTAAATTAATACTAAAATCAGTTCTGTGTAGTGATTATTTGTCTCTAAGAAATGGTACATATTTACTGTTCTTGGTAATTCTCTGTAGTCCAGGGGAGTGACCTAATCCTCATTCTGAATCAGGTAGCAGAAAGCTGTTATTTTGAGCCAATAATTAAAGGGAAAGTCAGTTATTGCAAGCTAATACACATGTCAAATTCACCAAATATCTCCTAATTTTGCTATTTTACCGTTCTGTGTGTTTAAAAATAAAAAGCTGATACTACACAGCCCCGGCTCTGTAAATGGGAACAAAACCAAAGTGAACACCGCCACATCAACAAAGCCGTAGTACTGTGCTTTGCTTCACAATGCGTATTAATGTGTGGGGCGGAGTATTACATTTGTAGTTGACATTCGTCAAAATGTTATGGATTTATTTGTCGCAACAAATCTTGAAACTCTTGTTCTATACACAAGTGGAACCTACGCGAAAACTAATCACATTCATTTTACTTTATCGTTGCCGTTCTGATTAACACAGGCATGGTTGTTGCGGCCTAATTTTCTAATCGATGCAGCTCATGGGAAGATGACATTTGACTTGTGGGTGCCCTGTAGCATCACACCTTTCTTTCCCCCCCGTCACAGTGCCTATCCAAATGGACGGGGAGCCGACAGAGGGCGTAGACGGGATGGAGGACCCCACCAAGGTCTTCCCCACCATCCAGTCGGTCCACAGCCAGGATGCCATGGTGGCAGACCTACTGCAGCAGGCCGCAGAGGCTGGAGGGGTTGTAGAGGCACAGCAGGGCGTCCTCCTTGAACAAGGTGTTCTGCATAGTTGGATGTATTGAGTGACGTATCAATAAGACTTGAAGCTTTACAGTGCAGCCTTTACACATCTGTGCATGGATGTGTAGGTTAACTTCATGTCTTTACTCTTGCTGTGCTTTCTGTCCAGAAGACGCTATGGTGGAAGCTGCACAGGCCCAGCAGCAGCTAATGGAGGCTGGGGTAGAAGGTGGAGATGGGGTTGAGATGATGGTGATGGACTCACTGGATCCTACGCTGTTGCAGATGAAGACTGAGGTATTTACTGTAGACGAAGTGGCTAACACAGCCTCCTCATACTGTTATATGGATCTGATATACAGTACAGTGTATTAAGCTCTGGTATGACAAGTAGGGAGCAGCTACAACCTCCTCATACTGTTATATGGATCTGACGTACTGTGCCGTGTACACATATAAAGCTCTGCCATGACCAGTAGGTTACCAATCTCTGTGCTTCACACACAACTTGATTTGTCTTCAGGTGATGGAGGCTACAGTGGGAGGGGCATCAGGAACAGTGGGCGTGGTTGCAGGTGGTGCTCACCAGGCCACCGTAACCACGGTGGACCAGACCCAGATCATCACACTCCAGGCAAGTTCACGTCAGTCTTTATAGTCACACAAGGGGAAATTGAATTTACAGCACAGGGCTTAAAACCACTAAATGTACACTGGATATTAATCATAATCATTCAACCGTTCAACATCTATTTGTTGGTATATACTAAAACTATGGAAAATGGTTAGACTTGCCAGAGCAGGGTGTCCTCAGGTCAACTTTTCCGCAAGAATCAGTCTGGAAACCCAGTAAATCCTACATGACCGAAGCAGGGTAGCAATTGATCTGACCAGTCGGCGTATTACTGATAGCTACGGGCGTGGTTTTGGTTTGCCGACAGCAAAAATAACTTTAAAACATCAATGACGGAGAGATCAACTTCCACGTCTTTTTTATTTTTTTAAAACACATTTTGTAAAGTTCCTCCCCTTTTCAAACGGGTTCGATGGACTGCTCACCAGATGGACACCCTTGTGTCTATCCTTCTGGCGTGTCAGGTTAGAAAATGGCTGCATCGCCACCATGAAGGGCTTCTAGGCAGTGCCATCAGCAACCCTGTGTCACTGTGTATAACACGCATCCCCTCTCTGGTTCTCCAGGTGGTGAACATGGAGGAGCAGGCGGCCCTGGGTCTGGGGGAGCTCCAGCTTGTCCAGGTGCCCGTGTCTGCCACCACGGTGGAAGCCCTGCAGCAGGGCACGTTTGTTGACGATGCAGATATGCCAAAAGCCGGAGACCCTGTCATCTGTCACACCCTGCCACTTCCTGAAGGTTTTCAGGTGCGTACAGAACCTGATCACCTTGTATTAACTTTGGATCACATTTGAACAGTAGTTACTGGTGTTTTTACATGTGTGTGATGGTGACGTTTAAGTGAGATTAAATTAGTACTACTTTTAACTGAGGAGCGTACTGAAGAGGGCATATAAAGAGCAACTTGCGGGTTCAAATTTTCACTACATTTGAGTGGTTGAAAAATCAATTCTTAGATGTTTTACAAGAGATAAAGACAAGAAAAAGTCTGCATTTTTATACAAATTGCACTTTAGGGGGCATTGTTAAAAAAAATTGTCTGCATTGTAGTCTACTGTGGACACATGTTTTGGGTAACAGCTATATTACCATTGTGTGCAGTTTATCGGAGGTGGCATATGTGTTGTGAATATAATACTAGCCGCTTGTATCGTCCCCATGTTACCAACGTTCTTATAGGCCAGTCTCGCCACTCTGCAGCCACCTTTGAAAGGCCTCTGGGCGATTATTAGCAACACCGGGATGAAATGAATGTTTGTTCTTTCAGGTGGTCAAGGTGGGTGCTAATGGAGAGGTGGAGACCGTTGAGCAGGAGGAAGAGGGAGGCGAGGTCCACCAGGAAGAAGAGGAAGAGGAAGAAGAGGCAGAAGAGCACCACGTCATGGAGGTGGATGATGAGCCCCCTCAGCCCCATATCGAAGACCCCACCTGGGCTAAGGACCCGGACTACCAGCCTCCCACTGGCATGGTCAAGAAGACCAAGAAGGTGTGAGCAAATGGCTTTGTGGCTGTATTGTGACTTTGAGGCGGCTTAGGTGTAAACATATGCCTCACTTGGGCTGCTCGGTTATGGGGAAAACATCATAGTCACCATTATTTTGGTCAGTAATGAAATGACGATTTGACACGATCACTCATTGACTTTGGGAGGATATCACATTTCCACTCCGCAACTCCACTTAAAACAATGACACTGAAACAAATCAACAACAGTGGAAGACTTTCCACTGTTCCAACTTTCCTTTTAATGCTTTTAATGAGTTAACTTGGGGGGAGGAGGAGGTGTGTGTGTGTGTGTACATACATACACACACGTACATAAACTTTGTTTTTGTGGTTGTTGGGAGCCACAGAGCCCTACGCCTCACTTACTCATCTCCTGTGTTGTTGTGCAGGGCAAGAAGAGTCGCCTGCGCTACGCAGAAGGGGACAAGGACATGGATGTCAGTGTGTATGACTTTGAGGAGGAGCAACAGGAGGGGCTTCTCTCTGAGGTCAATGCTGAGAAGGTGGTAGGCAACATGAAGCCTCCCAAACCCACCAAAATCAAGAAGAAAGGTGAGGCTTGTTTTTTTGTGTGTGTGTTCCAGCGTCACTGAAAGGGGCTTACTCGGTGAGCGTGCACTCGTCTCCCAACAGGTGTTAAGAAGACATTTCAGTGTGAGCTGTGCAGCTACACCTGTCCCCGCCGCTCCAACCTGGACAGGCACATGAAGAGCCACACCGACGAGAGGCCGCACAAGTGCCATCTGTGTGGGAGGGCTTTCAGAACTGTCACCCTGCTCCGAAACCATCTCAACACGCACACCGGTAATAACCACACACACACACACTTCGTCACGCACGGTTAGAACGCGCCTGGTCTCCGCCTCTTCCCGCCCATTAGCACGACGTCACATACGCAACTCGTGCTGAACGTCTGATGCATGTGCCCCCTGTGAGCTTGACGCCACTTTTCATTGGCTGCTAGCATGTAGTCATCGTGCATGTCAGTCAAAATATTTAAGTGGGCGGGTCTTGGCGCATTTAGCCAAAGCTATGTCTCGGACTTTACGCAAGTGAAGCCTAGCTCTGAAAGACTACTGACCTCTCCTGCAACCAGTTGGCTAACGCGTGTGAAATCTGTGAGTTTTTAAATGTTTCATTGAAATCTCAACTCCTTCATCGTTTCTCTGTGTGAAGGAACTCGCCCCCACAAGTGTACGGACTGTGACATGGCCTTTGTGACCAGCGGAGAGCTTGTCCGTCACCGGCGCTACAAACACACGCACGAGAAGCCTTTCAAGTGCTCCATGTGCGACTACGCCAGTGTGGAGGTGAGTGTTTTTGCGGCACATGCTCTGCATTCTCCCAGGAAAGACGGCCCGCGTCGAATAACGCGGCAGGATCGGTGTCTCCCGTTAACTGCCGTGTCTGTGTGTTCTAGGTCAGCAAGCTGAAGCGTCACATCCGCTCCCACACTGGAGAGCGTCCGTTTCAGTGCAGTCTGTGCAGCTACGCTAGCAGGGACACATACAAGCTGAAGAGACACATGAGGACTCACTCTGGTGGGACACTGCTCTGTTCTTAAACCCAGGAAACACTGCATGCTATCCGCTCTTTGCCCATCGCATTGCAGCTGAATATTGATCGCTTGTTTACATTCCAGGCTTTGGTTGCCTAGGTATCCCTCTCGTATGCTTCCCACTCAAAATGTTTTAACTAATCTATTGGTCAACGATGTTGAGACTTTTAACTCGGTGGCAGCCCTCTTTGTGTCGTTGACGACTCTATCGCTTCAAGTCGCTGAATCATATTTACTTTCAATTGTCTCTTGACGCTGCTAGTCGCTTGCCGTGTGTGTTTGGCTTAAGTCTGCACCTCAACACCACCAAAAATAATATCGCGTGCCATTTTAACCCTCTTATCCTGAGATCTGCGCCTGCGCAGAGTTTGCATAGGTCTACATTTCCTATCGTATCTTAAAAATCGGTAAATGATAGAAGCTCAGGGTTCCCCATGATCCTAACATTCCGCTGAAAAGAGTTACAAGTTACGATAAATTGCGATAACGGCTAGGCACCGTGGTCAGGGTGGGAAAATTAGCAAAAAAAGAATCACTAGATTAATCACCAAAAAAAATATTGTTTGGTACAGCATTAATGTATGGATATATGTGTCTATATTTGGAACTTGTTTGTGGCTTTTGTGTGCAGAAAAGGACATACACAATTATTGGGTGGGTGGGTGGGTTATAGGGTTTTGGCAGGTATTTTTACATAGATATTATTTTCCCTCCTCAGCCACCAACCTGAACTTAGCTAAACTCTTTTTTTTTTTTTTATAACCGAAACCACGGCCTCTGCAAAGTGCGTCAACTTGTGCATCAATAATGTAGATGTAAGACACTGAATAAGTCACTTTGAGACTTCCTGCCTCTGTTTTTGTGGTGATACGGTTCCCCCCCCTTTCCTCCCCCAGGAGAGAAGCCATACGAGTGTTACATCTGCCACGCCCGTTTCACCCAAAGTGGGACCATGAAGATGCACATCCTGCAGAAGCACACTGAGAACGTGGCCAAGTTCCACTGCCCGCATTGTGACACGGTCATCGCCCGAAAGAGTGACCTGGGTAATGCACAGAGGCCACGGCACAACCTGGCCTCTGATTGGCCCGGCTGTGCTCTAATCGGTCGACAAACGCTTTTGCTACGTGATGGTCTCACAAGGCTACGATTTAACTGCCTGCATTAATAACGCGGGTGGTGGAATTTTAAACTGTCTATGCCAAACATGGAAAGTCAGGGAATTTGATACATTTTTTATTTTTTTGTAGAGTCATGAAATAAATATCTAGGGATTTTATTTGGAGCATGTTTATTTTTTTTTGTTGCCACTCAGCTTAATTATACTCACAGGTCAAAAGACACAAAATAGGACAGAAAAATGAAGCATGCCCATGTTATTTGACTCAGCTGGAATAATATTTAGTGAGAAAAGTTGATGCAGGAACATTTGAAACGATACCTAATTCCTGAGAGCCTTATTTGTCTCTTGGTGCCTGAATTTTGTGCTTTACATAGACATTTCCACCACCATTTTATGAAAAGGCACACATCAACCCCCCACTTTCTGTGGTCTGTTTCTCTGTCTAATATAGGTAATGGTAATTCCGTTTTTTTTTTTTTTTTGTTTGTTTTTTTGGTCAAGGAAGTTAGGGAATTTGACTTGGAGTGGGAACCCTGTAATAACAATATCTTCTTCCGTCAGGCGTCCATCTGCGCAAGCAGCACTCCTTCATCGAGACCGGAAAGAAGTGTCGTTACTGTGATGCGGTCTTCCACGAGCGATACGCCCTCATCCAGCACCAGAAGTCTCACAAGAACGAAAAGCGCTTCAAATGTGACATGTGTGACTACTGCTGCCGACAGGTGAGAAGGGATGGTCTGTCGGTCGGTCGTCAGGAGGGCTGACGCCAAAGATATTAGATGCCTTTACAAAACAGAAGTGTGATTGGTACTTGTAAAAATGAACGTAATATCCTCCACTAGGGATGTGCTTGATTAGTCGGTTAAACGATTAACTGCTTGGACCATCGCTAATCGGCACCATAAATACAAGTTGGTTAATTATATTATTTTAAATAGTTGCTCAGTCAGTCTCTCCTGCCTCACAGCCTGCACCTGAAACTCGCAAAACAAACTTTTGATTTAACTTTACAGTACAACTGCATTTAATGTCGTTAAAAATATAAAGTAAATATTCCGTCTGGTTCCTGGCAGTTTGTTCTCCCTTTGTGAACAAGCAGTTAGGCAAATTAGCATTTTGCTAGGCTAAACTAGCTACGGTATTCAAGTGCACTAAGCTATAATTGGCTTATGCTTTTCAGCATACGTACAGATGGTCATAAAGAATCAATATAAAGTGAGTTTCATAACGCTCGCCTCCCACTACCTGTAAATAACGGAGCTGAATTGGCACTCCACTGTTGTACCGTGGGCTGCTGTAACTGCTGTCATCTTCCGAACATTATTTTTTTAAATGAGGATAAAGGGAATGCGAAAATGAAAACGTGTTCTCCCCTCACTGAGACAAAACAGCCGGTCGACAAGTGCAGGTAGGGAGAGACCGGCAACCTGTGCACACGCTGACAATGTTTAGCCTGATTGTTTTGGTATTTTTAGACTAGTCTACTAGTCTAAATTGTCATTTTCGTTTAACCGACAGGGAAATTAGTCACTAGGATCCCTACCAACTACATCCCTACCAAATACCCATTTATCCACCCAAAGAGACATAATGGGCAGTGTTTTGGTGAAATCCGTGGACCTCCCCATTGACATGCATGGAACGCTGGCTCATTTCTGGTCTGCACAAAGGTTGTCAAGTCCCCTCCTCTGTAGTTAAAAGTCGACGTGGAAGGGTGGAGTTGTGGCGCATGGGATAACTCCCATATGTCCATATAGGCCCTGGTGCCTTGGGTGACCGGAGTTTGAATCTGGCTCTCTGTCATTTACCAATCATTCCCCATATCCGTTGTTTACTCTCTGTCCACTCCATTCTTTCTGCTGACTCCCTCCCTCCCTCCCATGCTAGGAGCGCCACATGGTGATGCACCGCCGCACCCACACGGGAGAGAAGCCCTACGGATGCAGCCTGTGCGATAAGACCTTCAGGCAGAAGCAGTTGCTGGACATGCACTTCAAGCGCTACCACGACCCCACCTTCATCCCCACCGCCTTCGTCTGTCCCAAGTGCAGCAAGACCTTCACCCGCAGGGTAAGCTCGTGTTGCCGTATGTTCCCTAGTAACGGGCTTGTTCACCTGGCGTGTTGCTTGCTTGTGTATTTGATTTGGGCTTTAAAAGCTGCCTGTATGTCGTGTTGTAAATCTATGACCTAGCTACACTGTACACTTTTTAATTTGCAGATTGCATGGTTGTTTAAAGAGATACATTTGACTGCTTATTATTAAGACTTTTTATTTTTATGTGACAATATTATTTATTTTGAACAACTTTTTATATATTAGAATACCATGGCTCGCCACTCTGAGGGCTGCAACGGTGAGATAGATGAAACTGAGAATGGAACTCCCAGCCCCAAGAAAGGGAGGCGGGGCAGGAAGAGAAAGATGCGCAGCAGGAGAGACGACAGTGGTGAGTTTGGTTTTGTCTACGTTGTTGTAGTGTAATGTCCAGCCTCTTAGCTGTGGCATGAACATGTTAGTGTACTGTCCAGCCTCTTAGCTGTGACACTATAAACATGTTAGTGTACTGTCCAGCCTCTTAGCTGTGACACTATAAACATGTTAGTGTACTGTCCAGCCTCCTAACTGACATTATACACATGTTACAATGTAGTGTACAGTAGGGGTGCACAATATATCAACTCAGTATCGTTATCGCAATATCACGTGGTGCAATATCATATTGAAAATGTAGCAGACTTGAGACAATATTCCGTTTATTTTGTGGAGAGATGCCCCCATTGGCTTTTTGGATTCGTCGTTTATGATTTGGACAGAAAAGTAAGATGTGTGGCTGAGGAAGCTAATGACATAATCGAAATCAAAGACGAAACATTTGTGGCCAAAACAAAATGCCTCCTCGGTAGCTTGTAATTACTGTTGTACCAGTCCAATATGACTGTCAGTTGATAATGTGATGTTTTGATATGTTATGAATACATTTTGATGCACTTTCCCATAACCTTTGTTTTTTCTTATGTTTAAAAATATGTAAATGAATATTGATATTTCAATTTTCATGATATTAATCAATCTCACATTTTATCATTTGTCATTCTGGAGAAAGCTTGTTGATATTTGAAATCTATCAAAACAAACACCATTCTCATGTCGAAGTTAAAATGTTTAAAGTTGCTTAATGTACTGCGACACGAGAAACAACAGATTGGACAACAGTTAACACGTGTGTGTGTGTGTGTCAGACGATGAGCATGCTGACCCTGACTTGGATGATGATGATGAGGAGGAGGAGGATGATGAAGGGGCAGCAGAGGACGAGTTGGCCCTGCTGCAGGAAGAGGAGTCGGAGACCATCGAGCTGGACCAGGCCCCGCCCACTGTGCCTGTGCCGGCTCCCGAGGAGCCACCCGTCAAGAGGAAACGCGGCCGCCCGCCAAAGAATGCCCCCAAACCAGCCCCAGCCCCCAGCAAGCCTCTCCGGGTGGCTCAGAAGATTGCCGCCACCACCACCACTACTACTACAGGTGAGCCAACATGCCTATAGCATCCAGTTGCAGCCCTGCGGCCAAGCTGGGATAGGCCTCCGGCTGAAGGCGGTGGCATACTTGCCGCAGAACGCGGAGGTCCGCTGACTGTTGCACACCTCCAAAAATGTCTGTCCGTGCAGACATGTGCTCGTTGACTGCGCGTGTGCAACAGCCTGAAGCCCACTACAGCAACAATGAATGCCCTGCTAACAAATCACTCACAAATGAGTATTCTAGGCGTATAAAAAATATTTATTTATAGCGTTATAAATATTGCTAATTCCAAAGGCATTTGGTAGTATGCCGTGGCCTTCATGCCATGTCATTTCATTTTCCTCCTTTTTCTTAAGGCCGCTGGTCAAGTAAACTTTTCTAGTATTTAACCATATACTAGTGATTGGGGAAACCGATGCGTTATGAAGCATTTGAAGCTTCTTTATTGTTGTATTAGTGGGGGGAAGGGGCGGCGGCGGCGGCCTGCCTATGCCTAGAACACAGAGGGAGTGAGAGAGGAGAAAAAGAGATGCGATACGTGTACTACCTTAAAACAATGCTTGGATGCACGGCCGTGATGTTTCTCTAAATAATCTATTGAATAGGCTACAGTTTTCCACAGATAATGATAAGAACTGAAGTTTCATAAAGTTACGCTAATTTAATTGAAAGTTTAATGGATATGTTGCTGGGATGCATGATGAGATGTGACAGGCAAGTGTTGTTGACAAAATGGCAGATAGGAACAAATTGGCTTTCTGTTTCTTCAGACTGCATGTTCAAAACTATGGCAATGTGGAGTTGTTGGGTATCGGACTACCTAACTAGTAGAGGTGTAACTGTTCATTCACTCGAGTACCCATTCCTAACCCTAACACTAATGACATTAGAGTATGTCCTCATAGGCAAGTCTGGCCATTTGGCAGCCATCTTTGTGACTCTTCTAGGGGTGTAAGAAAATATTGATACACCAGAGTATCGTGATATTATTTTGCATGATACTCTATTGATTCTCTAAAACACTATCAGTTAAATTTTGTTTTTACTCAATTTATTTGTAAAAAGGACAATGTACAAAATACATTAACCTCAATAGCGGGTGAAGATGCTTGTTATCAGATGTAGCTTTAAGCTCATTTCCATGTACAGTCCCTGAGCATGTTTACGTAAATCTATCTGTTATTTGTTTATCGTATCACCAGATTTTTGCCAATACACAGCCATATTTCCAGGATTAAGAAAACACTGTTCTGTTACGGTTTGGCCATTATAAAGAACTCTTTTGCTCTTTTTGGGATTTCTTCCAGAGTTCTAGTCAGATTTCCTTAAGTGGTCTGTGGTAATGTCTGGCTGTGGTCGGTGGTTGTCTGTGATTTCCCGTGACTAATGAAGAGCTAAACCTGCCTCCCTCCCTCCAGCTACAGCCATCATCCAGGTGGAAGACGAGAGCACAGGAGCTGTGGAGAACATCATCGTGAAGAAGGAGGAGTCTGAGACGGCCACAGCGGTCACCCTGGAGCAGGGGGTGGAGCTAACTGTGGAGGGCGTTGGCCTAGATGAAGAAGGGGTGGAGACTGTGGAGTTGCCCAGCAACGAGGCAGCAACTACCGCCAATGGTGATCTGACTCCGGAGATGATCCTCAGTATGATGGACCGGTGAACAGCTGTTCAAAAGATCTCACACACAGAGCAGAGGATGAGGTGTGTAGCTCGGCAGCCCCTCCACCCCACACGCACACATCCTTTGCCTTTTGCCGTTTGTGGATGCTTGATGGCAGCCATCTTGTGTCCCTGCCATCAAAGTCAGCAGAACAAGTTGGTGGCAGCCAAACAACCACACACACAAGAGAAAGAGAAAGCTGTATTCTAACGCATGTGTAAATACTTGCATACCATTAACACACATTTATATTGATTGTGTTTGGTGAAAAACAGAACGCACATTAATTTTAGGACCACCCTCATTTTTGTTTTGGAACAGGATATATATTTCTCGCTTTGCTGTTCCTTTCAGCCTTGCAGCCATATCTCCATTTTGATAACTAACTTCTCAGATTCAGATTGGTCTGTTTTTTATTTTTTCTTATTTTTATTTTTAGACATTTCCTTTCAGAAGTTGTGCATGTTTCAGTTGTTTTTATGTCATGTTTTATTCCCCAAAAAAAACTAAACTGTAAGGTTGTCTTTTAAATCAAGGCACCGGGGAGGGGGTTTCTGTGACAGATGGTAGAAGACAATGAATCTGAATCTTCTATGCAATCTGTGCAAAATCATCTTGTGCTGTCATTATTCACATCCTAACATCTATTCTACTAATTTAATTACTGTTTTACATTTGGTAGATTAATATGCAGACAAATAGTATCTATTTTGTATTAATTTTAGGTTATGATTTTGATTGGAAGTACTGAAATTGAGTGACTTTTCTTTGTGAGGTCAGACTAATTACTTCTATTGTCATCTAGACAAGATGATCGTTTTCTCATTAACACGTGCCTCTGCAAAGGTGTTTTTTTTTTCTTTTTTTTTTCTTTCTTCTCTTATCAAATCTAAAACCTAAGATGATGTTTTGCCCAGCTATTAATTATATAACTAGCATTGAATCTATTTTGATAGAAATTGCTATGAAATTGTATGTTTTGTTTTTTGTATGCAAAAGTTTCAAAAGTATGTTCAACCTATGTTCTCTTTTGTAAATACTTTTTGCTTCTTTGATTTAATATGAACAATAGCATTTTTGTTTTTTTATAAATAGTATAATATTTGAAGGCTGGTTGTTTGAGTGGGATGTAGGTGCATTTACAAATGGTAATGATGTCCATGCTATCTTGGGCTTGAGGCAAGCTCACCCATACTGTGAGCAATTGAAAGGGATATGGTTTATTTTGTTTTCTCATTAACCACAACATGGTGATACACATGTCTACATGTTTGAGCTGGCATGTTGATTTTTAAAGTAAAAAAATAACTGGTAACATAAGCTGTAAGCTCAGATGTGCCTGGTGGTGATGTTTTATATAGAATGCTAACGGGAGATCGTTTCTGTTTAGTTTTATAAGCACCAGAAAAGCCACAGTCCAGGCCAAGCTAAGATGGCGGTGCTTCAATAAAGGTGTATGTGAACTGCTGCTCACAGCTGGTAACTACTGTGACAGAAGAGTTCTCTGACACATTGATAGCAAGTCACCCATGTGCTAGTTGTCTTGTTCTTTGTAATGCCTTGTTAATGGAAAAATTGACTGGTAATCTTGACTGCTCATAAGGAGGAGAGTGAAAGAGCTAATGTTGAAAATAGTATGTGTATAATAGTCTGCCATTCCTCCTGCATTTTAACTGTAAATGACTATCACTGAAGCTTTGCCACAATATATTATTGTTCTGTCTACTGTTGTGCACCTATGGTAAAACCAATGCCACTGATCTCCGCTTTGAAAACTTTGCATGGCGTATCTTTTTGCCATGTACATCTTGGTTCCGTTTAGTTCAGGGGCTTAATTCTGGGACTGCATTAGGGCAGATTACTGCCAGTTCACCAGTCAGGAAACTGGTGGCAGGAAATATGTTTGAAATGAAAGAACTTGCCCTCTCGTTTGATGATTTGAATCTCTGAAACTGAATGACGTTTTCATATTTCCTGTTCTGTATTGTACGTAATACATTCTAATAGCTTCTTTTTTCTTTTTTTTCTTTTTTTTTGGCGCTCTAATACAATTCTGTAGGATGGTACATTTTTGTATAATTGGCTGTACTATGTGAATTTGACAGGAATGATCGAACTATTGGGTAAGCTCTGTTTAAAATGAAGTTATGTTTGGCATATATAGTTCATAACTCCAACAGACTAGGTGGTTTTAAAGGGCAATTGCTACACTAAATCAATGCCACTAAGTCATAGTCCTTTTGAACTAGTGTACAAATGGTCTTTGTTATATTTTGCTAATCACAAATAGAAAATGCTCATTCTGAAGAATCATGATATAATTGTGCAGTGTTCTTATTGGGTGGGGATTTTTTTAGCTGTTGCAGGAAAAAAGCTTTTAAATAAATATTTTTGAATCATCTGCAATACAGTTAAGCTTTCACACCTTTTTTTTTGTTTTGTTTGACCAACATGGGGTAAAATGATTGAGACTATTTGAACAGAATTTTGATGTAAAGAAACACATGAAAGGAAAGCCCTTGTATTGTCTGAGATTGAGAATGTAACTGTACAGCTGCTGAGAAATAAAAATGTACCTACAGAAATATCTGCACTCGTTTGTGATTTTCTTGTTTAGAGGGACCGGGTGTGTGGCCTTGGCATAGTATGCAAATAAATATCATATTTAGTTGTCATCAGAACCCATCAACTATGCACTTAAATATTAACAGCGGCAGCACATTTTCTATAATGGAAATGGCTTCTTTTCTTTTAACAAATAACTTGCTCTATTCAAACACTACCTGTTCTGTTTGGTAACAAGGAAACAAATTGTATCCATGCCTTTCTTTAATCTTAAAATATGTCTAGTCTCATATAAAATGCTTTGTTGGTTTAACTACAACAAACTAGTTACTGTAAATTAACGGGTCACATTTACGTTTTTGTTACATTATGGACAGTGTTGGGCAGTAACTACTTACCGTACTAGTAACTAGTTACTGTAATAGTACGTTTTTCTGTAACTAATTACTTTCCAAAACAGTAATTATATTACAATGACATAACTAAGGAACGTTGCATTACTTCGTTAAGAACAAGATTTATGTTCCTAGCAAACTTAGAGTAGGCTAATTGAACCAACCTGTCCAATTATCAGGTTTGAGAGGCTGCAATGTTTTGCAGCCTTGTGGTTGACTCCTAAGGTTAATTGTTCCAGTAAAAATGACTCAGTCATAATGAGCTGGTGACACAGGTTGTCATTTTTTAGAAAGGGGCTGGACAGGGTAGGGATTGTGAAAGTCATATAGTAATGTAACTAATTTATTTTACTACCCAGTAATAAGTAAAGTAATGTCAATAAGTAATAAGTAACTAACTTACAATTCCGGAGTAACTTGCCCAACACTGATTATGGAACAGCGAGTTAGGAAATGCAGCTCGAATACAGATCATATGCCATGTATATGGGGGACATTGCTCCTCAGCATACCTCCCGTCTTTCTGCGTGTTGCAGGAATAGTAGGGTCTGTTCAACATGGCTTAGAGGCTTCCTGTGTACCTGCTGTGGTTTTGGGCAGGATGTGTGTATCTGTCAGTTACTGTACATGTGCACACAAGAATGCTACACACACACTGTGCGTGTGCGCCCGTGCCAGCTTCTTAGTTGTCATTCTTCTCGCAGATTACTTCTTGATAAAGCTACAAATACTTGCTTCATGGCAAGGCCACATAGCAACGGTATGCTACAATTTCTATTAACAATTCATCTAAGCGCTGGATGATTTTCTTTGCTTTATCACGTTCATAACTTGGCATTCGTATATCCTATTTATGAAACTACACGTTTGAATTCAGAGCACAGCAGATCCGTGAGCAGTGTTTATTTTGATGTTAGCGGTGTCAGACGGTGACAGACCTGAACCGAAGCCACACGCACCCAGACCATTCAAGGTACTTGGCCTCGTCGGCATGGCCTCTAGTATGACCACCATATCTCAGAGCATGCAAGGTAAGGGCGAACACCTCTTAGTAAAGTGTTTAAGTAAAGTCTGAGTTAAGTAGTCCTTTAACAAGAGCATGAACATGATAATAGATACATAGCGTAATGCTTTGGCCTACCTTGTAGACTACACATTGTTGCTCATGCTGATATAGGCTATTTAAGAATTATCTGCATTGCTTTTCACACACACAGTTGTTAACTAACCAAAGTTACCCATAATGAGAATAAACCAATATGTAATTTATAAAAGGGAAAATATATTGCCCCTAAATGTCTATGTCCTAGTAAAAGGCTCTTTTCGCTAAATCAATGCTGAAATAAACACAAATGAATAGCCTAATTTAATGATCTCTTGTTCAGATCACATCTCAGATCTGTTGAAGCCACATAAAGTTTGTCTGATGAAGATGGTTGGATTAAACCATTCCACCGAGGCTGGGAGAAGACCAGAACACCGGGTGCTGGTGAGTTAAATATACGTGGTACTGTTGCGTTCCAGGAGGAAGGTGCAGTCAGCGATTTAAAGATAAATCACAAAACTTCAGCGAATAACTCCCCATAGTCCACTGCCTATTCTGTGTGCGCACACTGAAAACATGTTTCGGGGTTTCTACACAGGCTATGGCTCTGTAAATTGGAACACACATGAAGTGGTGCAGAACACAACAAAGTCCCAGCCTTGGAAATGTGTTTCTAGTGTGGGGGGGAGTGGATCCTCTGAGGGAGCACCCTAGGGAGCAGTGTTTTTGATTTCAAATAGAAATAGTTCAAATATCAACAATCCTTCTCCAGGATAGGTGACTCCAGTTAATGGAGGAGTCGGAAACATTGAATTTATAAGATATTATCCTATGAGTGCAGGGTAGTCTGGAGCCTGGGTGTTGGACTCCCAACTAGATGGTTGCAGGTTCTAACCCTGGAGCAGCTACTGGCAATCTGTTTTTGCAGAGCCAGCCTTTACATACGTAAAGTCTGGGACACAGTGCTGGCTAAATACGTCAGTACCTGCCTACTTGACAAGCAAGGTATTTTGATTGACATGCACAATGACCAACTACATATCTCAATGGCCATGTTGGACATTAAACTTACAATGACTCTGGATGTTTACAGTTCTTGTAAATCTGTAATATTTGTAGGCTACGGTTACTGCATAAAATAAATGTTTAATTTAAAATTAGCAAATAAATCAGTGCAATAGCACTGCACCGGAAATCACAGATACATACTTGTGAGTGACAATGCTAACAGCCAATGGAAATCAAGAGTATTACATCCCTAAAGAGTCCTGTGTCGAGGTTACATGTATGTATCAGGCGTTCAGCACAGAGTTGCTTATGTGACGTAGTGCTAATGGACGGAATAAGCTGAGACCACTGGCACGCAATATGATTTACCCATAACTATATCCATATAATTGTAATTTAGAAATATCATTAAGGAACCTTTTAAAGAATTTCCCAAACTGACTTTGACACAGGTGCACAATAAAAAAAAATGGCTCAGCCACACATTTATTATACCTTTATTATACCTATACTGCAGTCTATAGCTTTTCTCCTGTAGTTACCAGTCTGTACCAATAGGAGGAGCACCAGCTCCACAAGTCTTGTGTCAATCTCAGTCACAGGAGCATTTCCTTTTTTTTTCTTTGTCACCTTCCAGGTGTTGAGCTTATCAAGAGGATTCTTACTCACTACTAAGCCACCTGCCAGGGTAAAACACAGTGTGTGTGTGTGTGTGTGTGTGTGTGTGTGTGTGTGAGAAAGAGAGAGAGAGAGAGAGAGAGAGAGAGAGAGATTGTGTGTGTTCATGCTTTTCCATTAACAAAAGAGTAAAGTTGGTATTTTTATAGAAAAGCGATGATTAACTCAACAATCAACCAATCAACCAATATGGTGGATAATGAATGACAGTTCACTGAACACAGCCTGGTCACTGTGGTAACCCACTCACATACAAGAATAGAGCAGTGGAAAGTCAAGTAAAGAACCTACACACACAAACCACAGTGTACACAGAGAGGGGTAAATAGAAAGGAAAGTGTGTGTGTGTGTGTGAGAGAGAGAGAGCGAGAGAGAGAGAGAGAGAGAGAGAGAGAGCAGACGGTCTGTTAAAGTTAGTTTCCCCGTTAAGTTTCACTGGTCATGAACAGACAGACACACACACATACACTGCTCTCAGATTTTCACAGAGATCCATTGATTTCTTCTTATTGTTGCCTCCATCCATCCTTCCGTCTCTGACCATAGGAATTACGTTTCTTTCTCTGTTTTCTACTGCAATGGCCGACGGGATACATGTGTAAATGAAGTTTTTTTTTTTTTGTTACTTCAGCCTTTTCGGATATATTCTTCTTTTGTTTTCTTAACCCTATTTTTCTCTGTGTGTGTGCATATGCATGTGTGTGTGCGTGCGTGTGCATGTGTGTGTGTGTGTGTGCGTGTGCGTGCGTGTGTGTGTGTGTGTATGTGCATGCACACCATTACCACAGGTGGAAAGCTCTTATAGTTTCCTTGAGATTTTCTCCATCAACATTTGCAGTCTCTCCCAGGTATGCACGCACACACATGCACACACACACACACACACACACACACACACACATTACATACACACGCACATATTTTAGATTGTAAAAGCAGCCTGACAGGCTTCCTAAATGTATTATCCTAGTTAGCAATAAGTATCAGTGTGAATAATGAACAACCTTCTACCTGTTTGACCGATACACTAGTCTGATACTCACGCTGTATTTCACGGTGGGCTTGTGAGGGGAACATGGCAAGCTCACCACCAGAAGAAGTTAATGATTTCTTTGCAAAATGTTTCTTTGTGTTTTCTCTTTTATCATCATCCTACCTTTGTTTGTATTGTTTTCCCGTTTTAATCCGTATACAGTCATTTATTTATTCATTAATAAGCCTGAAATGACTATGTTCAATAAAAAAAGTATTTTAATAAAAAGAGATACATGGTAATTTCAGCGATTTTGATGTTGAAGTTTGTTTTCCTAGAGATCCTGTACGAATGCTATACCTTATTTTTCACTACTGTGTGTGTGTGTGTGTGTGTGTGTGTGTGTGTGTGTGTGTGTGTGTGTGCGTGCGTGCATGAGTGTGTGTGTGTGAGTGTGTGCGTGTGTGTGTGCGTGCATGTGCGTGTACGTGTGTGTGTGTGTGTGTGTGTGTGTGTGTGTGTATTTCATAGGTTGTGTTAGAGACCGATCAGCAGGTATTTTCTCTTAGCATATTGCAAGTTGAGGATCTGGAAGCCATGGTTAGTCACATAACTGCCTCGCTCAAGAGGATTTTCCCTGACTCGTCACCAAGGTGCCTATAAAGCTCAGAGTTTATATTAAAGCAACAATTTAGCCAACACACATAGAACATAACCATATACTAATATAATAACAAAGGTAATTTCATGGCTATTCATTGTTTATTGAGATCAGACTTGCATGAAAACCATTCCACACACACGCAACTCTGTGTGTGTGTGTGTGTGTGTGTGCGTGTGCGTGTGCGTGTGTGCGTGCGTGTGTGCGTGTGTGTGAGAACAGGAAGCTTTTGAAAAATATCACTCCAGACCTCCAGGAGAGACTTTGCACTCTTACCAGCCTCATAGAGGAGCGATTGGAAGCACATCCTGGTTTCTGTGGTACTTCACTGGCTTTGCTAGGTTTTATACATTTGCACGCCAACCAATATGTGTTTGTTTTGCTAACATTGTTAATCTTCACGTTAAAACGTTTCATTTAACATCTCATTTCTAATGGGAATTGGGGTGTTGATATGTACAAACATTGCATATATATTTCAAATGATGTGGAGTTGAATATACCTTATCTATTTGAAATCATGAAATTATGTTCTGTGACTTATTAGTATTAGCCCTCACCACTCCTACAGATATTTGACTGCCACCACCATATATCCCGAAATTCCCGAAAATATACTGGCCACACAGATCGACCGTGTGCCTCTGCTTGCGTCTTGACCGGGACTCGAAGGCTCTTACTAAGTCCACCTCTCTCTGTCTGTGTTAATGTGTGAATTGAATAGGGGGCTTCTCTGAGACCTACGCAGCCCTGTGTGATTATAACGAAATACCCTGTAAAGACGAGATCCAGTGGGTGAGAACTTAGAACCACATTGTGGAGTGCTGACATCCTAAGTTCATAAGTGTGTTATCAGTAACATTCCATATATGTGAAAGTTAAGTGTTCTCTCATGTCTTTCTCCCCAGGACATTGACAACATTTACCATGTTCATGCCTGTCGGGAGTTTAACCTTCTCCACTTCTGTCATTTGGACAGCAGGTGAATTATCCCCACTTAGCCCAGTGTTTTAGTTAATTAATGTGTGTGTGTGTGTGTGTGTGTGTGTGTGTGTGTGTGCGTGAGAGAGAGAGAACAGGAAGATTTAGAAGAATCACTCCAGGAGAGACTTTTCACTCTTTGTTAACTCAATATATCCCGTTAAAATATACACATAGTTCTACTTAACATCAAGTAATTCCTTTTCTTCTCATCTCGTCTCTTCGTCGTGTCCCCAGGGACCTGGCAATAGCGGTAGCAGCGTTATCATTTAACCAGTGGTTCACCAGGATCTTCTGCAGAGAACTCAAACTGGTACAACCTTCTCCTCTGTTTCCCTCTCTCAACTTTTTGATTTATTACTTTATTTCTAAACATGTCTCAAAACTCAAAATTTGCCTTCACTCAGTATTATTGATATCTTCCTAAAAAACAACATTATGAATATTTATTTAATAGATGAGAGTATACCTGAGATGTAATCCTATTGCAGGAAAACACATTAGGAATTGGCTTGTGTGTTCAGGCTTGGTAAGGTTATGCAATTAGTGTGATTTGTTTTAAACAATACCGGTTCCTCTAATTTTCTGTCTCTTTATCTAGTCTGCAGACATCCAGCAGCAGCTGTTGTTTCTGCTCTCCAGATCTCCTGTTCTGGAGGAACTGTCCTTGGAGGCATGTGGTTTGAAACAGTGAGTGGCACACATTATGGCACGGAGTGAATGTGAATGGTACAGTGAGTTGTGTTCTGTACAGTGTTGGACATTTTGTATATTGCCATCTAGTGGTCATCTGTGTACAGCAGCAGTGTTTTTTTGTTGACACAGGAAGTAGGTCCTCTTGTTTACCAGGAAGTAATGCAAGGTAAAGGTTTACATTCAGAAAATTAACTTCCTGGTACAATCTCTATCCATCCACCTTAACATAGCTTGATAGATGCAATGTCTTTTCACTAAACAATTATCAAATAATGCTATCAGATAAACACTACAAACGGCATCAGTGTCTCCGTGGGATTATTTGATCATTGTTTAGCTGGCTGGATAACTGGAGGGCTAGTGAGACCAGTGACATATTGTAACCATAGACTGTATATATAAATGGACCAACCCTCTGTGACGTCACCCATAGCTTTTCTTATTATCGAGCAAACGGCTTGGTTCGCTTCCGGGTATGGTGGCCAATGCCGGTACTGCAGCCTCTGCTGCCCGAAAAACCTATTTCCCATAGACGGCCATTGAAAAAGTATTTAAAACGGTTATAAATAGTGTTTTAACGCCACACTCACACATAAATGATACATTATATTATGAAGTTTAATGTGATTGAGTTCGATTTTTAATAAAAAATACATAGAGCCCAGTAAAGCTCATTGTTTTGCATGACATCACCAGGGGACGAGAATTTTATAAAAGTCAAATATAACGTTAATGTACTGTGTACATCTACTGTGTATAGAATCTTCGTACATTACATTTTTATTACGATTATGTTCTAATTGTATTGCAGAGACTTTGCCATCAAAATGGCCGCGGCACTACAAGGTCACTCCCTTTTAACCCTACACTCCATCAACCTTTCAGCCAATCACATTGAAGACAAAGGTAGGGCTCTTAAAAATTGTTACAAGAAATTATCTTTCAAAGAAACATTACTGAAGGAACAAGGCACACCATATCATATACAACAATAATGTGAGAATGTGAACATCAGGTCAAGTTCCGTTTAGTCTTGCAGAGCCAACCTTTACTTGCGTAAAGTGTAGGACAGCGCAAGTTAACCGTCAAGAAAGACCCGCCTACTTGACGAGAAGTATTTTGATTGACATGCACAATGACATGACTCAGTTGTTAGTCTGGACATTAAACTCACACTGTGGAATTTATTGGGAAACTTAATGACACTAGTCTGACTGTTCTGCCGGTCTAATATCTGTTAAATGATAGGCTATGGTTACTGCAAAAAATACATGGAAAAACTGAAATTAGTAAATATAGCACTGTACTAGCATTGCACTGGAATTACGACATAGTGGCAATGCTAACAACCAATGAAAATCCACTTCCTGACATTGTTGTTGAGGTTACAAGTGTATATGTATCAGGCAGAGTTGTTTAGATGTAGTGCCAATTGACTAAAGAGACTAGGTGGCTTTTATCTGTATACATCTGTATATACACTCTCAGTTCCAGTTTCAAAATGCATCATAGAGTGTATTAACCCTTTGCCAACATCTATTACACCGACTAAAGATTCCAAATAATGAAAACACAAATAGATGTTCAGTTACAATAAAAGGAACTATCGATAATGCTCAGACATAAAAATGAAATGAGGCTAATTCATTGTCAAAACATTGAACCAGTACTGTCCTTACAATGTTTGTGTGTTTTTCAAGGTGTAATTGCTCTCAGCCAAGAGTTAGGGCAACTAGATGTGGGACTCCGACATCTGTCTCTCTCCAGGGTATCTATGACGTCCAGAGGTACAGTCATTCATTACATACTGTATACTGTACATAAATACACACATTATTACAATTTCCCTACTTCATGGTGGCCATCTTGACAAATTTGGCAACCATTTTGATTTTTTCATGACTTGTATGTATTGTCCAAATGGCCATTCCCAAAAACTATGAATGTTAAATAAAATAATGTAATTCTGCCCTCAATATCATATTAATGGCAACACCGATAAGAAAATTGATCTGAAAACAGTTGCCACTGGTGGCCATTTTGAAAAATGGTTGCCATGGGAGATATATAGAAAATTTGCAATGGCTCAATATCCAAATGTTTTTAGAATAGAAGTGTGTCAAATTATATGCTTTTATCACAAAATACACAATTGACATGGTTAACCGCACCACTACATAAACACACAGGCGCATACATCTATATGTTCGAACCCTGGTGCTGACCTACTTGTAAGCATCCTTGAGCAAGATGCCTAACCCCTAACTGCTCCCGGTGGTTGGTTGCACCTTGCATGGCAGCAGTCACTATCGGTGTTTGAATGCGTGTGTGACTGGGTGAATGTCAGGAGCAATACTGTAAATCGCTATATAAATACACCCATTTATATATACCAGTTTTATCTGTCTGTCTATACTGTACATCTGTAGGTATGGGGTCTCTGTGCCAAGTTCTGTCTGCCAGTCAGATGTATACAACATCTCTCACACACCTTGATCTGTCTGGTAACCCTGGCAGCCTGGCCACTTTGGATGCAGTGGTATGTACTCGCTCTCTCTCGCTGTGTGTGTGTGTGAGACAGAGACACACATAAATGACCATATTCCATATCCACATTTACGGAGAGCCTCCACTATGTCTATCAGTCTCTCTGTAGATTCTTGTCCAGTCCCAACTGTCTGTCTCATCTGGACCTTAGTGGCTCTGACTGTCCTCTGGACACGGTAATGTAACAAATGTTTTTATTATTATTCTATTTTAAGGTTTTAATATTTAGCAGATAAACACTTATAGTAATAATGGCCACAGGTATGTTTTTATGTTGCACTTTTAGTAAAATAGTTGAAATCCACCTTTTTTTCCCTTGATCTTTGAAAGCTAAGATAAACATTTAATATATACAGTAGTAAATGTGTCATATCCCCATTTTAAAGGAAATACCTTTTTTTATACTGTTTTTAGGTCAAATAAATAATAATAATTATCTAGAAGACTGATATTTGTGTATTTATGCTCCCAGGTTTTTGTTTCTCTGTCTGCGGGTTGTTGTTCCAAACTGTCCCACCTAAACTTGTCTAAAAACCCCTTCAGCTACAGGTGAGCACCAGTCCGTGATACTCAAACGCTTCATATAAAAGGAATAGTAAGCGATTAAGTAAGCTAACACACTCTCAAATTCACCAAATATCTCCTCGCGGTGTGCTATTTACAGTAACCAGTGTCTGTGCACGCTGACAACATCACCTGGGGTTTCTGCACAGCCCTGCTCTATAAATAGGAATGCAAACAAAGTGGTGCAGACTGCACACAACAAACATTATCGCGCCAAATGTGTGTGGCAGCGTGTTTGAGGGAGCACCTTAGAGGTGTTTTTGTTTTGATAGAGTTCAAATATCAACAAGCTTTCTCCAAAACAGTTAACTACACCTTAAATACTTGTCCTCTTTTGAACTATTTATCATGGCTCGAGGTGATATAACACAATGGTTCTGCTTATACACTCCATTCAAGCCCTTGTATGTGCAGTTGTGTCTAGCTGTGCCATTTGTGGCGGTGCACAAGCGGTAGTGGTTTTAACAGTGGCGTGACTAGCTGTTAGCTATTGTTGTGGTGGTTTGGCTCACATCCTGTCCATACAATCATACGTGATACACAGATCGGCTACAACAGTAAGAAACGCAGTCCAAAAACACCTCAATTGTACGTGACATATTGCAGCAGTGATACTAAACAAATTGTCTGCTAAAAATGACATAAATAGCATACAAATGTTTCAAGTTCTATATCATACTGACTCATATATATTTATATAAGCATGTATACAGTACGTACTATATACATGCGTGTCACTGCATTTGTGGACATTGTGTAAGCGTTGAATGAGCACAATCGGCTTCAGATCTCTGTGTGTATGCTTGTCTTCATAATGCACGCGTCTGTGCAGGAGGGTTCGCGAGGTGACTAGGAGCGTTGCCCACTTCTTCAGCCAGAGCAGTGAGCTGAAGCATGTGTGTCTGTCTGCAACCAAGATGCCTCCTCCAGCCATAAGGTATATATATATATACAGCTCTCTGTAAGACACCATCAGAGATTGGCCGGAGAATCGGAGCAGCGGGAGCGGTATTGCAATCGCTTTACCGCACCGTTGTGACGAAAAGAGAGC
>JAODTR010000021.1:70550-98496 GCA_025399935.1 Amblyopsis rosae | reverse complement strand
TTCTTCATGGGGGTCTTCTGAACCATTCTTAGTCTGGCCCCTCCCCTGAGACCACTTTGCCTTGGGAGACCCTACCAAGAGCACAAGGCTCCAGACAACACAGCCCTCAGGTTCATGGGGGCACCTAAAACCTCTCCACCACGATAAGGTGATGGTTCCCGGAGAGGATAAAAAGTAATATCTTCCAAAAATGTAAGTAGTTATTTGATAATTGCCAATTAAAAACAAAATATGTCAGATGGTCTTAGAGGTTTTTGCATCTGACCTCTTCATATACAGCGTGTGTGTGTGTGTGTTTGTAGTGTTAACTGTTGTGTGTGACCTGATTGCAGGTGGAAAGTCCATCATGAGCTCCGTCAGCCTCATGGGCAGCAGCAGCAGCGGCGCTCCACTTTATGACAGGAACCATGTGACCGGGGCTTCTTCCAGCAGCTCCTCCTCCACCAAGGGAGCCTTTTACCCTCAGGCATGTGTTAGAGCCCTGCGCGGGCGGGACTGTTATTATCGTAATCCCGCCCCTGACCACTCACGCTGATTTTTCTGACCATCGCCGCCGCACGCTGCCCGCAGCCCGCAGCCTCTGTGTTCCACTCACACCCGCAAACAGCAATACATTACACATAATGTAAACGTTTTGCATGGTTTTTGCACACTGCTGTAGCGCTAAGTAGGCTACGAGTAGAGCTTAAGGGCCTACTGCCTCCAGAGTGCAAAACGATTTGGAAAATAAACCTAACCTGACATGCCAGAGGACACAAGTCCATCTGGGGAGCCGTACATTGAAACTGTTTGGCTGTACTTTCAAAAAAATACTTGGCAGTTGATTGGATGAACCATCTGGACGTTTTCGCTGTCGGCACCATGGTTGGCACACCTACACCACGCCCGTATAGCTATAAACCTGACGCTGATTGGAAAACAACGCCCGTGTAGCTATAAACGGGCGTGGTTGGAAATTTCAGTTGCTACTCTAAACACATTTTTCCAGACTGATTCTCAAGGTGAAATTAAGGCTAACTCCTGCCCGCAGCAAAGTTAAAACTGCCCCCTCCCGCAAGATTTGTTTTGGGTCCTGCGGGATCTCAATTCCAATGCCGTTACCGCTGTGCTGTGGGTTACGTACCGTTCATCTCACTCTCTGACACCTCATGGACCTCTGGCGACGCACGCTAGGGCCCATTGGGTTTTAGTGTGTCTTGTTAAGCGTCTGCTCTCTACACGGGGAAGCATAGGTTCGCGTCCCAGGTGGGACGGAGTGACCTGTTGTGTACCAGGCGTGGAGATTTCTGGTCAGGAGCTGACTCTTAGGGCCTGTGTCCACCAAACACCTTTTTAGCGCTGAAAGCGCCTATTTTAAATACAAACCCTACGTATTTCAGCACTGAGAGCCCCCGATGCAAAAACGCTGTGGGCACTCAGCGATTTTTTGCGCTGCGCTCTCTGCGCTTTCAGTTCAACTTTTGGAACAGCAATTGTGTTGTCAATGTCGTTTTTTGGAGAGAAGCGCTCTGGAAGCGCTCTGAAAATGAGGTTGTGGGCACTCTCGGCACTAAAAACACATTTGGTGGACACGGGGCCTTATTGATGTGCTGTGAAAGCTGGACACTGGTGGTAACTGTTAGGTGAGTGTGTAAAGTAAACTGCCATGTGTACTGTGTGTAGATACTGAACCCGCCTCCGTCACCGGCTACTGACCGCTCTCTGTACAACGCTGAGATTTTCTACTCCTCAAACAGCCCGTCTACTACCAGATCATACAGGTAACACACACACATACACACAGACCCACACACAGTGGATCTTAAGGTGATGTTTTCAGTGTTGGGCAAGTTACTCTGTAATTACTACTGTAATAAGTTACTATTTACTTATTACACCTTCAAAAAGTAATGTTAGTACTTTTACTTATTACTGGGTATTAAAAGTAATTATTATATTACTTTTACAATCACTACCCTGCCTCGCTCCTTCTGAAAAATGACAACCTGTGTAGCCATCTTATTTTAGAATGTAATCCTCTTTATTGGAACAATAATTAACCAGTCAACAGTCAGCCAAAGTGGAAACATTGCAGCCTCTCAAACCAGATGATTGGACAGGTTCAATGAGCCTACCCTAAGTTTGCTAGGACCAGCAAAATAATAAAGGCACGTCTTCATAAGATATTGGGGGGGCTTCTAGTTCTTGTAACGCAGTAATGGATACTTTGTTTTTATTATTTAATTTCAGTTTATTTGTCAGGGACAACACAATTAACATTGTAACAGGTTACATGTACACATGTCACAATAACCTGGAAACAGAGGTGCGTTCAGAATTAGCGAACGTTTGCAAACATATTCGAGCAGTTTTCCATTTGCTTTGAGTTCACACGCAAACGGTTTGAGGAGGTAGTTTGTCGGCGAACGAACGTTGTCGCTGGATGAAGGGTGACAGTGACAATCTTAACAATTTTGGAATGTTTACACGAGTCGTTCAAATGTCATGTTTAAAGCAAACTCATTTCTGAACATGTGTTGCATGTAGAGCTACTTTGCCTGTCAGTCAAGCCGTTGTTATGTCAATCCACCCCCCCCCCCCCCCCCCCCCCCCCGTCTCGTCCTGTCCCCAGGCCTTACCATCCGGTGCGGGGGGGCGCCCCGCCGACCACTCCCTGCAGCACGGACGTGTGCGACAGCGACTACACCCCTCACCACAACCCCGTCCTGGCCGGGCCAGCCGCCTCGTCGTCGACGACGGGCCGCTGGAAGATGGCCGCCGGCGGGCACGGCTCCAAGCACAGCCGCTACTACATGGACCTGAACTCTGACTCGGACCCCTACCCGCCCCCACCCACCCCGCGCTCACAGTACCTGTCGGCGGAGGACAGCTGCCCCCCGTCCCCCTCCACCGAGCGCTCCTACTTCCACCTCTGTCCCCCGCCCCCCTCCCCCTGCACCGACTCCTCCTGACCCCGCCCTCCAAACCCAGGGAAGGTTCTCACAGCAGAGAGACACCAGACGCTGCTGGAGCTAGTTGGGTGAAAGTGACATACGAGCCCAGGGAGGGGGTGTGGGTGATGGGGCATTGGGGGGGGGGCAGTTCTCTCCTCTGCTCCCACAAGCTGGTTAGCCTTCACTTGACGGGGGGGGGAGCTCTGCTTTGCTCCTACCAGCATCACACAAACAGACCATCCACTAGACAAATCGAATTACCACTTAAGGACGTCCACTTTAGCATTAAGTAGGGTTAGGTGCCTTACTCAAGGAGTCATACAGTATACTGTAGATATACAGTGTGTGTATATATATGGAGCAATGCAGATACCTCCAGTCTGGGCTCTCATTTTGACTGTCACCCACTTTACAAAAAGGTTCCCTCTGCTCTTCCTGAACAGCCTGAGATCAAATATAGACCAGCGTAAATGTTGCATGTAGAGACACAGTATGCACTACCTTCTCCTATGACGGCAAAGTTGTACAAGCGGAGCCAAACCCACCCTGACCAACATCCCAGATGCCTGTTGTCTTTTGTTACTGTAGGAGGTTCAGCGAGGGCCACAGCTGTATATAGTGTTAAAATAAGATGAACAAAAGTGAAATCAGAGGAATTATTTTATTATTTGATTCTCGTCCGCTAACAATACCAGACGTCAGCGTGTGGAAAGGATCAAACGGACAGGTTGCCAGATGTCTCAGAGAATGAATGCACTAAGGATTGATTGGTTGATAGATGAATGTAAGGACTTTTTGGATGGATGGCTAAGCAGGTGTGTGGAGTAATTTGTGAATGCATGGATAGCTAGCTACAAAAATGTATACATGATCTGTCAGTGGCTACATTTACATGAACACTACAAGCAGCCGTTTGCCCTCCTCTGCTTATGGATAGTTAATATTTTCACATGCAGCACTGCATAGAAAATAAAAATGGAAATAAAAATGTCCCTATGGCTATAATGCAGCATGTTCGACACAACAAATGAAGCAGATATGCCTCATGTTGATATTTTATAAAACCAGACTCTGGTCTTTTTGTAAACTCGATGTGGAATAGGGCCATATTCATGCTATCCAACGAGAATTTTCTATTTACTATAAAATGCAATATTTTTTTGTGTATTGTGTCCATGTAAATGTAAATAATGAATGTATGTTTGTACGCGTGCACTGTATGTATGATTTAATGACTAGATTGGGCCTAGATCAAAGTGGGAAATATTTTTGTACATTTTGAATTCATATCTTTTTTTTTTTTTTATGTCTCCTACATTTTAATCTAAGATATTATTTTATATTTGGAACAATATTTTACACGTTTTGAAATCTTTTACTGTTCACAGATATATGTATCTTTTTTCCAGCACACAAACAGCAACAGTAAATAACACAATAATACCAAATTACTGATAAGGACTTGTACATATGCGTAACTAAGTACATAATCGAGTCCTTAAATGTTAGTATTTTCATTGTGAATGGAACCTCTTCCCATCTACCTGTTGAAATGTTGAAACATTGTCCCGTTTACCAAAAGCATTTTTGCTGCTACTGTGTACATACTACAGTATATCAAATACTATGAACTACAACTCTAGAGAAATACCCAAATCCTCCTCATACTCACAAGAGATCATGAAGCTAGCTTACTGTAAATAATGAACAAAATATTCTTATAGTAACTTTTGTAACTGATTTTTTTTTCTTTTTCACTTTGTGCATATAGATCATTATGTAATGTAATGTATGTGTGTGTATGTATGTTTCTTTGTGAATTCTGGGTTATAAGGAGTCTTCAAGGAGTCACCAGTGAAACACCAGTTTGAAAGGTTTGGCGCTAACCAACCTACCTAAATCAAATTCTGCTAGTTGCTTTGTAACCCGACATGCCCGATGGATTGATAGACACAAGTCCATCTGGAAAGCCATCCATCGAAACTGGCACTTTCAAAAAAAATGCTTGGCAGTTGTTTGGATCTGTCTGTCGTCGTTGTTTTCAAGTCGTTTTGCTGTCGGCACACCTAAGCCACGCCCTTGGCTACATTGATCAGGTCAGGTCAGATCAGTTGCTACTCAAAATCAGTAATAAGGATTTCTTGGCTTCCAGGCTGAAGTTCGACTGAAGCTCACAAGATCTGGGTGGTCTCACCAGGCTAGTTGCTTGGGGGGCCGGTGCCTGTCCTCATTCTAATAATGAAATATGTTGAAAGGTTTAACATTTAATTGTCAATTGATCTGTACAGTACCGTATATTTGAATAAGAAGCAAGCAGTTTTTGACTTGAGAGTTCCGTGGTTGGTGCGCCTGTGCATCTAAACTGGGACTTGTGGTTCTTATATATCAAAATCACATTCAAAATTAAAATACAATCCATGTCTGGCTTCTTTTCATGCTTAGAATGTTACTAAATCTGAGCATCGCTTAACTCAAAACCGGTTGTTTCAATCAAGCACTTCAATGCACAATGTTACCACACAGCTACTTCACTCAAAGATGCACTTACAACCTATAGTTCTATGCTTACAACCTTGTCAGCATGACATTTGCTGGAGCAAAACATTGAAATAAAACATTTATTTAACCTATGTTACAGTATATCTCGATAAATTGAGACATTGTATTTTCTATTCACACCATATGATTGTTTAGTAACATCATATTAATTTATTCTTCATAATTAATTTAGCTCCAAAAGAAAACATGTCACATTTGACTTATTAGCTATTTTGATTGGTCAGGAATACATTCAATTAGCATTGTGCATTCTCTTTATTTGTTCATTCTTCTGGAAAGCTATAAAAAGCTCAAGATCAACAGACAGTTATGTATCTTTTTGATTGCAAAGGTGCAAAGGTCTGTATGGCTTCAGTCTTTACTCAGTTATTCCACTGTTCTACAATGTTTTACACTTTGGTCCACTGCCATCTCAGACAAGAACACATTGAGTGGCAGGGAGAAGTTGACCCTGCATATCACATCGGTCCAGAACCAAAACCTTTTGAAAGCCTAAACTAGATGTCCTTAAGAATAAAATGGCAAAATAAGTGTGATTCCAGTCCAACCCAAACTGACCTATAAAAAGTTGCACTGCTGGTAGATTGATCATAGTTAATAATATGGGACAGCAGTTTCCATGTCAAACTCTTTAAGGTTCCTGGCCCAGCAATGTGCCAGTAAATATGAAAAAATGCTTTGTGTAATTTACACCTGTGATTGTTGTTTTGTATCAAAGGCATTTTATATAATAAAGTATCTATTTTAAGGAATTTACTTTGTGGCCAATTGATTATATTGACTTTGACTGAATGGTAGGTTATTGCAGGGGATATTCTAGGATCAGACCATTAGGGTTGCTCAGCCCCAAATGAGAATGTGATCTGACTAGACCTACATACAAAACATCTAAATCACAAATGTCACTGTAGGCCTATCAATCAATAATAAACAATAATTAATATGTTTCTATGTTTGCATTTGCAAAGCCTTGCAAGCCTTGTTTATTGGTGAGGGGATGTTAAGCGGCTGGTGGTTTACCCCCAGGACATTTTTAGCATCAAACACATGAATTTCTATATGCACCAATTTCTGATGGAAATGTCTAAAGCAAAATACCAAATTCTAGTTTAATTATAATGGAATATAATGCAATATCGTCACCTTCCTAAAATAATGGCATAAGTCATTTTTGTCAGGTTTTGCAGAAAACACAAAAAGCTGAACCAAATATTGTCCATTATATAGATATAATATACACATTATATAGTTATTATACATAGGCCAGGGAAAGAGTCATAGGATCTGTTCAACTGAGGATGTAGGAGATTTTACCAGTGGCCAGTCAGCATCATGAGATGATTTAGGCAAAATAAAAATACATTCTCCAAGAATGACTTGTGCCATTATTTTAGGAAGGTGACAATATATGGGTCTCAAGCATTCTGTATTGGTTTCTTATTCTCCCCAGAAATAATCACCTGTGTGTAAATCCGCATATTTTACCGTTAAAATTTTTGTTAAAAATTGTGTTAACAATTTTTTTTTTTTTATTCGGTTTTACCTCTATCCACGTTTTCCATGTTACAATATTATTTAGTAGGTCTAATTGCAGCAGATGTTCGTTCAGCTCTTGTGGTGACATGACAGCACATACATTAATCAAATAAATATGCAAATAGTGTTGAGTGGTAAATGCATTGCTGCCAGTGCCTATATGTTATTGATAATTGATTTGATGATCATTCCAGTCAAGATTGCACCTTTGCGCATACGTACCTTATCGGGGAATCTGCAGCATGATCTGCGGACCGCAGGCTGGGAGGGATTAGACATGTGGATAAGATTAATTTCAATGAATACATATTATCCACGGGTGGAGTTTATATGATACTTTCATTATCTATTATTATCGGATAAAATATTTCTTGGATGAAAATGTCGCATATTATATAGCAAATGGAGCGTGCAGATTTCTTATGAATTTTTGAGAAACTTTACATAACGCTACAAAACACCGTCCCCCGGCGCTCCAGCTGACAATAATCGACTGCGCTCAACCGCAAACCGTCACGATTCCTAGCCAATAGAAGAGTTGTATGTCGGTTTGAGGTTGGGATGTTTGACCAATAAGAGACTTGCAGCTCGTTTGAGTGACAGCTACTGTAGTTGTGGTGGGGGAAGGGGTTGCTGAAGTTGATGGAACCGCCATCTTGAAAAGTGCTCTCTGATGATCTACCGTTTCGCGCCTGTCAGAATCTGTTTTAAAGGATTTATTTTTCTTACACAAAACGCATGTTATCTCCATGTTGGTTTTGGTAACGCTGTAGGCTAATGGCCAAATAAGCTACATGCCGGAGACTACATTTTTACCGTTGTTTATCGGTAGGTACACTTGCCTGTCTATGCACTTCTTGTTGAAATGGCACGAACTGACGAATAGCTAGTCTTATGATGCCCGGCTAACAAGAAGCACTCTTGGCCATCTTGCTTTCTCGAAGCTCAGATGTTATGTTAAAAAGCTAATGTGAATATGTTGATTGTTCTCCTCGTTAATCCGCTGGTAAAGCGCTGTAGTTATGCTAGTTTATGTGGTTGTGCGCTTAGACAGACCTGTCTTGCTAGCTGGGCTTGCGTGGATCTTAGCTGGCCAAGTTAGCTTCTAATAAACTGTCAACGCAACGCTAGCTTAGCTTGTGTTTCACTGTCGACGTCTTTGAGTTAGCTTGCTGTGGTGATCCGTGTTTGGCCCCCGACGAAGAAAATCTACTATACCCAGCAGAACGATTTGACAACCAAACGTAATTGACTGTGGCGAATATGCAGTCGGACAGTCAGTCTCTTGCTCTTTACGACCGCAGCAGCCCACTTGTTTGACAAACGTACAGTACAGTTTTCATATTTGGTCAACGCCGGCGTTTTCTAAAGGCCGGCTGGTTATGCTAGGTTTGTTTCGCTTAAAGTAAAATGATATGTTAGGTGATTTATTGCTACTCCATCTCTGTTTGTTTGTTTATCTTATATAGTTTTGATGTGTACTGTACAGTAATTAATAACACGATCAACATATCTGATTGAACTTAAAAGTACATTATAGGCCAAAGCTTATACTGTACGGTACTGCTGGTCGTGATATTAAAAAAATAATTGCAGTCGTGCATATTGTGTTGGTACTTTCCGCTTGTGGACTATATTAAAATATATGTATTTTAGTTTTTTGACTCATACGTTGAATAATTTGACATGTATTTACTCTATAATCGTTAACTTTTTTTGCAACTTTAGTGCCGTACATTGCATGTTCAAATATTAGAAATTTCAAACTTTTTGGTTTTATTTTATTTTAGAAATGTTTTTTTTTGCATTCGTGTCTGTAGCAGTGGTATTGGGTTGACTATGGTTTTCTTTATAAATTGTGGTAATCTATATATAGAAGACCATTGTGCGTGGTAATGTATCTGGGGTATGGAATATGTCTGTTTTAAGGCACTCTGTTGGGCGATAACTGATGTATACGGTACCTAAATTGATCATAATTATCTCACATTTCTGGGACACAACCTGGGACACAACAAAACATGCGAAAATTTAGGGTTTTAAAACGTTTAAATAGTTTAGTGCTAAAACTTTACACGTTTCATGAGATGATGGAATATTAGTAAAGCATATTTTTAAGTGTCACTTGGCAACCAGGGAATCGTTTGGCATGTTCAACAATGTATGCATGATGTGTGTGCTGAATATAGATGCAGACTGCTGCGTGGTTAACGATTATTTGTTGTTGTTGTTGCCAGGTTCGTGTTAGCTAGTTATGGCATCTGTTTACTGTTCCAGGGTCTTTGACACAAATTACAAATGTTGAAACAGATATGCAGGCTTACATTTTTAATAACTGGGTGCTCAAGCAAGCCGAGCACCCTGCGAGAGCACCCTCGGCTGTTACCTATATTATTTTCCTGCTGCACTCTAAAACACAGATGAGCAACTCATTTTCTAGTTTACAAACAATGATTGTATGTTTTGTAATACACTATACATGCTAGTCGAATTCTAATACTCATCATTTTGATGCAGACTGCCTGTTTTAAATAGAAAGCTATTTGTTTTCAACAAAGGTGTCTGCACATGTTCAACAGTCTAGTAACACAATTTTTATTTCCAGCCATTTACACACACACACACACACACACAAATACAATCAACACAACTTGTCTTAGATACATTACATATAATAAAGGTGATATTCTGTACAATGTGCCCCCCCCCCACATTTATTTAAAATGTAGAAATGTAGCTGAAAATAAAATGTTCTGGGTAATATGTACATCAATATATTGATAACTCGGCAAAATTGATAACTCGGACAAATTAAGTCGAACTATTTCAATATTTCCATTGCAATGTCTTATAATGGTATTTGCGTTGCACGCACTGAACTGAAATGTAGATGCCAAAATCTCATGAAAATATATTGCATATTGCTTATACTTGCAGTATACATAAAACTGCTGTATAGCAACTAGCCTACTGGCTCTACAGTGACATCTGCAGGAGCAGAAGGAAATGAAAGGACACTTGATTTTCTTTATATTTTCCCTGTGCTTATGTAAAAAGAAAATACATTTCTATAAGAATTAGCTTTTTTTTTTTTTTTTTATTTAAATGACCACGTCAAATTTGTTTATTCAGCCAAGGTTGTTGCTGGCTTGGTTACAAGCATACTTTTGGAGAACCTGTGCATAATCAAATTAAAATGGTTAAGTTTATGTTAATGAGGGTCCCTCTCTCAGCCCCTCAGTTTCCATCAATCGGCTTTTTGACTACGATTTAGCTGTCGGCTAAATATGGCTCGTCTGGAGCGACGGCAGGCGTCGTTACTCCATGTAGTGTGACATATTCTAAGATAGGCTACGAGACGTCTGAGACGCCTCACGACGTCCAGACGAAAAGACTAGCATATTAGAATTTTTATTTTATTTTCTCGCCTAGTTTGACATCCCCTACGAGGTGCTCCGACATATTCCTTCACGTTAACCAATAGGATGAATGCGTATGCTACTAAATAAACGTTTACCAACTTTATAGTTCGGTACCGCTGCAGATTAGTCTATTGACAGCCAGGGCATGAGAGGATCTGCACCACTGCTTCAGAGCTGTGTGTGTGCTTGAGAGAGCAAGGATCGGAAAATCCCCGCTTGCACGCAATGATTCAGTAGATATTTATAACTTGGTCCGACCGCTGCGTGGCCTTGTTTTTTTAAACAAATGCTTAACAGTTGGAGAGGTTTAAACCAAAGCTGCTTCAAAGTTTTCCTTTCTTTCTTTCTTTCTTTTTCTCTGAGCATAAAATACCCAGCATCACCCACAGCGCTTGTGTATCCATGATTGACAAATACTTGACCGGGCGCCGCTGTGAACTATGATTGACAACTTCTTGGCCCCTCCTCCCCGATGACACATGATCTTGCGCCAGGTCTTGAACGACAGCATACTGTGATCGGTCGGTGTCATACGTAGAGTGTTGCCAGTCTCCCTGCCACGACACGTCAAGAATTTATCGCACAATGTTCGGCTAATCTGACATGGTAACAATCGTGAGAGACAAAAAAGTTGTGTAGTGGATACCCGGCATTAGACTTCAGCTAATTAATAAACGATAAGCTACATTTAAAGTGTCAATAAGGTGCAAAATTATTATTTTATATAATTATACATATCTACCATCTAAACAGACTGGATATTATAGCGACTCACATATATAGTGTAGTGGACACTAATACGTGTTTTGTTTTAAAATGTATAACGTTTACGCTTTGCATCCATACTATGGAGTTGTCAAGTTCCTAAAACAATAACGCTGCTTACGCAGGTTTAGTTTTAAAACTCCGGGGTTGCATTCTAGTCTGGACAGGCATACATCGATCAGTTCCTCGCTTCCTTATTGGGTCTTATCAGTAGGTCGCCGTAGTTACTTTGCAACAACTCCAATTCAATGTATTCTGTTGCCATGCTGGCCTATACTAAGGGCAGAGCCAGAAGACTCATCTTCTACATGGCTGTGCTCAAGGGGTACTTTCTGTAAAAAAAACTCCACCTCGTCATTGGTCCACAAAAATAAAATAAAACTATAGTCTTATTTTCTGCCATTGCTGTTCCGTTACAGTAGTATAATAAATGTTCTTCAACTGGACACATTGCTTCCAGTGTACACCAGCACGCGCATGCCCACTGCCCAGTGTGGGCAGTGGTCATGTGATATGCACTTCCAGGCGTGTTAATGTGGGCAGAGATAAGTTCTTATACAGAGCTAAAACACTGAATCGCTAATCGCTTCAGTTTTAAAAACCTGTTTGTCGTGTTTTTTGTTTTTTTTTACTAAAAAGAAATTTAGACTTAGAGTTATCGGCCAATCGCCGGACATGACGGATAAATGTGAAAACGGTCATATTCTGATCATCGGACAATCTATTTGTGATGTCTAGGTTTAACGTATTCTTTTATTTATTTATTTTTATTATTATTAAACAATTTAATTAAATTTGATTTGAGTACAAATAAAAGAATACACACACTCCGATCTCTGGCAAGTGTCAATCTGTCTGAGACAAATGTAAGCGTAACAATGCCACACCAGGCAAACTTCCTTTTTTTTGTACATTTGTGTTGCTCTGGCATGTTTACCAGCATGAGGGTGCAGCTGCTTTCTACCAGGTGATGGCATACATGTTATTGTACGGTGTTATTATCCAGTCTAGCAATCTATCGGAGAACCTGTTTTGGTGTGTTCAATTCAATGCTTTTTATTTTCTTAGTAAAATCATAACATCCATCCACAAGTCTGTGATGTAAACCTTTTAATTGGAGGCCATTTTTAATGCTTTAGCTATATGGTAAAACACTTTCTCTTTTTTTTTCTTCAAACCACATGTCTGCGCTTTATGGTGCAGAAATCACATTCCATGGTATTTTTGCACATTGCTCTATACAAATCAGATTCGGGCCACTTATGTATGCCTGAAGCATTGTTAAAGCTGTGGGGAAGCAGTAGGAATCCATTGATCCATACATTGATTGGCAAGAGATGAAGAAATTTATTTTATTACAAAAGTAGAAATTCGGTATTGGTCATTTTTGCCGGTATCGGCCAAAAAACCCTCAGCAATGCGTCACTATAAAAAAAATGATCTCCAGCTGGAATACTGCGTGTTTTGCCTGTACGAGCACTGTTCTAAATTACCTTTATCTGCAATTGGCCCTCAGGTGTTTGCCATTGATGTGCTGAGGAGCTGCTGCTTTATGTGTGTTGTCCTGTCAGTCACTGCTGTCTGCACATCTGGCCAGCCTGGAATGGGCCACGACTCCCAAAGAGCAGAGCACACCTTCTCTTTTTAACCTGAGCCCCAATCTCTGGGCTCCCACCTGACACAGGTAGGTGGGTGGAGAG
Source organism: Amblyopsis rosae (assembly GCA_025399935.1). NCBI lineage: Eukaryota > Metazoa > Chordata > Actinopteri > Percopsiformes > Amblyopsidae > Amblyopsis > Amblyopsis rosae. The sequence goes on along the minus strand of JAODTR010000021.1, from coordinate 85,581 downwards.
GACGACGCCTCGTAGTGAAACCAGGACCTTGCTCTTTTAAAGGCAGGGTCAGTTATTCTTCAGAACGCTTGCTAACGTCGCGCTTTAATCAAAACGAGAAGAAGCTCAGAAGCTCCGCCCCACACATTGATACGCATTTGAAGCCAAGCGGCTTTGTTGTTGTGAGCGGTATTCGCCACTTTATGTTCCTATTGACGGAGCCAGGGCTGTGTAGAAGTACCAGATTCAAAAGAAAAAAAAAGTTTCCGTTAGTGAAATGCGATATTATATAACTTGACATATTTGCTTATTTTGACTATTAGTTTCCAATAAGCTTGCAAAAGCTGACTATACCTTAAGTCCGCTACAACTTTAGACACTAGAAGGCTGCTCAGACAACCACTTCACATTTGTTTATTTGGCTTTTTCCTTGATGTGTTTTTAAGGATGTGAGGAGTCCAGCAGAGCACCAGAAATCTTTACTTTCCATTCAGAAAAACACTTTAAGAGTAGTGTCTTGAATGGAATGTTGAAGGTTAGAACTGCACAATTATGCGCATTTCAATCGAAACAGGCGATATGGACTTGTGCCATTTTGTAACCGCAAATATCTGTGATTATTTATAAATCTTATATATCTTATAATAATCTGCGAGTATTACCTCTGTACAAGGGGAAGACTCATAATAAAGATGACCAATCAGATGTCCCTGTAAGTTCACAGGCTTCCCTGCCTTGAGATAGAGCGCAACGGGTTCTAGGACTACCTAAAAACCCAACCCGTTATTCCCAATTTGAGTAGACCCATTGCTTAATGACCTACATATTTCCAAATGCACGTAGACTACCACATCGTTTTTTTCCTTTTCATTTAAGTGGTTCTATATGACCATCTACCACTAAATGTCGCACTAAGCACATTGCTAGCATACATTAATTATCTGCTTAGAATATGCTCTATTATACTGTATTGTATCTTTCCATAGAAATTTTTTGCTGTTGTATTACAATGCAATATTTCTACACTTTGATAACAAAGGAAACATAATTATGAGAGCTGCTTACTATATCGCAATCGCAAAATTAGATTTAGCAACTTTTTAAAGTGTTAAAGCGCAATTTGTATTTGATGGACTACCTTTTTGTTTTGTTAAAGAAAGTGCTTAACTATAGGATGTGAGTTTTTTTTCTTTTTTTCTAATTTCTCTCATTCGTGACGCGGTCTCGTTTTTCCGTCCAGCGCCAACCATGTTTTGGAAGTTTGACCTCCACACCACGTCCCACATCGACACTCTGCTGGAGAAGGAGGATGTGACCCTGACGGAGGTGATGGACGAGGAGGACGTCCTGCAGGAATGCAAGGCCCAGAACCACAAGCTGGTGGACTTCCTGCTGAGGCCACAGTGCATGGAGGACCTGGTCACGTACATCACACAGGAGCCCAGCGCCGATGTGGAGGAGAAGGTCAAATACAAGTAAGGGTGACGCGTGGCTCTGGAGATGCCGCGCCACTCAAGATTACCGCAATTCCTAGAAAAAAAACCCGCATAAAAATAATTTTGTGGTCCTGATTGCAGGAACTTTTGAGCCATTTTAACGAGGCAACTTTTATTAGGCCATTGTCCGTTTTTTAAATTAAAAAATTTTGGTTGGGGGGGGTGGGGGCGGCGGCACGCAAAAGTGCCTACTCTGGGTTAGGTTCTTTTGAGCAACCCTGAAAATCTACCAGGCAGGATTGTTGCAAGTATATAACACATTTTCTTTCCAACAAATCTTTTGTTGCGATAGAAAATTATTTATGAATGTTGATTGTGTTTTTGCTATTTATGAACGCCGTAGGAAGTATCTAGTAACAAATCTGAAGGATTGTGATGTTGTGCTTGCGCCATATGAAAACATTGTATTTACACCATCCTTGTGCTTGTGAAACAGTTGAGAATACGCAGTTATAAGTAAGCTATTTCCAAAACACTCACACAGCATATGTAGAATAGTCTGCATACAGAACAAGCCGATGCGCTCTTAGACGCATCCACAAGACCAAAAAAGTATACTTTAAAGAACCTGACCTTTTGCTCATGCGTTGGTGTATTTTATTTATTTATTGGTGAAGAGTGTGCAAGTAAAAATATCAAATTTCTCTGTCGTGCAAGTCCATGATGATCATTGGGATGTTTTGGTGTCTCTCTGGCATGGATGCTGCATTAGCTGTTATGTTTTTCCTTAATGGCCTACCTGCACGCGCTCTGTTTTGTACTTTTCTCACCAGTGTGCTAATATGTGAAGCATGTGTGCTCTCATGTTGCCCTTTTGATTTGCCAAAAAACTTAATTGGCCTTTTGCGAGGCGCCAGCCAGCGGGCATAACGGCATTCTGCTGTGTTCCAGGTACCCCAACATATCCTGTGAGCTGCTAACGTCAGACGTAGGCCAGATCAACGACAGGCTGGGCGAGGACGAAAGCCTGCTGATGAAACTGTACACTTTCCTCCAAAGTGAACCGCCTCTAAACCCGCTACTGGCTAGCTTCTTCTCAAAGGTGCTTTCCATCCTGATTGGTCGCAAGCCTGAACAGGTGTGTCACCGCAGTACATTTACACCCGGGCGTGTCTCTGACGTGTCCGCTCTTCTAAATGTGTTGCTGCGTTGCCTCCACCCGACTAGTACAAACCTGTGTGTGTAGATTGTGGAGTTCCTGCGGAAGCGGGAGGACTTTGTGGACTTGATGATAAAGCACATCGGGACATCGGCCATCATGGACCTGCTGCTCAGGATGCTGACGTGCATCGAACCGCAACAACTACGTCAGGATGTACTCAACGTGAGCGCGTCTTCGTTGTAGCCCTTTCTCCTACACACACCCTCTGTTCAGAAGGGCCGTTACATTATATACTTGCTGCCTGTTGAGGTTGCTTTGGAAAATTTGACAACATGCAGGAAAACAAGAATGACCTGTGCTTATTTGATAAACACAATGTGCTTTTGCAATTCCTCACTTATATTGGTTGCCTAACAACAACAACAACAACAACTAAAAAGATCATATCTGGTGAATTTGAAAACTAGAACCTGGAACTTAAAACATTTGAAGTTCCCTATTTTAAAATTATTTCTAGTTTATTTTAAACTAGATGTGTTTTATTAGATCTTACATGCAGTTATTTTTACTTTCTGTTTTTGTTTGAAATAATGTGTTTTGTTGTCTTTCCCATAAGCAAATGTCACCATACATTCATTCTGTCTTGTCTGTTTTCCCCAACAGTGGCTGAATGAGGAGAAGGTGATCCAGAGGCTGGTTGATATGGTACAGTCTTCTCAGGATGAGGACGTAAGTCTTGTTTGTTTCATAATGTTGGGACTTCATTATAAAATGGGGATGTAACGGTTCACGGTTCACCACGGTTCGCTTCATATCTCGGTTTTTGTGCAACGGTTCGGTTCATATCGCTGTTTGATTTAATTTATTATAATTACATTTTTCTTTGAGCGGTATAATCTGGGAATTTCTTCTGGCCTTGATTACATTCGTTCTGTATAAGTCTTCTTTTTTTCTATGCTTTCTGCCACTAGATGGCACCCTAGCACCAGCTTCTCAGCCAAACAAGAACACTGTTCTTGCCGCCCACACATGCACACCAGCACTAGGTAAACAGAGATGAGATTGGATTACGTTACAACACCCTGCTAAGGACAATATTCCACTATATCCTTAACATAGAACATAGTAATTGATTGCTGCTATATTCATGTTTAAAATAGACGCCTTTTTAAAAATCATCAATTTGGAAAACTAAGAACACTGTAGCTTCATTGGGAACATGAAAGGTAACTGCTGCGTCATGCCTAACTCACCCACGAAGACGACACAGCGTTTGTATTGTGTTTTGACAACTATAAAAAGGCTGATAACCTAGTGCCTACCTAGTGTTGAACTAAATGTGAAATTAAAATTGTAGTTTAATTACAGTAGCAACGTATATGAGAGCTCAACAGGCTGTGTGTGCGTGTGTGCGGACCGCGGTTCTGTCTTCCGGAATCGCGACAAGAAACCGTGGACGTTTGTATCGTGGTTTCGGTATGTTTCAGAACCGTTACACCCCTATTATAAAGCCTTCACACAAAGATATTGGGAAAAATAACGAGAGCATTTCAGAAATGGAATCCTTCCCGTCTCTTAAGTGTGACTAACAGCATTTTACTGTGGAGGCTGACATAAGCAGCGCCCAGACAGCTATATCTTCCATGCATGACCTGAAACAGTCAATTTATCCTAAATAATAGGCAATATTATGGTGAAATATGTGTAACCCCGATTTACTTGCATGTAGCGCTGGGGCGTTATGGTCTGCATAAAGGGTGAAAACGCGGAAGGGTCGTCTATTGCACCCTCTCTGTTATTCCAATCTCTCTGCTTCACATCTCAACCTTGGTACAACTCTGCATTATAGCCTTTTGTCTGTCTGTCTGCCCAAGCAGAGACACTCCAATGCATCGCAGTCCCTGTGTGAGATCATCAGACTCAGCAGAGACCAGATGTTTCAAGTCCAAGGCTGCTCAGAGCCTGACCCCCTGCTGGCCACATTGGAGAAGTATTATTATTATTTGATCATTTATAGCTCTATATTTTTAGGTTTTTGCATGTCATAAATGTTTCTATAATGTTGTACCTAATGCAATTATTGCAGCTCATTAATTTAATATACAGTAGATCAGTAATAGAAACACAATGAACCTTTTGTCCTTTTGCAGCTGCATTTCCCTAAGAGGAAAGCAGTGTTAAAATGGTGCTCTGAAGTGTATCAAATGTGTCTAATGACATCTCTCCAACCGACCTCACCCCAGGCAGGAGACAGTGGAGCAGCTGTTGGCCAATATCTTTGACAAGGAGAAGAATGAATCTGCTATTGTCAGCGTCATCCAGATTCTGCTTACTCTGTTTGAGACCAGGAGACCAGCGTGAGTTGTTGGAATACAGAGAAATGGAGAGTGGTGGGCTGTCGGCCTTGCGAGACCATCCCGATCTCAAGAGCTTCAGTTTAATTTTCGCCGCGAGAATCGGCCCGGAAAGCCTAGAAATCGATTTGAATGTGTCCGAGTGAGCTGAACTTTCCAACGGAACCTACCAGTCAGTGTTGTATTGATCTCTTTAAGTACCTGCCCTTTACAAACCGTTACAGTGTCGGGCTCCCCCGATGGAGCTCCTCTGACATGTGTCAGGTTAGCGGGGCGTAGCCAAGGATCAAGTTCATTAAATGTTGGTTTGGTTTTTGTAGATTCCTATAAAAGTGTGTCCATAGTGCCAGGGGTTTATCGTCTTATTTGCTTGTAACCCTTTTAATGATTGGCTGACTAGGTCACATGCTCTTGGTCAGATTGGTTGTCATATTTCTTAGATGTTCTTTTTTTATTTTATTTGGTATTAAGTCCTGAATATATAATTTTAACACTACTGAGACTGGCTTATAGAAAGGCTTTTTTTTGGGGGGGGGGGTAAAGCTAGGGATGTTCCCATGAGGAGCCATTCCTTCAGGGGCATTTCTTTTTTGTTTTGAAACCAGGGCCTTTATATCTAGAGTAGCATCTTAATCCACAGCAGCTACTGGCTTCAGCACTGACACGATGGTTCACCACTTGATATTAACCGTCCCACATTTATGTTAAAGCTGTTGGTTGGAGAAGCTGCCCGGTATCAGTCATGGAGCTAATGCATTGATGCTGCCGCCTGTGTGCTCTTAGGTTTGAAGGCCACATGGAGTGCCCGCCTGGAATGTCCCACCCTTCCTTCTCTGTCAACCACAGTATTCTGGAGGCAGTCAGACCCAGGCTCAAAGACTTTCACCAGCTCTTATTGGAACCCCCAAAGGTAGACCCCCTGACTTGCCTTTGGATATCTCTGCCTCCTGTTTTTTTTTTTTATATAAAAGGTAAAAAATGATTAGTGTTCATAATGTCATTTATGTCTGTCTTCTCTCCAATAGAAAAGCCTGATGAAGACGACATGGGGTGTTCTGGACCCCCCGGTCGGGAACACCAGGTTGAACGTGGTCCGTCTGGTAGCCAGCCTTCTGCAGAGCAACACACAAAGCATCAACACGGAGCTCATCAACCTCAACACACTAGGAGTCATACTAGTGAGTAACCGCGCCAGTATCTGTACGGCCTCGCGTGTTAAAAAGAATCAGCTCTTAAGGCCCTAAATTACATCATTTAAGTTACACATTATCTTTTTATTTTATTGCTACTATTCAGCTCTGCCAACAAAATGGCCGTTTAGACAACCTAACCACGTTGCCAAGCAACACCTATTGTTCCACTACAGGCTAGCTATAGATGTTTTGTGTAGCGTACACGATGAGCTACAAGCCGTGACTCACATGTCATGTGACCACGAGCCAAAACGGGTGATTTCTCCTAGCCTGTGTTAACATGCAGTGCTCAGTCTTAACACTGTCCTCAACTAGACAATCAAACATAACTGTCTCACGGTAAGCTGCCTAGTCAACGTATGAAAGAAGGTGGATGTGAAGAGTTACGTGGACACACCTGCAAACCAGTGATACTTTGAAAGCAACCTTCCATTGGCTCCTATTGTTTCTCTCAACACGCCTCCTATAACATGTCTACAAAGCCGGTGTGTACTTGGCTAACAGGTGTGTGTGTGTGTCCCGGTTCGCCCCCCCTTTGTGTTGACGTGTCTGGTTTTGTGTGTCTCTCTCCAGGACATGTACTTCAAATACATCTGGAACAACTTCCTCCATATTCAGGTAGAGATCTGCACAGCCATGATCCTGGCCATGCCCCCCACACCCCTGCACACCCCCGACAGCCAGACGAACACGGAGCAAGACCACGGCCGCGAAAGCGTCCTCATCAAACACGTAAGACCCCTTCAAAATAAACGCGCACCTTATCTCTGTGTGTGTATTTGAATGTGTAACATTCAAATATAGATTTTTATGAAGGCGTCAGTACTTTCTCTTTTTACATCCTTTTATTTTATTCCCCCTTTTGCTCAGCTGTTTCAGAAGTGCCTGTTCATTCAGAGAATTTTGGATGCCTGGAGCTCCAACGAGAGAGAACAGTGAGTATGCTGTGGCCAGTCACGAGTGATATGACTTGGCAGCAAGAAATGTTAGCATTCATCGTTGTCGGATTGATTAATCACTATGTTGACTTAACTTTAATTCTTATAATGTACTACTTGGATCTTTGTTGACAAATGGCAGGATTAGACATAAGCCTGTATGCGTTTATGTATGTGTTTCTAGGGTGGAAGGGGGGCGTCGTCGTGGTTACATGGGTCATCTCACCAGAATAGCTAACTCCATAGTTCATAACTGCGATAAAGGGCCTAACGGAGCGCAGATTCAGCAACTCATATCTGGTATGGTATTGGCACAGTTGAATATACACACTCACCTTGCTCAGTCCCTGTTGGTGTTTAGCTGCTAATGTAATGTAGCCTAAATGCTGCGCGTGCTTGGAGGCTTCCTGTTAATCTCATTTGTGGAGGGATGATTAAATGGGCCTGTAATCGAGGCTTTTCATCTGCCAGAGCTCCCAGAGGACGACAGAGAAGGATGGGAGGCCTTCATTTCTGGCCAGCTGGCCGACACCAACAAGAGAAACACAGTTGACTTGGTGAGAACACCCCCGGGGCTTCATTCCCCGACCACACGCTGCAACTGGACACAAGATGGCTGCTACCAGCCCAGTTTTACCCGTCCACACATTCTATTGCAGACACGCACTAGTAACTGCACTACTTGCCGGGTATAAAGATTCTCTTGTGGAGAAACCTGCAGAGAAAGTAGTCTCTGACCAGTTCCTGGCCTCCGTTTGACCAATCTCTGGCTGTGTCTAGGTAAACACGCACCATATCCATTCGTCCAGCGATGATGAGGTGGACTTTAAAGACAGTAACTTTCATCCGGACTCCTCACTACAACAAGTAAGAGACACAGACAGACTCACACACAGCCACTAGTTAGAGATGTCCTTGGCATTATAATGCCATTCACAAAGGCACAGAATCTCTCATCTTACTCTTTTTACAATTTATATACGCAGCTTCTTAAATCTTATTTTCACATGAATCTCTAATGTTATAATATGTAATTACTAAATTCTAATTTGTTTTAAACTAATATGCTGAATAACAGACAACTGACATACATGTCTGTTTATGTTTTATGCTATTAACCTCACACAGAAATAAGTTCATATATGTTAGATGTGTGCATTTGCTGTACTGTAAATAAGTGCCAGTTGTGTTTAGAGCCAAGACTATATCACTATCGTTGGGCCTGGACTTTGCCAGGCCTTTTCTGATTATCAGATGCAACAAATGACGTCCAATTTTATTGAGCAGTTCGGCTTCAATGATGAAGAGTTTGCTGACCAGGACGATGTTGTGGAGTGAGTACTCATCGTGCATGACTGTTATCTGTTAATATAACACCCGAGTGACAGAACACCAAGCACGCTACCTGCTTCAAAGACTAGAATTCTCTTTAGTAGTATAAACCAACTAGTGTGTGTATGTCTTTTTTATTGGACATATGTAAATCACATGCTCAAGCTTATCAGGATCTCACAAAGCTGTCGTGTGTGTGTGGTGCACTGTCTCTTCCTGAGGAGTTTGTAGCCGTTTTGGGTGTAGTCTGCTCATAAGGCTATGGGATGTTTTAGAAATAATGAAATCTACCCTTCACTCTAGTACTTTAACATGGTTTCCCAAAGACTTCTTCCTCATCACCCCTTGATAGATCTAAGCAGTAGAAGAATATTATGTACAGTGCCAAATGTTCCAAATGCCATTGCCATGTAAACTGGGGACCATGGGAGATATGTTGGTGTGGCATTTCTGGAAGGCGCTTGGAACTAAGTGACTGGAGGTCAGAGTCCACCGAGCAGTGTCGTCAGATTTGCATGCTTGGTGCATCGCAGCCGTGTAGCAGTCAGCGGCTGTCTTTGGAGAGCGTTGACTCCCATTCCATGTTTATTTGGGGACAATTGATCGCAAGACAGCTTAAACCTTGAACACAGGAAAAATGTAATTCTGTGCAGGCTCTGTTTGCATCGATGTAATTCATAAATCGGATGATTTAATCCAAAGAACTGGCATTACCAAGGAAGGGTTTCTAAATGAACCAGTTATCTGTAACTGAACATAAATGCTTTAGGCTTTTGCCAACTGCTTAAGCCTTGGTGGATTCTAGCCTGTAGCCCCTTTATTCACCATTAATCTCCCTGTTGCAAATATTTGTACTTTATAATATGGTGATTTGGGTGAGCAGTATAGAGGTTTATAGAGGCATACCAACTCTGCTTTGACATTTCTTGTCTTGGTTAAAACATATTGTAATTTTAATGTGAATGCGCTGGCACGTATAGTCAAATGTACCCAGAAAAAAAAAGTATTCCCTATAGCTCTATCAGGTCTAAAAATAAAATAAATGTTGCTTATTGTTATCCATTCAAAATAAACTGCTCCAAGAATAATGACATTTTTGTAATTGAATAACTGCTACAAAAGCTTTTTATTTGAATGCATAATGTCTGTAATCTGAAATCAGACTTTAAGCCATTGCTTAAATATATTACATTAACTTTATATATACTCAAGCCTGTTATCGCTCCCTGTTGTATTCTCAGGTCAGTAGTATAATACATTAATAAATTAGATAAGACAATATACTGTATATCAGCTAATATTACGGTTATCTAATTTGATGTCTGAGCAACATGTATTGTATTCATGCTGCAGTGCACCAGCTTGTCATTTAAAGACAAAAAATGTATGCAAACCTTTGTGATTTATCTAGATATTTATATCAGTAGCTGGTGAATACATGTCTGTGTATTTGGATCTCTTAACGACCCTAACTAAACTAAACTCTGTTCTCTTTAACATTGCAGTATTCCCTTTGATAGAATATCAGACATCAATTTTTCACTGAATACAAATGAAAGTGTAAGTATTTTCATTATTAACCTGGTTTCATGTTTTGAATTTATTTCGTTATGTGGAATGATTCCATAACACCAGCTGGGTTTACATGCACACTTTTTTAACATATATTATTATTATTATATTATTAATTAACATTTGAAAGTCAATGAGGTTCAGCAGCTTGAAGCAACGACAGGTGAAATGACGGTCAGCGACGTAAAGTCAACCGCAGCGTTAACACAGTTGTAGCTACAAAGCGATGAATGGATCACATGCAGTGTGTCCGGGGCTTAACAAGTAGACGCATCTCTGCAATGCTGTCTGAACACTGGACCATTATTCACTAGGGATGGCACAATCCAGTTTCTTCAGTCCCGATACGATACCGGCACTTTATGTATCGGCCAATACAGAGTACCGATCCGATTCCAGTGTTAAAGTAAATGATAGAGCCAATCTCTGTTTTAGGACTTGGCTGCATTTTAGAAGCCTGTTGCTGATAGTGTGGCCTGGGTAGGTTAGACATTGCTGAAGCTTAACAGCAGACTTGCACGTGTAAATTAATTTAATTGGATCAGCCTCATGGATTTGTTACAACTGTCCAATTGTCACCGATACCAATCGAGCTATTTAAGTCGGTATCGGAGCGATTTCCAATCTCAGTATCGTATCGTGCCATCTCTAGTATTCATATGCTAACTGTCTAACCGGTGAGACTGTTCTTCATTGATAAATCATGTGGGTCTATAAGGACATGTCCTCTCCTCTGTCCCAGGCAAACATTGCACTGTTTGAGGCCAGATGTAAGGAGAAGATCCAGCAGTTTGAGGATGCTGGCTCTGATGAGGAAGACATCTGGGATGAGAAAGATGTCAGCTTCGCTCCAGAGGCCCAGAGACGTCCCAGGTCTGTAGCACACGAGACACACTAATGCTTTTTGTGTGTTCCTGAATAATCCTCATTACTTCTTCATTACTGCATCTCTAGGTACACATGGAGTTGTATCTACATTAACAGTATTGCTATTGGTTACATAACCTAATGTTAGAATATAACTGAAAAGAAACTGCCTGTGACTAAATTATATGTTGGGACACTGATGTAAAAAAAAATGATATTAGGACAATATTAATGTAATGACAAAGAAAGTATCATGATAAACTCTACACAGACAGACACAATAACCTGTTCATAACAGCATCTAGGTTGTAGATGTACAGCCGCGGAAAATAAGAACACTGCAGCTGTTTCTCAGATTTGTACTATTTATACTTTTTTATTATTTTTTTTAACATGTAATATGTATATTTCTAGAATGGATTTATTTGTAGTTTTTGACATTTACAGTACATTTCTATCATTATATTTTTAAGACTGTGCACTGCAGTGGTCTGTTTTCTTTATGCGGCTGTATATGGAAGCTTACTGTCCACGCCGCAGCCCGGCTGGCCTGGCTAATATCTCCGTCTGATGGCAGGAGTTCAGGGAGCACAGATAGCGAGGACAGCACAGATTCAGAGGAGGAGGACGTGAAGAGGGATCCCTTTGAGGCTTCCAACCCCAGCGGTGATGACAGGATGGAGGTTGACACAGGTGTGTGGGTGTGTTTGGCTCAGGACAAGCATGCTTTACAATTAAGCTTGTATCTTTCTACATGTGAAATAACCAAGTGACGGGAGGTGGTGTCTTTTTTTTTGTCTTCAAAGTAGACAATGTTAAAATACAATGTTTTAATGCTAGCTTTGTAAGGTGTTTTTGGTCTGTATTCTAATTGTAAATGGGGGACCAGCCAAATCATATTGCAATCATCCGTACTTTAGATAATGGGCCTTAAAAGGCCTTTTATTTGCCTACAGTCACACTAGTATAATGGAAGCTTCATGTAATGTGTGCTTATCATTCGTCTTAGTGCCATTACTTTAGTTATGAATAGTTTATTTATTTTTAAAGCAACCCTTTCAGTTAACAAAATGAAACGTCTGCATATTCATTGTAATGTAATGCTACAATGACTAGCTACTAGTTGCAGTGTAGTTGTTTCTCAAACATTCCGTAATTGTATTCATTTGGAAGTCTGAAGTGCGTAAAGGTTTGACAGTGCAATGCATAATGCTTTGGAGGTTTGCACAGCAGAGCGATACATCTTTCCTGTTGATCCTTGCACAAATAGAGGAACTCCCAAGATGCACAGGCCAAGAGTTTGCACCCGTGACCTCTAGATTCCTAACTTGTTGACCTCTCACTGCTTCAGGGCCGTTGTGGACGGCCAACTTTGACGACATCCCCATGGACACAGGCAACGCTAGTGGCTCCTCCTCCACCACTGCAAATTCTCCCTCCTCCTCCACAGCTGCCCTTCCTGACGCGGGCTGGAGCTCTCCTTCTGGTGGCCCCTCCAGCACAGAGACGGGCTGGGCTGACTTCTCCAACTTCACTCCTGTCAGGTAAGACCCATCTTGTGTGTGTGTCGGCTGGGAGAGGGTTGGATCTTGTTGTGTTCGACTAAGCCAGTGTTTCCCCAACTCTGATTCTTAAAGATGGTGATCGAGACCCGGTTGTTTAAAGACCCGGTTCTACGTTTTTCAAAACACGAAAAGCAATAAGTTCTGATCTTATCGAAATTTGTGAGATTTAATGGGCATAAAAAAGACGCGCGCGAACTGGAAAAATGATTGTACTGCATTTATATAGCACTTTTATCCAAAGCGCTTTACATTATTTGCCTCACATTCACCCATTCACACACCGATAGCGATGTCAGGCATGCAAGGAGACACCTGACCACCGACAGCAGTTAGGGTTAGGTGTCTTAGTCAAGGACACCTCGACGCTTGGTGAGGAGTTAGCGGGGATCGAACCAGTGAGTTCTTGATCACCTATCGCCCCGCTCTACCACTGCACCACTTGCCGACCCAGTAAGTCAGGTCTTCCATGCAACTGGGCTGTGTTTACTTTACTAATGGGACTAACAGCGGCAGTCAATGGCATACCAGAACTGCTACTGACATCTAATAGCGGACATGGATATAGATTTCATAAAAGCTAGAGAAAGCTGGGTGGATACTAGAGCGCAGTTAAGTTTTGTTTTTATTTGATGGTGATTTTACATTTATTGTTTGTATGAAGGCTAAATACAAATAAAAGGTGAACATTTTAATATAGGACTGAGGTTTGGGAAACACTGGGTCAGTCGACCAAGTCTCCAATAGTAGTTGGCTCTGGTCCTGCAGCTAGTTTCTGGCCCATATTTCCAGAACTGTTCCCGCGTGATGGGAAGTGTGTGTGTGTGTCTTTTCTTTCACTCAGACCCAAAAACCCCCTGAGGTGCAACTCCCCCGTAGCCATGGAAACCAGCACGGAGACCATCGATCCTCTGGGAGTCAATGCACCCATGCAGCCTGACGGTAATTATTTATGTTTACGTTTTTTTTACATGTAAATTTTAGTTGGAATGTATCTTAATGTTACCGGATGGTTTTACATTTTGAGACGTCTCAACCAATCTTGATGTTAGCAACGTTGCGATGCTAGCTCAGCATTTTATAAAGAATGGTGGCCTGCATGTAGGGGTGCACAATATATCCACTCGGTATCGTTGTCGAAATATCACGTTGCACAATATCGAAATGTTGCAGGAAGTGCAATATTCAGTTTTTGGAAAATATGATATATTGGAAAGATGTGTCCATTGGCTGTTTGGCTCAGTTGTGTTTGATTTAGACAGAACAGTAAGATGTGTGGCTGAGGAAGCTCATGACATAATAGAGATGTGGCCAAAAGGAATGCCTCCTCGGTTACTGTTGTTGTTCCATGTTATGTTACGACTATATTTTGATGATTTTCCCATAACCTTTGTTTTTACTTATGTTTAAAAATATTGAAATAAATATCGATATTGCAATTTTTATGATTAAAATCACATTTTATTAATATCGTGCACCCCTACCTGCTTTCCCGTTAATTATCTACAAGCCATGGAAATTCAGATTTTTAGTCTGGAGAAGTCCGAGAATGTTTAATTTGACTTGAAGTGGGAGCCCGGTGTAAGTCAATGGTGTCCCCCTCCCCTCCCTCCCCCAGACTGTGACGGTTGGTCAGGCAACAGCGTGGCCCCCTCCTCCTCATCCCCCAGGGGCTGCGTGGGTCCTGACGGCGGGGAGGAGGAGGCGGGGGCGGCGTCCGGTGAGCAGCGCAGTATCACAGAGACGGTCATCAACGGCTCTATGAAGGAAACGCTGAGCCTCACGGTGGACGCCAAGACTGAGACGGCCGTCTTCAAGAGGTTAGAGACACACACACCCTCTCCCGCGTTGTGGCAGGCGTGCTCGTGCACTCTCATTCAGCAGAAATTCTAGACTACATTTCCCCATCGGTTCTAGCTGCCAGTTGACTGTTCGGACCATGTTTCCCATGTTCTAGTCTCTCCAGTGTATCTGAACACATGTTCATCTGTGCCTGGTGCCGTTTGCCAACCAAGGATGACTGTGTTGCGCTAAAACCGCTGCACTCAAACCTATACTAATAAAATGAGCTAGTGGCTAGTCTTCCCCAGAGCCATGGAAAGAACAGTTACGCCAACGGAAGTTTGACATTTTCAAAGGTCACATGGTTCATGGAGAGGCAAAACCTATGGAAGTGCTTGGTGGGCAGTTTGTGTGTGTGTACATATTCAGGCAAAAATGTAACCCTGCATATTAAAGAAGGCAATGTTCTATTGTGCGAAGAGACCAATGTTTACTGCAGGCGTGTCTGGTGGATTTGCTATTTTACAGTGAGTTTTCACTAAACTGGTTTGACATGCCAGTCCAAGTTTAGTGTAGGAACTATGGTGGTTAGAATGTCATTGTGCACCTAAATGGAAGTCTCCAAGATGAATGGTGTTCCCTCTTTGAATGGATGCTAGTTGAGGCTATCGGGTATTTAAGCTGTTCCCTCTGTGAATGGATGCTAGTTGAGGCTATCGGGTATTTAAGCTGTTCCCTCTGTGAATGGATGCTAGTTGAGGCTATCGGTATTTAAGATGTTCCCTCTGTGAATGGATGCTAGTTGAGGCTATCGGGTATTTAAGCTGTTCCCTCTGTGAATGGATGCTAGTTGA
>JAODTR010000021.1:21517-34293 GCA_025399935.1 Amblyopsis rosae | reverse complement strand
TGGGATGACTGACCATGCCAGCTAAAATGTGTGCACTCAAAATAGCAAGCATGTAATGTCAAATTAAAGTATAAACAGTGAGTATTATTAATAAATATTAAACAAATATTAAATACATTTACGGACCGCGGCTTAGATGAAGGCCGTCACATGGAGGTATATTTAAGAGGATTGCAAGGATGGTGTACCGGTAGATGCTTTCCACCGATTGGGGTCCAGCCCTGGCAGTGTGTCCCTTGTGGGGGCGGAGCTTCTGAGGGAGCCACCTATGGCATTGAAGATGGAGGGTTTATTTATTTATTTATTTATGAAAATATAAAAACAATGTCTCCAACATCGCTGACTTTATGAATTAAGTGTTCATTCACTGTCTTACACTTTAGCTCAGTGATGCTGTTGGTGCATTCTCCAGTCTCCTTCACCTTCTTGTAGGAGACCCTTTGTTTTAATAGCGCTGAGCCTGACTGCTTGAGTGACAGCAGTGGTCAGTGCTGGGAGGCGGGGCATAAGGCTTGGCTGTGAGATCGGGCTTTCAGCACATTCTTAACTTGTCGTCATGGTCACCCCCCCCCCCCCCCCCCCCCCCCAGGAGGCCATCACGACGGAGTACCTAAGCGGCGGGGGCCTGGCGGAGGCGGTGGGCGGCATGCGCGACATGAAGGCCCCCAAGCACTTCTTGCCGGAGATGCTGGGCAAGATGGTGGTGTGCTCGCTGGGCCGGCCGGACGAGGACAAGGAGCGCATCAGCACCCTGGTCCACACCATGCGCACCGAGGGCCTCATCACCGCAGAGCACTTCATGCAGGTGCCCTCTGCCTTCCAGCCAGGCCGCTGCATACGGCTGCACTGTCAGTGTCTAAAGCTCGGTTGGAAACTAATTTCAAACTTCAGGAGACGCGATTGAGGCGAATACCAATGGGAGCTAGGGATATCGTTGACTGACCGACAAACATTTTGGGTGGGGAAAAATACGAGAAGGATCCCTTGGCATCCACAGCCTGGAATGTAAACAAGAGGCCAATTTTCAGCCACAAAGCGATGGGTGACAGGCGGATCATTTGCAGTGTGTCCGGGGGCTTAAGGGCCTGTGTCCACCAAATGCAGTCTGTTTTCCAGAAACCTGTAGAGTTCAGAGCTTACAGAGCTGAGCCAAAAATGCCGTGGGCGCTCACCGTATTTTAGAGAAAAGTTGGCCGAACGTTTGTGGCGAGCACGTTTGCTTTGAACTTGAATATTGAAAGATTTGTGTAAACATGCCTAAAATATTATATTAAAAACCGCCACCCTTCATCCAGCTTCAACGTGTGTTTGCCGAGAACAACCTCCTCAAACAGTTTGCATTATGTTCGCCGCAAACCTTTGCGAACTGACACACAAAGCAAAGGGAAAATATGTTTCCGTTTAAATATGTTTGCAAACGTTTGCTATGTTCGCCAATTCTGAACGCAGCTCAGTTTAACTTTAGGAACAGTGCTCTACTCGTAAATGTCACATCTTTCTTGTTGGCCAATTGAAATCAAGGAGGGGACGGGCCGTACGATCTCAACGACGTGTCAACAATTGCGGGGGAGAAACTGAACCTGTCAATCACGAGGCACATTTATCTCCAATGTTTTAGTTATTAGCCATAACCTGCTAATGTTGACGTTCACAACAACGTAATGCGGAAGCTCTAGATAAAGCATTTTGTAAACTAGCAACAATAAACGCTTGATAGAAGCGCTTTGAAAATGAGCTTGTGGCAGCTCTTTAATCAGAGTGTGTGCATGCAGGCGTTCCTCAGCGTCCTGGACCAGTGCCCTCAGATCGAGGTGGACGTGCCCCTGGTGAAGTCCTACCTGGCCCAGTTTGCGGCGCGGGCCGTCATGGCGGAGCTGCTGAGCGTGGCGGAGCTGGCCCACCCGCTGGAGAACGGCGCCCACTTCCCCCTGTTCCTGCTGTGCCTGCAGCAGGTGGCCAAGCTGAAGGACCGCGAGTGGCTCACCGACGTCTTCCAGCAGAGCAAGGTCAACATGCAGAAGATGCTTCCTGGTACGGCGCTTCACTTCCTGTTGTGACGAGGCGCTGGGTCAATTTGACTGATCCCAAGCCCCCCCCTTCTTAGTTAATGTAATTAGGTTGGACTTGCGTAACGGTACCTTTTGAGATATCATAAACATTTCAAGAAGTTATTGTTAGAAGTTTTAAGTACTAACAAAGTGTTTTAATATTAGAGCCTATTACAGACGGCAGGAAAGATGATGCCTTTCTGTCTCCTGGTCCTGCTTGCCTTGTAGAGATCGACCAGAACAAGGACCGCATGCTGGAGATCCTGGAGGGGAAGGGCCTGAGCTTCCTCTTCCCCCTGCTGAAGCTGGAGAAGGAGCTGCTGAGGCAGATCAAGGCAGACCCCTCCCCCCAGTCCATCTACAAGTGGATCAAGGACAGCATCTCCCCCAAGCTCCACATAGACAAGGGCTTCGTGAACATTCTCATGACCAGGTGGGCTGTGGCCTGTGGCAGATGGACGGCATCCTTGTTGTGTTGACCCTGTGGGGGGGCATGTGGGAACGTGGCTGAAACCGGGAGCAGTTCAGCTTTGGCGAGGTGAACTACTTGTCTGGAGTTACAGTTTTACAGTCTGGAAGACTACAGTCTTTTAAAATGGTCTGGAAATTACAGTTTTACAGTCTGGAAGACTATTATCTTTAAAAATTGTCTGGAAATTACAGTTTTACAGTCTGGAAAACTATTCTCTTTTGAAATGGTCTGGAAGTGACAGGTTTTATTTGATATTTAAGGACCATTTATTTCAGGTTATGTAATACACCTTAGCACTCTTGAGAGCTTAGAATCCTTGTGAATCCAATCAACTGCTAAGTATTTACCATGTGGCGTGTCAGGTTACCCCCGCACTGGACTGACCCGGCCCCCCCCCCCCCCCCCCCAGTTTCCTCCAGTTCATCTCCCAGGAGCTGTGTGTGGCGGAGGGCGACCAGGAGCAGCTGAGCGGCCCCTGCAAGGAGCAGCTGGACCAGGAGAGACAGCTGCTCCTGGCCTTCAAGCCTGTCATGCAGAAGTTCCTGCACGACCACACGCAGCTGCAGGTCAGCGCCCTCTACGCCCTGCAGGTGCACTGCAACGCCAGCGGCTTCCCTAAAGGTAAGCCCCCCCACCCCACCCATTTCCTCCTATTTCCACCCCATTTTCTATGCCCCTCTCTGCCCCCACGCCCACTTAAATTCGTAATTAATGCATGTGAGGCGTTATTGTGCACTCCCAGGCCGATCCTGTAGGTGGCAGTGTGCATGCGTTGAGCAAGCGGGCTAATAAGGGTTAATGTAATGATATCTCATAATATGACAACTGTGACCGCACACTGCTGTTCAACCTCTCTCCACTAGGCATGCTGCTGCGCTACTTTGTTAACTTCTACGACATGGAGATCATTGAAGAAGAAGCCTTCCTTGCATGGAAAGAAGACATCACCCAGGAGTTTCCTGGGAAAGGAAAAGCGTTATTCCAGGTAGCTAGCAAGCAGCACAGCCGAACCAACCGACAGGGTTGTCATAAAGTTATCCTTTTTTTTTTTTTAACTCTCCTTTCACAAGCTTCTACCTACACCAGACAGAATGTTTATTATGTTTATTGGACATAGCCTACAGATGATATTATTTAAAAAATGCACCAATTACATGCTATATCATATTAACCACATATTTTGTCTTAATTCTTAAATAAAGTAGGCTAGGTTTGTTTAGAACTGTTAATACGTTTATCTTTTAGTTAATCTATGTTGTTTGTTTTACTGTTGTGTTCTCATGGTTACCTCAAAATGAGACGCATCGTTTCCGCGACTGCAGTAGATTTGTCTTTCGCATGAGAGGCGGGTGGGAGGGTGCGGGACGGAGAGCGCGATGCCGCTTTCCGTGTGAAAAGCCCTTTAATAGTGGACTGGTCCAGGCCGTGCACTGCTAAACTATCTTGATTCCAGTACATGGCTGGAGCAAATTAACCACGCCATGATATCTGTGTCAGTTAAGACACATCCATCTCGGGCGCCATCCATTGAAAAAGGGCATGCACTTTCAAAAATATACTTTGCATGTGATCGGTCAAACCTATGAACCAGCAGAGTATGTCTGTTGTTATCCACTCATGCGGTAGATAAGTCTGGAGAAGAGTGAAAATATATTTTCCATTGAGAAAAGCCAGTTTGCTCTTCTAATAAATTATAATAAAACCGATGCAATATTGTGTCACCTAGGTGTTTTCGACAAAAGTTTTTTTTTTTTCTCTCTCCCAAGTTGCATTTGTCACACCTAAACCACGCCCGTAGCTGACAGTACGATGCTGATTGGCAACACACTTGGTTTACCGACCTGAATCACCTCAATTTCCAAACACTCCACACTGATTCTCGTGGCAAAGTTGAACTGAAGCTCTCCAGAGTTCTGGGTCTGGTTTGTCCATCACTGGTTAAGCGGCCTTGAGCCTGTGAAGGTGTGAGCTAACGTATCTCTCCCCCTCCTCCCCTTCCCCCATCAGGTCAACCAATGGCTGACCTGGCTGGAGACTGCAGAGGAGGAGGAGTCTGAGGAGGAGGCTGACTGAACC
The DNA here is from genome assembly GCA_025399935.1 of Amblyopsis rosae. Taxonomy (NCBI): domain Eukaryota; kingdom Metazoa; phylum Chordata; class Actinopteri; order Percopsiformes; family Amblyopsidae; genus Amblyopsis; species Amblyopsis rosae. The sequence continues at coordinate 29,697 of JAODTR010000021.1, read as the reverse complement.
AGCCAATCAGGAGGCCCTGTGCCACCTCACCCCCACCCCCCCCCTTCCCTTCCACCCTGTCATTGCTTGGTTTAACCACTAGCATGCGTGCAGCTCTCAACGCCTAGCAGCATGTTGGTAGCCTGTTGCCATGCCGACCTAGAGGACACGCTAAGGAGAGACCAGGATTGAATCTGATTTGTGGTTGGTCTAGAGTCAAGTCCAGAGTTTGCTATATGAATTCTGAAGTTTGGACTGGCTCTGTGATTTGTTGTTTGCTTTAACTGTAATTGTTTTGTATTGCATGTATTTGCATCTTCACACGTTTGCTGTTACTGGTTGTTGTCATGTACAGCAGCACTATGTAGGCTTCTTTCCCCCAGCCAGGTCAGGGACGTACGTTAATGTCGTACCCTGCTGTCTTTGCTCTACTTAGTTGAGCTACCCCAAATTCTCCTCCAGCGCAATGGCATGACACTCTAACAGGAGATCTGCATTTCATCTAAGCTCTTCAACATGGTAACAGAAGATCTGCATGTCACCTAAGCTCTAAAACATTTTATTTAGGTATTTTGAAAAAGCCTTTTCTTTCTGAAAATCTGATAAAGAATCGAAAGTTGGTGAAATGCTTCTTTGTCCACATATGTCCCACTAAAACCCATTTCCTTATTGAGTTAATTGTGGCTGTTGGATCTCCAGTCACCACTGATACTACATTCTCAAACGTTACATTATTTTCCACATTATGCTCCACATTATGTAACACAATATTTTCAGCTGTAATCCTAATTGTGCTGCTGTAATATTTCAATGCCGTCTGTGTTTCTACCTCTTATTTAGATGGACTCTTGTTTTGGGTGTGTGCTGGGATATATGGAATTGAAACCCTAGAGCCCAAACACATTTTGATTTACTCCTGGCCTAATTGCACAATAAATTTATTGAAGCAGACTTTCCTACAAAGCTTCATGTGGATGTGGTTTACAAGTGTTAATATTTAAGAGCTGAAAGGCATCTTTTAATTCACTTTGCATTTTGTTGCTTAACAAATCACCAAGGTGGTGAAAATGCCCTGGTTGAAACGCTCTAGTATAATGAAATTACAGATTTTTATCTTGTTTTTTAAATTTACAATGTGTTTCTCATTAATTCCCCTCGTTTAAAACAAGGGCATATCCCACTGATCACTAATGGTTAGACGTTGAAAGCATTGAGCCTGGCCCAACAGACAGCTTTGCCTGCATTTGGATCATGATGTGAGGTAATGATAAAAGGTACACCTTTTGCTTTAATGTCAATAAAAACCCTTACATGAGCACTGACAAACTTTTTTTTGGGTCTTCATTCGCTGCTTTCAAGAGAATTCATGTTTTCAACAACTTACCTTTATAGGTGGGCTTCTGGAGAAGGGACTTTTTATAATTACATGTAATTTAGACACAATTCCATTTTGAAATGCTTATCAGACCAGGTAGGGGTGGGTGTAACATTTCCCCAGTAACTTATTTTAGTCCATGTAAATAGAGAAACAGCCAACTAATGGAACATTAATGGAACACCATTTGAAATTTGCTTTTTTTTTATATATAAAAAAATTGATATAAATTAAATCTGACTTAAAGTCTGACTTATGAATATTTAATATATAAAATGATTTACAGTCCTGCATCGGCTACGGTAAACCGCTAAATAGGCAGGGATTTGAGGGTGGTATTTGTTAATTTTGTTAAATTTTTTCTATGGTCTCGTTCTGGGTAAAATAAAAAGATGCGAGTATTGTAATTTGAGTAAATGTAATGTTTTAATCATCTCACCAATATGCTGCAACGCCTAACAAATAATGACGTGCCTTGGTTACCGTTGCTACAGCAAACTTTCTTTTGCGCAGGCATATTAATAATTTTCGCGGGTAGCCTGTTTGTGAGAGCAAAATACAAAATAAATAACAGCAGAAAGTCACAAAGATCACGTAAGTATAATGCACAAAGGATTACTATGTGTTTGTGAGCTACAATACTATATAATTCGATTAAATTAATCGAGCTCATCGTTCAATCGGGTTCCTCTTTGGTACAACATATTGGAGGATGGGTACCGGTAGATCAACATAGGCTATTTATTTCAAGTTAACGTTTAGTTATGACTAACTATACTAGCTAGGATATAGGCTGATCGGTCTAACGTTTGAGATGCAATTTTGAAAACAGCACATGCTGTACGGTACCGTACCGTATCGTAATACTGTCACACGTTATTGACTATATCACAAAACTAGGACTACGGTACCGTACGTTTAAGATGTATTTTCGTTAACTAGACGAGACGAAAACGTTAGTGGTAACATTTAAATGAAAAAAAAAAACCTGCCTGCATATATAATTTACCGTAGTATAATGCTTACGGTACATTTAAATACTCTGCCTGTGTATGATTTACAGTAATTGCACACATAAGTGTGCAGGCCGGCGATATGTTCAGCCTGCACATTGTCAAAATTGGCAGGCGAGACGGTCTTGTCACGATCGCTTTCACATTACTGCCGTGACAGGTCAGATAACTATAATATTTGCTCTACAGTAGGACAATCTGACACGGTAGGACAGATTGACAGATAACCAGATCGATTTGACGATTCCATATGCACGGTGGTCTTTAAAAGTGAACAAATAACCTACAGCGCTAATCTTGATTCCTTACCATACCTAAATTGACTTCCAGGTTCAAATGAATTAATGAATTTGAAGGGACAAAATGACTTGTCAGATTGTCTTACCAGGCTGAATAATGGGGTATAGCTTCACTGTCGACTATGCTACTATACCATCTGCATGTAACAGGCCATGTCGGTATTAGACTTTTGCATTTGTTTAAAGATAGAAAACATTTTGACTAAAGTGCTTTTCTATTTTCGTCGAATAAATTTAGAATGAAAATTACAAAAATGTGACTAAAACTATTAAGCGTTTTCATCTAAAGACTAAAATTAAGACTAAATTTAAAATTGCTTCCAAAATGAACACTTATTCATTTTCATTCTATTATTCACAGTAGGTTGTATATGTTTGTCTGATTTAGGGAGTTGAGCTGCCATAACTGTCTTGACTGATTGACTAGACAGACTAGTAAGCACTTCCACTATTAGCAGCAGGGTTGTGAAGTAACTGATTACATGTAATCAGTTACATGTAATTGATTATTAAAAATTTAAAAAACTAACCGTAAACCATTGCAGTTAACAGCTAAAATAGTGGAATCAGATTACAGGTATTTAAAAACAAAAAAGTATGATTACTTCTAGGACTACTTCCAAAAGGCAAGTTTGCAGAAGAAAATGCATATATCCAAAGGCTCTTCTCTTATACATTTTTCAATAAAGTTGTTCTTAATCAAAATTTGAAATAATCTGAACCCCTGAGCAACATAAACATTCACAAAAGTCGTTTTTCAAAGAACAATGTTTAGGCGTGAAGTAATCTAAAAGTAATGGAGAGTAATCAGGTTGTTTCAAAATTTATGGAATCCAAAAATTACGTTACTGATTATAGTTTTTGTCTGGTAACTAGTAACTGTAATGGATTACATTTAAAAAGTAACCTGTCCAATCCTAATTAGCATGCATCATGTAATGTAGAGCCACCAATGAAGATATGGTCAGTCAGCTTGTGGGTATTTGAACTTGATAAAACCAAAAACACATCTCCATTCAATGCCATATAGGGCTCTCCCTCAGAAGCTCCACCCCACACATTGGAAACACAATGAAAAGGCTAGGTGTGCGTTCACTGGACTGAATGTTCTGAACGTTCAATTAACTTTTTCACTTAACACGTTTCCGCGAAAATTTAATGGGCGTGGCAAGTGTTGCTTAGTGACGTGTAGGAAGTGTAGACTCATATTTACCTGGGTGTTTTCTAAGTGTTTGTGTATAAGTCGTCATTAATTTGTACAAGTACCAAATGTTGCTTTTATTACATATTTACATCTTAAATGTATGTCGTCTCATTCTGATATGAAATGCATGAAATTCAAAATTGGAATATGTTTATAACCATATATGGACACATCCTTAAATTTGATCGGTGCGCTATGCACTGACAGAAGTGGTTCTAAAGCCATGCTGGTTCTACCATCATCTTGTGCAAATATACTGCAGAAACACAACAATCTACAGCAGTAAAACAAACGATTGCTTTGCTGTGGTTAGCCAAGTGAGCGTTGTTCAACCCACAGCCTGGACAGCCCAGCTCTGTTTTGTAACCTGCTGATCAGTCTACTGCAGTTCGTGTTAATTGAACTTGTAGCAAGCTCTCCACCACCCTGAACGCAGGGTAGGCTACTGTTGTGTGGTGTGGTCTGACTAGGGCTGGACAATATGACCTAAAATCAAAATCACGATTAATTAAACATTGTACCTCGATTACGATTAATGAACAAATATTTTGCCTGTGTTATGCTTTTGTTTGAGTTCTCCATTTGCTTCCATGCGTCAGTCACGTCATGTATTTGGAATCGGTGAGCATTTCCCTCACTGCACCTACCGGCATTTTGGTCTGTGATATTGCAGAACCATTGTTATAGAAATTGTATTTCCTTAGGAGTGTCTCATTGAAAAATGTTAATCGCTGGACTACATGCTGGTGCAAAATATACCAAGACGGGGGTAAAAAGTGATTTGCTTCGAAGCTGGAAGGAAGAAGGAATCTATCTGGAAAGCTGTAGAAGACAGTAGATTAACGGAAAATTACATTGGTTAGAGGTTCTGAATGTCTGTTTTGATTACTCGTCCAGCCTTAGGTCTGACTGCACCACTTTGTTTGTGTTCCAATTTACAGAGCCAGGGCTTTGTAGAAACACCATCTTATTTCTCAGCATGCACACAAAACGGGAAGCTATCTGACCGTGTGGAGATATGCTTGATTTGACAGTGTTGTATTATTTTACAATCGCTAGACCTTTAACTATGCGCTTGGCAGTAGCCTACAATGTAATAATCCGTAAATTGTTACAACCGAGTAATATTTCCTACATGGGCGTTCTGCCATTGTAAGTGGCTTAATGTGATGGCTTGGTGGTTCTTGTGGGTTCATTATTCATCTGTCGGGATCCAGAAGTATTCCACCACTTTCCTGCTTCTGTGCGGAGGGGTGGAGTATGGCCGCTCCCCGCCCGCGACGGGCAGCTCGCCGATGTGCGATTGGGGCGCTGACACCTGGAGCATGGTTCTGAAACACCGGAGGAAACCGCATGCATGCTTTGTATAGGTTATTTATAGTAGATGTTATTTCAATCAGGGTGGAGAGCTTGTCGTCTTTGAATTAAACTGTTTTAATACTCAAGTGCCAAATTCAATTAACACTTGAATTTGATGTTGCAGAAGTGTTCCAACTGTACACCCGTAAAGAATTGTAATAAGTTACTAGTTACTTATTACTCCTTCAAAAATGTATGATATTACTTTACTTATTACTGGGTATAAAAAGTAATTAGTTACACTACTAGTTAAATTACTATATTACTTTAACAATCAATACCCTGTCTCGCTCCTTCAGAAAAATGACAACCTGTGTAGCCATCTTATTTTATTTTATTTTATTGGAACCATAATGAACCTTAGGAGTCAACAATCAGCCAAAGTGAAAACATTGCAGCCTCTCAAACCAGATGATTGGACAGGTCGGTTCAATTAGCCTACCCTTTGCTAGGACCAGAAATCTCTTTCTTTTAATGCAGTAATGCAGCATTACTTAGATTAGTAATTGTAATATTATTACTGTTTTGGAAATAGTCATTAGTTACACTACTAGTTACTGGAAAAAGCAATAGTTACTGCCCAACACTGCCCATAAGCCAGGAGAGGCCATATGGGATTTTAAACAGATATGACGTGTAGAGCTATTTTCAACACATAAAGTGTAGGTTGTTTTTTATTTTATTTTATTTTATTTTATTTTATTAAATAGTAATTTTGACAATAACAGCATTGATGTATCTCATCACAGTTCAGTAATATATATTTAATTAACAGCTACAAATTATAATAATAATTGTGGTGCAGTTATTCTTTTAGACAAACCTAGAGGAACTCCTTTCGGCCTCTTCTGGAGTCAGTTCAGAGGTTGAGATGTGTACAGGATCTCCTTGCTGTCAAATCAATGGACAAATACAGTATAAATATGCAAGTAGGCCTAGTTACTGCTCTCTAAAATTTACACAGTCAACAGGACACACTGGTAAATGGACTGCATTTTCTAACTTTTCTAACCTTTTGGCCACTCAAAGCACTTTACAGAATTTTGTCTCACATTCACACACCGATGGCGATTGCTGCCTTGCAATGGCGCGACCAACCACTGGGAGCAGTTAGGGATTAGGCATCTTGCTCAAGGATGCTCCCAATCTGATCTGGTGAAATCTGATCCATCTTATATGTGACCATGTCTGCTACTAGATGTCACACATTAAGTGCACCAGCATCTCAGACTTAAATGAATAGTGGGACATGCACACACACATGCTCAGATTACAACGCACAGATGGAGTATACTCTGTTCAGGATGTAATTACCTCACTATAGTGTATCTTTACATAGAAAATAATTGTTTTCTGCTATAGGCCTTTTCATGTTTAAAATATTGTACATTGAAGTTACTTTTATATACAATTTCCATGAAAGAACCATGAAAATAAGGAGTATAAAATAATTCCAAAATTGAATTCACTTCCTTTGGGACAGGGCTTTTAAATATTGGTTATATTGGTTCAAAGAGAACCTCAATAAAGTTAAACATTCTCACTGTGAAATTTCTTGGTGTGCCATCTGAATTCTTAAGAATCGTAACCCTCTGATCACTTTCGGTCATGCAGAGGAAATAGCTCTTGATGTTGGCTTGACACTGTCAGAATAAATAGTGATGTATTATTTCAAATGACAAAGCAATGATGTGCCTTTTGTAAATAACACTAGATAAAATCATGATAAATAATGGCAGAACACTTATTAGTTATGTTATTTTAGTAAACATATTAAATACTTTTACTATAAAAATACTATTAAACATAATAGTGTACAAATGGCACAACAGATCTAATCAATAATTACAAGCAGTTAAGGAAACTCAATAAAAATAAATTATACATCTGCAGTTTTGTTGTGTGAAGGAAGCTTGATCAAGCGAGCTGTAGATATTCATGTTACGTTTGTGACATGGTCATCCCTCCTAAATGCTGTAATTATAAATGAGAATGTAAACGCTAAGTGCTAATGCTAACGATCCACTGAACAGAGCAAAGATGAAACGGGAGAGAGAGGGCTCCTCACTGCTCTGCTCTGCCGCTGAGACTTCAGGTCCTCCTGGGCACAGAAGACGTCCGCCATCGCCTGGTACTTCTCCCTCCAGCCGAGGCACTCGGCCGCTTGCTCCTGCCGCTCCTTCTCCGTCAGGCACCTCTTCTGCTCAGCCTCCTGCTGGGCCTGGCCGGCCCCGGTGCGGTACTCTTCTGCCACCGCCGCCCTGCGCCCGGAGCTCTCCTCCCTGGACGTGAAAGGTGTTGGGTTAAATCCTTATCAAGTGTTTGGGTGGTTGACTCACCCAAAAGGTGTTGGGTTGTGGTTGACTCAACCGAAAGGTGATGGGTTCACTCCTCAACAAGCATTATAGTGATGAAAGGTGTTAGGTTAATTTCTATACAAGCGTTAGGGTGGTTGACTCTTACCCAAAAGGTATTGGGTTCAATTATCTACAAGCGTTAGGGTGGTTGACTCACCCGAAAGGTGTTGGGTTCAATTCTCTACAAGTGTTAGGGTGGTTGACTATTACCCAAAAGGTGATGTGTTCAACCTCATCAAGCGATAGGGTTGGTGACTCTCACCAAAAAAAGGGGTTGGTTTCAAACCTCAAAAAGTGTTTGGGTGGTTGACTTTCACCCGAAAGGTCTTGGGTTCAACCCTCATCAAGCGATAGGGTGGTTGACTCTCCTAATGGTGTTGGGTTCAACTCTCATTAAGCGATTGGGTGGTTTACTCCTGCCCGAAAGGTGTTGGGTTCAGTCTTCATCAAGCAATAGGGTGGTTCACTCTCACCCAAAATGGTGATGAGTTCCATCTTAAAAAAGCATTATAGTGACTGACCCACCCGAAAGGTGTTGGGTTAATTTCTCTACAAGCATTAGGATGGTTGACTCTCCCCCGAAAGGTGTTGGGT
>JAODTR010000021.1:4608-21417 GCA_025399935.1 Amblyopsis rosae | reverse complement strand
CCCCCCTCCTCTCCTCTCCTCTCGTCTCCTCTCCTCTCCTCTCCTAAACTCTCTCCTTTCTAATGTTTTCATCTCATATCCTCTACTCTCCTCTCCCCACCCCCCCCCCCCCCCCCCCCCACCCCACTACAAATTTCATGAATGTAATTTGCCCTCTGCAGGCTGGTAAGGGAATCTTGCGCACAATGAGGGCATCAAATGATGCTGTGGCAGACCTGGTGCCAGTGGATGTGGTCATCAACAATACACTGGCAGCAGCTTGGTACTCCGGAACACAGAGACATAACAGGTATGCTAATTGGGCCTTTCACAAGCCCCGCCCATTTCACTTGTCCTACCTAGATACTGTAACTAACTAGGTAGGACAAAACGCCGAAGAAAGCATTACAGGAAAAACTTTCAGATTCACACAAATGCTAAACTGTTGGAGGACAAGAGAAGAAGTGCGAGGCTTGGGGAAGGTCAATTGGGCCTTATCCCTCAAACACATTGCACTTTGAAGAGCATCATTAGCTTGGTTTAAAGAATTCAATGGAACCTAAAATCAACAAACTTCATTGCTTTTGTATAATTCCTGCTAATGGTGTCTTCAGTAGAGCTTCATTATCTAGGTATTTGATAGGCAGGGCCTCTAATTCTTATGCTGTCATTTACATTAATTCAATGCAATCTTCTACAGGCCTAAGAACATCCCAGTGTACAACTGTACCACAGGTGGAATCAACCCATTTCACTGGGGAGAAGTCGGTATGAAAATCTATTTATGAACTTGCATGTAGTATACAGTATAGACGCACTGTATCTAATGTAGTTGTCACCTTAGCTGGTGATGGCAGGTTTGACCTGCCACACCTGAGATTTTTGTTCATGTATTTTAAGATGGTTTATTGCACCCTTGCTATTCTACAAACTTAAGATTGTAAAGGCCAACTCTTCACTTTGGTCCTTGCTAAAATTAAGTTTAACAGTCTCTCTGCAATATACTGAAACAATGTATAAATGCACCATCAACAGCATTGTTTAACCAAATTACTTGACAAGCTTTTGCCCCTGCATCAGATCAGACCTAAAATCTTGAGACAGACGTTAAGGTTGCAGTATGAAATTTGTCCTTTAACTGAACCACATCGTTACTTGAGAGCGAGAATACTGGTGGTATGGTATCATGATTGAAGTTTCTTGGAGCTGCAAAAACACTCCAATGTGTAGTTACAATTGCACCGTTGATATTCAAACAAGCATGTGCGTTATGGAAGTCAAAACGACCAACACATACTGATTTTAATTGACATTTAAACATAACACTAATGTGTTAAGTAAATTGAATTACTTAAGTAGCATTATAAAAACTGTAATGGGGATTTTGAGTCCTCCCTGGAGGGCAAAGGTTGCCATGTAGTTTCATTGCTAGGTAATCTGACCCCTAGTAAAGAATCTGCAGGACATGAAAACGACATAAGTAAAGTTGTCTGACTCCTGCTGAACACACTTTTGTCTCTTAGAGCATCATGTAATATCTACATTCAAGAGGAACCCCCTTGAGCAGGCCTTCCGCCGGCCCAATGTTAATCTCACAACTAATCGCCTAATCAATCAGTACTGGATCGCTGTGAGCCACAAGGCTCCTGCCTTCCTCTATGATCTGTACCTCAGACTCATTGGACGGGAGCCAAGGTAACGCAGTCATCGCCGACTCGGACATACCGATCCTTTTCTCACGCCAGCGCTGCCTCGCAGGCACACCTCCACTGCTTCTGTCGTCCTGTTTTATTGTAGCTGCCTTTGTTCCACCTGTGATGCCAACACTCCTGTGTCATTGTGCTGTGACGCCAAGGATGCATAACCCAACAGTCACTGATGGGTTCTGCAACTTTAAGTCCCTTTTTACTTGTGACATACGTTTCAGGTTTCCAAAACCTCCATTAGGATCATTTGTTAACTGGACAGATGGACTTTGTGTAAAGATACTTTTGGCATGTCGACCCAGCTGATGGCTAATGAATGGTGGGATGTAGCAAACTATGGTCTTTATTGTAACTGAAGTTGGTCAGGCAGACAGTTGGTTCACGTGTCTTGATTACGTGAATGCGTTCATGTCCTTTTCTAAATCTCCAGGTAACGCTCTGTGAATGATGGGTGGAACAGTTACCTACAGGGACGTTATCTTGGATATGAGTAAATTTAAGGGGAGGCAGGGGGCAACCATGTCATCCATTTTTTTTCCCCCTGTGTGTCCTTTCATGTCTCTGCAGAGAATTGTATAAACACCGTCTTCAAGATCAACCCATTAGAGCAGGCCTTCAGAAGGCCTAATGTCACACTGCGCTCCAATACCTTTACTAATCAGTACTGGACTACTGTCAGCCACACGCTTCCAGCACTGTGCTATGACGGCTACCTCAGGCTGACGGGCCGCAAGCCCCGGTAAGGTTGAGACTGGCCCACTGTTTATCACGCAGGACCCCGCCTCTTCCCACTCAACACGGTTCTCTAAGGGAGCACTAATTGGTGGGGGGCTAGAAAAGACAAAGGGCAGAAGAATCAAGTTTGGTGTTTTTGGTTTGCTTGACTTCATGGCATCAGCTGGACTTGTTAGTGAGGACAGAACACTCTGCAGTTATGGCAAGTGTCTGTTTCTGCCTGAGCATGAGGCTTTGTTTTGGAATGTCTAGTGTGCATTGTACTAAATGCAGTTTGGTTTTGACATTGGAGGATCGCAAATGGCTGAGAGGACGCCCGGCTTTTGTTAGTAAGCCATGCCATGAATGTGACATCATTACATCTTCCACTCATCAAATCATGGAAAATCTGACGGCATGTGGTTTTCAAGTAGTTTTGGTCTTGAAGGATTGTGTTCAGTAGGATACCTAAAATATGTAGTCTTAATTGGCTCTAATGCAGTATGACAATTTGTGTATCCAATTGAATGCAATAGTATATAAAATCAACCTGGAGGCATTTCAGCAACTACGTAAAACGACTGCATTAATTGGCCTGGTAGCTGTCTGAAATGAACTTGGTTTATTTTCTTGTCATTAACTGTCTGCTATGGTCTGTCTGCTCACCCCTTAATCCCTGGCTCTCGAGGGTGTCAGAGTCAGTTACCTGCTTTAGACTCAAAATTATACTATTTGCATATGCACCTTGAACCTTCCTATTTAGGCTCACTAACATGCAACTATTAAACAAATTTCATTTTCTATACTCTGAGACCCTCAGTGTTTAGTGCACTGCATGTTGACCTACTGACTTCAGTATTCTATTTAAAATATTATGAAATGTTTGCCTGGGTTTACTTGTGTTCAGCATGCTGGGTAGTGAAAAACCCAAACAATATTACACTATGGTTTGTTCAGCTGCCTAAAACTGCTGGCAGCACAACTACTCTAAATCCAGTGTTTAGAGGTAAACAAACTGGTTTAACTGCTTAGCCTCATGAACAAATGTAAATGTTAACTTGGGTTTGTCAATGTGGAATACTCGCAGCATGTGCAGATGTGAGCCTTAATGGTCAAACCAGTAACTGTCAAGGCAATGGTGGGTATACATGTTAAGTAATGTACTAATTGCTCTAGATTTTGTAGTCTATAGTGGGAACTAGATAAAAATGGGGACCATGATTGTCTTTTCTTCAAACATGGCTGCCTAACTCACTCACTCTCATATTGTGCCGTCAGGCATCTTTTGTCACTATTATCCTGCTCCGCACCTCTCAAAACACTGAAGCACGTTCACTTCTCTGCCTCACTAAGCTCTCCACGCCAGTTTATCCGCTTCACCCACACTATTCCCTCCACCTTATCTGCAATGTTGTGCCGCGCATCTATTCCTCCTCACCGTGGTGTCTAGGATGATGAAGACTATTACCCGGCTGCACAAGGCCATGATGGTTCTGGAGTACTTCACCAGCCACTCCTGGGTGTGGAACACAGACAACATCACAATGCTCCTGCAGCAGATGAGCCCCGATGACAAGAAGGTACAGCAGACTTCATTCTGCTTGTGGTCGACCCTGCCAAGTGGCGCGACGGCCACTTCAACTCCCCTCACGCTGCTACTCTGGCGCGCCTTTAGAGCCGTCACGTGTCTGGTGGGTGCTGGGTAGTGACTGCTGCAGTTGTGACTTGGCATGCGTCTGGTGGGCGGCGTTACAATGGGACCAATTCAGGCATGATCAGCTTGGCTGAGTGGCCTACAACATACTGGATGGGGCTTTGTCTGGAATTCACATCTCTGGGAGGACTGGCCGCTAAATGTAAAGGCAATGTACGTGCATGCACTTAGTGTTTCAGGCACTGTAGTCCTCTTCAGACATGTATTCTAGGGGTAAGAAAACGATACACCAGAGAATCGCAATGTTGCGTGAGCTTATAAAACATTTTTATTTATAGCCTTTATTTGTAAAGGGGACCCATGTATGATATATTGACATCAGGAGATACCAGATTTATATTATGCCAATGTCTCAGTGTTAAGTGCCACACACTAGCATTGCTATGACTGTTTTACAAATTAGAAATGGCAATGTATCTTAGAACGATATAAACTTGTGGCCCCTGTATCGCCAGATTCTTGACAGTACACAGCCCTAATGGTCCCCTCAACAACTGAGGTCTAAACATACTGCAGCTTAACAATGTCACTTGTTAGTTTATTTACACAGAATCTTTAACCCTTACGGTTGAAACTAGAGCAAATACTCTACCAATATGTGCAGAGTCACTTTTGCTCCCCAGTTTACTGAAACGTGAACAAATTAGGTTTAGTAAAAGCAACGATGTCCTATTGGAGGTGTACAGTTAACTGTATGTGCCCTGTCTGTTGCTGTTGACCAGAGTCATGTAGTCGCGTCATCTCAGTTCACTCCAATGGACAGTTTGATTTTGTGTTTTTATTTTTTCACAGCAATGGTGGAGCCTCAAAATGGTTCCTGGAAGTTAACCATACTAAAAGGACACTATAAATTCTATTAAATGTAAATCGGTGCTTATATGTACAAACTGCCCACTAAGCACTTCTGGGAACTATTTTGCCATAGGTTTAGCCTCTCCATGTGACATTGACAATTTCAAACTACTGTTGGTTTAACGCTGTTCTTTTCATGGCTCTGTCCTATTGGAGGTGTACGGTTAACAGTGTGTGCCCTGTCTGTTACCGTAGATGTTCAACTTCGATGTGCGCCAGCTGCACTGGGCGGAGTACATGGAGAACTACTGCATGGGAACCAAGAAGTATGTCCTCAACGAGGAGCTGTCAGGACTGCCTGCTGCACGGAAACACCTGAACAAGTAAGATGCTGTTGTGGCCCACGCATACCAGCAATGATGTCTGACTGGCTCAACTCTGGTTAATATGATGGTCACATGTCCAGAGCCATAAGATATGGGGATTCACATCTGAGAGTACTCTTCTCTGGCCTATCGGGAGTATTTTATTGACTCCTGAGCTTCTAGAATGGCTTGTAAATGGATTAAAGCATGTACCTCTTCAGTCTATCAATTTAGCGTCATTGTGACTCCCTGCCAAAAACATAATGGACCTGCATCTCCAAACCCTGCCTACATGTTCTATAATTCTAGTCTTTGTATTTGTTGTAAATCGCTGGAGTTGGTGTGCCTAATATAATGTGAACTGGCAATGGTTGAAGGCTAGTGTGCATAAATACTCTTCTTTGGTCCCACAGGCTGAGGAACATCCGCTATGCCTTCAACACCATCCTGGTCGTGATGATCTGGCGTGTCTTCATCGCTCGCTCTCAGATGGCCCGTAATATTTGGTACTTTGTGGTCAGCCTCTGCTTCAAGTTCCTGTCCTACTTCCGTGCTTCATCCACCATGAGGTACTGAGAAGGGAACAGGCCGGCCCCTCCCCAATATCTGTTGCCAGTCCTTCGATGATATCCAAGGCTCACATGGAAGCTTTTTTTTTTTTTTTTTTTTTATACCAGCGACCCACCACAGAAGAGCGCTTTGACTGCTGGACTCTGAAGTCCATTCTTGAGTCCACAGTGAAACACTTTGCATATCAGATCTCTTCACCTGGAGATCTCTTCATCTCCAGCATGTTATGACTATTGAAACCGACCCAACCACCCAAAGGGTCCAGGACCCCCAGCTTCAGACGGCACTTGGACTTCTTGGAAACGAGGACAAGGCCTCATGTTATCGTGTCATCCAGTGTTCTGTAGAACCAGCTTCACTCAGCCCAGGACTTGACACTCCATGAATGCCTGCTTAAAAGCTATGCATTGGATGGTTTGCTGCTGTGAGAAACTCAACTCCAGGTTTTTTAATGATGTGTTTAAAACTAGCCTTCTGTGAAATGTGGCTCTTCCACTGAGCAAAGGTTTTCATCTGGTGGTAGTATGTTATTTTGGAACTAAAAGGCCTTCAGTCTTTAACCACAGTCGAACTGTTAACCACAGCGGCACATCCCAGGCTGCTATAAAGCTGACATTTGATACACTCTGAGGTAAAGTTGCACCACCATAATTTAGCGTTTTGATCCTTCTCTGCATGGGTGATCAGCTTGGTCAGACTTTGTAAAGAGGCGCGCGTGTGTGTATATATCTTGAAGCAGGGTGTGTATATTGTGGAGAGTGTCACAAGATGACCAAGCGTAAGTTTTCAGTGCCTATTAGTACTTTCTGAATAAGACTGTAGCTTTCTTTACCCTTTTAAAAAAACATCACTTTACTCTAAAGTATTCTTGCCAAAATACCTCTTAGCTAACACTCGTAGCTCTGAATCCTAGAGGATGAGAATAAGCAAGGTAAGAGGTGATGCAGTGTACTTGATGAATAGCGACGGAATCTTTAAAGCCGTTCCTTGCATGGCTGGATTGTACTTTCTGGTAACATGCAGACTTGCACACAGCTACACAGGATGCGCTGTAACCCTGATGGAATGATGCTGGTGTAAGTGGCCTGCTACTTGAATAACACTGCTGCGGAGATTCATGTCTTGTTAGCAATCCACCAAATGTGATTGTCTTTAGTGTCATCTTAAGTGTAATTTGAAGCGCTTGATGAGAGTGAAGTTTGCTTTGTGGGGTTTTCCTGCCCCACAGTTGAGCATGTCATTCTAAAGCCTTAATCCTGTTAGCTAGTCATCGGAAATTATCTTCACTACGGTTTATGACCTCAGACAAACTATGTAATCTAGTTTATGGTGCATATGACCGCACAGAAAAGTGTGAGGTTGCAATTGACCAATACACAGCCATATCAGAGATCTGTCCTTGTACTCTTGGTCTAGTAGTCAAGGTCTCTGGTTGTGGAGTATATGCGGTATCCATGTCAAGTTAGTGTTGACAAGCTACATGTAAAAATGTACATGCTGTTATAATTAGTTTAGGTGTAACTCCATTTGAAGTCTAGGACTACTGGACCCTTAACGACTAAACCAATTAAATGGATCAAGCAGAAAATGGGTGTTAATGTTTGCTTTCTGTAACTTGCTGTGTGGCCACAAGACTAAAATGCATCAACACTTTACTATATAGGAATGGTTTTGGCGCTAACCTTTGCAGATCGAGCCATTACAAACTTTCAACAGATGTGTATTTTGAAGGCAATTTGGCTTTATCTCGAATTGTGTACATTTTGTTAGACAAATGAGAATTTTAAAATGTATTTTTGCTAATATTGCATGGCTATTTAAAAGAAGCTTTAAGGTTATAGCTGCCATATTTGTACTCAAAAGAATCTAAAGATGACTGTAAATGTTGTCAGTTAAGTGTGCTTTCATTAGGAATGGTAAGGGCCTGCATTCTATGCAGTGAATGCTTTCCCCAGATCATAGAACAGTCAAAATTGGGATGTTTGGATTTGTGTTAGGCTCATCTACATTGATTGCTAATGTAGAGTTTGTGGTGTCTACAAACCAGTGTATATACTTGGTCAGCCTAGCAGTACAGTGGTTTCTTTCTCTAACCTCCAATATTCAGCAGTAGCAGTGTCAGGTTGTTTAGAGATAATCATCTGTTGCTTGAACAGGAAACTGCATGCTGTCCTAATTTGAGCAAATGTATGCGACTGTTGTCGATGACTTGCCCCTATAGGAAATCTAGATCTGAAAGCACTTTAATTTTGTTTTCCTCTTTCTGACTTGGTCCCTGTAATGCTCCTAATGTGATGGCCTGTGAAGTTATTGATATGAAATGCAATCTTGTATCCAAATAGTATGAGGAAGCTTGACCCAACATAAAGCAACTGGCCACATGCTAATCTTGGTTCTGTTGTCCTTGCAGTGTGTTCAATGTAATTAGTTGTCCTACATGTCTATTACTGTATGTGCCTGTGATCTGGCTTGGACACTAGACTTGCCTGATTGCACGCTAGGTGTCTAAAATTCTGTCTACACTGGCAAATGGGTGAAAGTGCTGTCAATTTAACTGTGGGTGCCTTTGTTTGTAAACCAAAAAGATGGAATAAACAAACTAGACTTGTATCTGAGCTTGTGAATTCTTGTAAACTTGGTGGGTGGTGCATTTATTGGACTTAGTCTTTCTTGACCATAATCCCGGTAAAGCCTAATGGCCTCTAGACTAATGGGGAAGGGTAACCTGGTGTGTAGTTGGGTCACTGTGTAGACTAGCAGTATCAGAGCTGTAGCCACTGAATGCCCCATTAACTACACTATGATTGACCAGATTACAGCACAAGGTATAATCTCCCAATTATGTAAATGAGGTGCTTTATTTGATTTAAAGAACATTGAGGATGTGGAAATATGTCTACATCAAAGTATCGCTATATTTTGGTTTACGGTAATGTATCCATTCTCTAATAACTTTATAAACCCTTAATTGTAAAAGGTACAGTACAAATCCATTAACTTCAAAAAGAGATTCTTACCAGATTTAGCATAAAGCTAGAGTGCCTGAGCAAGTTTACTGTCTTTTTTTTCTTTTTTTTTTTTTTTTGCGCACAGTGCTGCCACACATTTGTATTGCTGCTAGTTTTCAACCAATTAGAAATCTCAAAGTATCTTCTTGCTTACAGTATCACAATATATTGTATTGTGGCCCCTGTATCGTATTGCCACTACACAGCCCTACTTGTCAGGTTCTACTAATAAAATGGGGTTCATTGCGGTAGTTACGCTGTCCCATCTGACACATTGTCAGACATGTACTTTAATGCTGTGGTTAGTTGTAAACGCCTGGCAACTGTAGCCCGGCAACTATGCCAAGCAGTGAGTCACAAGTGTCTGGCCCAGGGGAAAGGGAGCATATTCATGAACATGCTGGAGCTTAGCTCTATTAACATGCATGCCTTCATTTCATGTATTTTTCAGGTCTCCTCATTGACTCATTCTCCCAAATTGCTGAGTTAGTTTTCAAGCTTACTGCAAAGCAGTGAGCGCTAATGGTTAAGAACAGTTGGTGGCCTGACCTCTATAATTTTTGTCCATTTTTATGCTCCGTAGTGGCGGCAGCAGTGATGCCACACACCTGCTGCCAGGCCAAATGGTCTAGTGCACTCATGTCATTGGGGTGGGATGTACTGTAGGAATACATAAGAGCTTATCTGTGGGAATGTTACGTTCAGAACAGATCTGTAAGCTAAGTATATTTATATAGCCCTCAATCATTAGTCTCAACTGGCTTTACAGCCCACATCTTAAAAGGAAACAAACCCCCCTTATCCTCTACTGCTCCCCGGAGAGAGGACAAACTTTAAAAACCACATGGGTTAAAAGGAAAACCTTTAAAAGGGACCACCGGGAGGAATCCACCCTTTCAGGACGATTAAGGTGCAATAGGTGTCAATGGGGCAAAAAAAATTAGAAATTATACATTTCACGGAACCTATCAGATTGTGCAGTGTGTGTATTTAAGAACTAATGCTTTTTTAGAAACTAAACACATTTTGTAGGATGGAAAATAAGGATCCATCAAATACACTATCGAACTGACAGATGCAGGTGGGTTTGTCTCAGGATGTGTCCTTGTACTAGTCACGAGCAAGTCTGCTCACCTTCTATCCGCTGAATATAGCACTACCCCAACACAGACATTGCTGCGATAAAGGCAGTTCTAGCAACGCATCACTCCACTGAACGGTCATGCAACACGTCTCAGCTTCTGCTGTGCTACGTCACAACCTACACTTGATTAGCAGTATGAGTACACTGCATCACACAATTGAATGGTCCTGAAAGAGAAGCAATGCTGTGAAAACCCTCAAAGGGGGAGGACTCTTAACCACTCCTGCTCTGTAAATCTGATGAGTCTGGTGCATCTTACATACTACATGAGTGCCACACAGAGCCTAGGGAATTAAACAGATTTTTGTATATATAAATAAAATACATTTCAAAAGGGCAATTCTAATAACTTTAAGTGACACTTTCCTGTGCGTCATTACTGTCTGCTTGCCAGTTTTCAGCCGTTATTGTTTAATTGCTGCTGGTTTTACAGCCTGTCTTAACAACAGCAGCACTATTTCTGTCCACGTTTTGGTTTTGGCCGAAGAATAGCACATTCTACACTTGACTTTGAACAAAACTCTTAGCTCTCACAAGGCAACAGTATTACAGTGATAGCATTTTGGCTACAAAATGCTCCCTTATACACAAACATCCAGCCCCACACAGATATATTAACCATTTAGTATCCTGGGGGAATGTCAGTCACTGTGTGAATGTTGCTGAGGATGTGGACAGCTCTGTTCTTTGTCTGTCTCTGGCACTGTACTGGACTCCATGCGGAACTCACAGGTGGGTTATACGTGATGAGTTAACTATAATAAATATTTGACTCAATATTTTGGTAACAAACATCGAGAAGACGTATGTTCCTATTATGTGGTTGAGCAAACCTCTTCATTTTGGAATACATTGAAATGTTTTTCACACTTCTGTGTCTGTACTGTTGGAGAATTTATTGATTTCCAGTCTTTTACCAGTACAGCTTATATAGCTTTATGATAATTTACTTTATATTAGATATCTGTGACCGAATTACTTATTGTATGCTCTCATGTGAGAACTTCCAAGAATGACCATCTGTCTTTACCTTTGATCTCTCTTTATTTATCTTAAGTAGTGACCCCCTCTGGAATGTCTACCTATGTGACTATTACCATACCCTTTGTTTTCATTATATTACCTCTTCTTGACTGTTTCTTTAAAAGGCTCTTCAAGCCTCCACCCCTTGTGTATAAATGTTTTCAAAGTGTCTCAACTAAACCAGAAGCATCTTACATAGCATGCTGTATGTGTCTTCTCCATGGCGATGAGTACATTATATTCATTAAGACGACAACGACTCATAGCTGAATTATTGTTTATAACATGTACTAATTTATTGTGCTTAAGTTAGCAAATTGGTTTTAACTTTAACTGAACAATGGTGCTGTATTATGATGAAGGCGCAAACCCTACACATTTGAATGCTAGAGTAAGAATGTGTCTTAGTTTTTTTCCTTTCTTTTAGCTTCTAAATGTGGGCACCCTTATGCAAGGAGCCTAGACCACCATCTATGGATTGTAGGTGGTAGTAAGGCAAAATATGGCTCACATCCCTGGCTGGTCAGTGAACTATTGATACTAAAGTGATCGAGGTTTGATATGTGTGGTTTTCACTTGCAAGTGCATGGTGCTATGTTTGCTGCGCACAGGTTTCCCTGCAGAACAAAGGCTCTCACTTCTGCGGAGGGGCGATCCTGACGGAGCGATTGGTGATGACTGCTGCCCACTGCTTTGGGTCGTGCTCACGGTGGGCTTTCTTACTCAGTGGCAGTCCCCTTTGATCTGCTGTTACTCGCCACCACCAAGTTGTACAAGTTAACACTTGGTCAGCCTGTGCAGGACAAAAGTCTAGGCCTACTCTTGTGGCACACTGTCAAAGTAAAGGGGAGCGAACTAATATTGATACACTTGACCACTGCACATTCTTTAAAATTGAATTGTATAAATCTGCTGTGTAAATGTAACAAAAATATAAAACAGAACATTTCTATTAATATACGTATAAAAGAAAAAAATACTTGTGATAAATATAATTAAAAATATAAATTTATAAATAGTAAAAATCTGAACTTTTGCAGTGGTCTTTTAATTTTCCCTAGAGCTGTATCTTTACACACGTAGGGTCAAACATACTGTGACCGAAGTTTAAGTTTATTTCTTAGAGTAATATATAATATAATAGTCTAAGTCTAGTCTATATTTCTCCTGTTTTGGTGTCTATTCTTCCCAGAGATTTCCTCAGTGGTGTGAGAGTGGTCGTAGGGAAGTTCGACTTGCAAATAAGAGATGAAGACGAGAAGTTATTTGTCATCAAGAACATCTCTGTCCATGAGAAGTATCAGCACACTTTGCCCATGAACTACGACATTGCCCTGTTGGAGCTGGATAATCACATCCGTCTAGGCAGGTTTTCTTAGATTTGTTCAAAAATTGTTGCATGAGTTGATGCATGAGTTTAGATGTGAGTTGGATTATATTTATTTTACTTTAGTTAACTGTGCTTCAGAAAGTATATTTTGCTTAAGGGCAAGAATTGTTCTCCCAACCCAACAGGTGCAACTCAAGTGACTGAATGTCAGGGAGGTGTCAAACAGTGGTCTAACTAGACAGATTACTTTAAGCCCAACATGATATTTAGTCATTCCATTTCTACTTTGTATACTGTATAGTGTTGGTTGTGTAAACATGGCTTCTCTTCAGGAGCCCGTGTTCAGCCCATATGTCTGCCTCATCTGGTTGAAAACATACCACCTAAAACCAACCAGTTGCATTGTGGGAGGATGGGGAAGAATTACGGAAAGTAGGGGTCTTCAACGACGTCAGCCTGCTGCTGCCAAGGATCGAGAGAATCTTACGCACCGGTCGGTGAGACCCCCGGATTTAGCAACGCCGTCTTTGTAGCATGAGTCCCAGTGCTTTAAATATATAAAGGGGTAGAATGGTCTAGTGGTCTGTATGTTGGACTTCCAGCCAGAAGGTCATGGGTTCAAACCCCAGTGCTGGTCTACCTGTAAGCATCCTTGCGCAAGATGCCTAACCCCTAACTGCTCCTGGTGGTTTGTTGGTTGCATGGCAGCAATCACCATCAGTGTATGAATGTGTGTGTGACTGGGTGAATGTCAGGCAAAATTACTATAAAGCACTTTGGATAACTTACTAAGTAAGACTCATCTCAATGTTATAGGTGTGGAGTGAGTTAACTTCTATCCAAATCACTCCATTTATAATGCTCATTTGGTCTGTTATAAGGTTCTTATTAACTTCTCCCCTAAAACCTGCATGTTAGATTCAGATCTCATGAGCTCAGTCTTACTTAGTATACCATCAAAATGCAGTATAAGTGCTTGCATCATTGCATTATATGCAGCTAAGTCTTATTAATACTTCACCTACTTAAAACGCTTCACAACAAGATAAACACACAATCAATTAACATTGTATGTAAATGATCATCTCTAATCATTACATTGGGAAATATGTATAGTGTTAGTATATTATTCAATACAATATATTTTGTCTGCTATTCTTTTTATGTGTACAATAGTGGATGGGCGGTACAATGGAAGGATTGTGTCGCGTGAGTTGCCTACTCATATCGGAGATATTCATCTTATAGGTTAACATGTAAATCTTTGATATGCAAATGATTGCTGTGTGTGCGTGTGTTAGATCTCTGCAGTGTCAGCAATGGCCATGTGAGGGAGTGATCCAAAACCCCGCCCCTGCAGGTCATCACTAGGACAACAATGAGTGAGTGACATTAGACAGGAGACAGAAGCATGCAGTGTCTAGAGGCAGAGAAACATCTAGAAACCAAAGATTTTCTAATTATAGAAAGACAGCGTTGTAATGCATTTCAATGGAGAAAAAATGGAACGCATCTGGTCTCTTAAGTGGGAGTGTCACCAACGGCATTTTGCTGTGGAGTCTGACGTAAGCAGCGCCCAGACAAGACCCAGGCAGCTAAATATACCATGCATGGCCTGAAACAAAGCCAGTTTACCACAAAACAGTTCACTCCAGAAATACCTTGTGGCCTCAGATTGATAAGTACTTGGGAAATATTGTAATATACTCAAAATACCCACTTATATTATAAAAATATTGTGGCTATATTGTGGTGACATCCGTGTACCTCCCCATTGACTTGCACGGAACGCTGGGTGGTTCTGGTCTGCATAAAGGGTGAACGTCCTTCCCCCCGCCCCCCCGCCCTTCCAAAAATCGAATGTGGAAGTGCCATCCGTTGGAACCTCTCTGTCTAAATATCTCTGTAGAAACTTGAACCCTCTCATGATATTACACTAATCTAAGCCTACTGCAAAGCCTCCTAAAATTACCCTAAAAATTGAATTTTGGTAAATAAAACCAGAATTATAATTTTCATAGCTGCCACAAAAAGTGTCTCCTATTGTTTTAGGAGATCATGTTTTATGTTTGAGCAACTCTGCCATAAACTCAGTTTCTGAGTCACACTCATACTCAAATACAGTAGAATATTTATGAGGAAATACTTTGAGTTTTTAGGCCTAACCAGGTATTTAAAATGCTTATTAGTATGAAGCAAAACGTGCTAGCATGCATGCTAATTTAACATTGCCATCATATAGCCAATGCATTGGACATTTAACATTTGTTTATGACTATTTGTAGTCTACACCTATAGCTATAAAATTGTGCCAAAATTCACATGTTCAAATGTGTTTTATTGATATTAATATTGGGGTGATTCCTTAAAGCATAGAAAATAATAAATCATTATATTATATAGTAGGTTAAACTTTGCTTCTTTATCTGTCAAGGCCTACTTTTTCACCAGTCTGAGGGCCTACAGTATATAGTTTAATTAACTGGACAACACTGTGTCCTGTGGTTAAAAATATGAGTTAATTATAAGTTAAGTCTTTCTCTCTCTGTGTGTCTCCTTCCCCAGGTTATGCCAGTGGGTCATTGTTGCTCCACCAGGGTACAGTATTCTGTTGCAGTTTGACCATTTTGATGTGGAGAACGATTTGTACTGTCGCTACGATCATCTGACTCTCTCACTGGGGGCCCACGGGCCTGTGAGTCAGTCCTGCCAGATACACACGGACATACACACATGTGAAAGACTTGTATTTTACTGTGGTTCACTGTGGTTTCTCGCTCTCACTCTCTCTCTCTTCTTTCTCGTTCTCTTTCTTTCTCACTCTGTAGGAACTTTCTGTGGAAGTGCACGTCCTGGCCCGATACTGTTTAATAGCTCCCAGAGTGCAACGCTGCACTGTTCCTCTGACGTCAGTGAAACAGCAAGTGGGTTTGTCATCAGGCATCAAGCTGTCTTGGGGAATCTTGATCCTGGTGGGAAGGACATACACACGCGCACACATGCACACACACAATGTTGTCGTCATGACACCGGTGATTTGTCATGAGACCTGAGAGTTGATGATGTGAAGCCTCTTGCTGATAATACAGCATTTGTCTGTGTAATTGTCTTAGTGGGTGTGTCTGTGCGTATCTATGAATGCTTTCAGAGTGTGGGGGAACAGCTGTGGTTGTGGATCACAATGTTGTCCATAGGCCAAATTACCCAGAATCCTACAGCATCGACTATCTACCGCTGGGTCATCTATGCTCCTCAGGGTCATGTTGTTAAGGTATCTCCACACACACACACACACAATCTGATCTGAACTGTACGGTATAGACCCCACTTGATTGACAACTGTGTGTCTCTCCTGTGCCAGTTACCTATTGGAGCAGGACCACTGACATTTTCTTCTATATTTTAATATATGGACTTTGCAATAATTGCAGTTTATCTCTGTCTAAACTTCAACCTAACAAGAGATTTAACCTAGCCTAGTGTGACCACACCTAAAGTTCACTTAAGATGGCTCCACACTACAGGATTATTAGCCCGATTATGGGTCTGATTTGCCCCTCCCGACAATCGCGATTGGTTAAGATTTGAAAAGCCAGCTTGAGTGAATAAAAGGAGCGGAACAGAATTATTTATTTTCATTTCTACATTTGGCTTCACTAATTTCAATTGCATTACAATTAATAGGTTTTTTTGTCACTGAATAAAAAGTAATATCTTCTCTGATTACTTTTGAAACTATTGGACAGCATTTAACCAGTTAGCATTGCTACAACTGTTTCAATCGCCTCCTCTAGCTCTACCACCATTTCGAAACACGCTTGACTTCAACGTTATCTCACTAACCCACCCTGATTGGACCACCATCAGGGTGGCTGTGAAAACGCTAATGCGAACATGGTTTCCAGACTATAATCACAGTGAAATGAATTGGGCTGAGAGCAATAGTCGGGCGGAGCTAGGCTAGGCCTAACCAGCTATAATAACAACTGTGTTTGTGGACCAGGCATTAGGGTAGGGATCTAGTGCTCTGGGTGTAAGACTGCAAGCCAGAAGATTGTAGGTTCCAGCCTCAGTGTTGGCCTACTGTACCTGTAAGCATCTTTGAGCAAGATGTCCCACACCCACAGTACCTGCTTATTGTAATCATTGCAGTCTGCTAAATCAGGGGTTTTCAACTCGTGACCCCCCAAAATCACTGTACCAGAGACCCGCGACCCCCACTATCCTCAGAGGTGATAGAAGCGTAATAGCCATAATATTATTTGATAGTATTTTAATACAGGCTAGTAGCAGCATACGTCAAAGTAATGTAGAAACTGTACTACTACTAACAATGATGGCTAAGCTATCCATCCATCCATCTATCCATCCATCCATCCATCCATCATCTCCCGCTTATCCAGAGTCGGGTCGCGGGGGCAGCAGCTTCAGCAAGGGACCCCAAACGTCCCTTTCCCGAGCAAC
>JAODTR010000020.1:3357049-3368938 GCA_025399935.1 Amblyopsis rosae | reverse complement strand
CAGTTCTGAAGGCGAAAGGGGGTCAAACACAGTATTAGTATGGTGTTCCTAATAATCCTTTAGGTGAGTGTATATGGGTTGTCCACTCAGTACACTGGCATTTGAGTTCCCGCTGTCCCATTTACCTCACACCTCTGCTTCCTGTTAACTTATTTACCACACTGTAGGTGTCAATAATCTTCTGCACACTTAGCTCACATGTAGACTCAGCCTCTTCCGTTCATTAGCACTACGTCACATAGGCAACTCTGTGCTGTTTCTAATGCATATACCCCTTATAAGCCGTCGATAGTACTGTCGATAACCATAACGCATTGTCACTCACTCATGTATGTCTCTCTAAGTCCTGTTGTTTAGTTTTCCTCATTGCAAGTTTAATGTACCAACTATGTAACCCAATAAGAGTTACATAGTTGGTCGTCCTGCATGTCAATCAAAACACCTTGCTGGTTTAGTAGGCGGGTACTGACGCAGTTAGCCAGCGCTGTGTCCCAGACTTTACGTAAGGAAAGACTGGCTCTGTGAGACTAGCTCACATGTAGCTTGCATTTAGCTTTCAATAGCTGACTTTAAATGGAGAGGTTAGCTTTGGCTGCTTTGATGTGTGAAACAGGTACATACATAGGTGGGGCTGGGTCATAGAGAGAAATGGTCTTTGTACACAGCCACACGTCGCATAGTCCACAGTTTTACATACTTATATCATTGGTGTTTCTGGGGGCGATATTCAAGCTTCTTGTGTGCATCAGGGGACATCCGCAATGACCTCTACCTGACCTTGGAACGAGGGGATTTTGAGAGAGGAGGGAAAAGTGTTCAAAAGAATATCGAAGTCACGGTCTATGTACTGTATGCTGATGGAGAAATACTCAAGGTACAATTGAACTTATACCATTGAAAGTACATACGAACATTTGAATGTGTTAATTGTTTTGCTGTTGTTGTGGTTAAGGGTTTATCTGTTGTTCTAAAATACATTGAGACATCTTTTCAATTTGACATTGAGCTTGATTCATTGCATTGCGGTATAGCTGTACCATATAGCATCTTACTGTAGTTTTCTGAACATCAATACACTTGATATACAGTATGTTGATATACTTACTGTATGTTGCTGGCCTTTGTGTCATGAAGAGCAAAATGAAGAGATTAATAACAGTAAATACAGTACGTTAACCTTCATTGTCCTCTCTCTCGCCACTCTCCCCTTCAGGAATGTATCAGTCTGGGCTCGGGGGAGTCTAACATAGCAGAGCATCGGTCCTTTGTGCTGTACCACAACAACAGCCCTAGGTGGAGCGAAGTGGTCAAACTGCCCATCCCCATCGACCGATTCAGAGGCTCTCATCTGCGCTTTGAGTTCAGACATTGTTCCAGTGCGTATCTGCTGTTCTGTAGCTATGGCACTTACCTTAGTAGATAATGCAGCAGGGGTTAAATCAATGCAGACTCATAATTTAATTCAAATGAACAGGGGGAACATTAGAATATTGCAATATAATAATATATATATTAATGGTATATTAATTACACAAAAGTGAAATAGTTTAAGCTTGTATTTGTTTTAATCTTGATGATTACGGCTTATAGCTCATGAAAACCTCAAATTCAGTATCTAAGAAAATTACATTTGACAATGACATAAGACCAGTAAAAAAAGTAGTTCACTCAGTACGTGGTTGGGGCTTCTTTTGCATGAATTACTGCATCTATGCGGCGTGGCATGGAGTTGATCAGCCTGTGGCATTGCTGAGGTTGTAGGGAAGCCCAGGTTGCTTCTATAGCAGCCTTCAACTCGTCTACATTGTTGGGTCTTGTGTCTCTCATCTTCCTCTTGACAATACCCCATACATTTTCTATGGGGTTCAGGTCAGGCAGGTTAGCTGGCCAATCAAGCACAGTAATCCCAAGGTAATTGGACAAGGTATTGGTACCTTTGGCAGTGTGGGCAGGTGCCAAGTACTGCTGGAAAATGAAATCAGCATCTCCATAAAGCTGGTCAGCAGAAGGAAGCATGAAGTGCTATAATATGTCCTGAGCTGAGTTGATGAAACGCAGTGGCCCAACACCAGAAGATGACATTGCTCCCCAAATCATCACTGACTATGGAAACTTCACACCGGACAGTTTTTTTTGAATGGCCTTCGCTTGACATTCCTCTCAAGGCTCCGGTTATCCCTGTTGCTTATGCACTTTTTCCTGCCACACTTTATCTTTCCACTCAACATGAATATGCTTGGATACAGAACTATGTGAACAGCCAGCTTCTTTAGCAATTATCTTTTGAGACTTTCCCTCCTTGTGAAGGGTGTCGATGACTGTCTTGTGCACAACTATCAAGTCAGCAGTCCTCCCCATGATTGTGAAGCCTACTGAACTAGACTGAGAGACCATTTAAAGGCTCAGGAAACCGTTGCAGGTGTTTTGAGGTAATTAGCTGATTACTCAAGTGGGACATCTTGAGTCAACACTATTGCACTATTTCACAATATTCAAATTTTGTGAGATACTGCATTTGGGGTTTTCATGAGCTGTATGCTGTAAGCATCAAGATAAAATCAAATACAGGTTTGAATTATTTCACTTTGTGTGTAAGTAATTACTTATACAGTATATATGAATTTCACTTCAAGAATTACATTATTGAAATTACTTAACTTTTCCACAATATTCTAATGTATTAAGTTGCACCTGTATATGCAACATAAACACAATAATTACATTTTAAATAATAAACAATAAGGCTGGTCCGTGTCAACTTCTGTCATGATCTATATTTTCTCTCTCTCTCTTTCTCTCTCTCTCTCTCTCTCTCTCTCTCTCTCTCTCTCTCTCTCTCTCACTCTCTCTCTCTCTGTCTGTTCGACTGTGTGTCACAGCCAAGGATAAAGGGGAGAAGAAGCTGTTTGGTTTTGCTTTCACACCTCTGATGAGAGAAGACGGAACAACTCTGTCAGACGAGAGTCACGAACTCTACGTCTATAAGGTCAACACATGCTGCTGTCTTACAGACAGATGCCTCTGCATTGTCTGTTTGTCTACTAGCACAGAGGTCTTCCACGTTGTTCGGTCCAAGGACCCCTTGGCTAATAGAAACACGGCACAGGGACCCCCTACCACATATGGTATCACATATTTAGTTGCCAGGCCAACAATAATGTTTGGGGTGGCCTATTTGCCATGTATAAAAGTACTGTAGGCCACTAACAAAGCCATTAATATAATGGACAGATTAATATACTTGTAGCACAGGTTGTATTTATAATAAATGCTAGAAAATAAGTTTTGGATCAAATCATTTGGAGGACCCCTTGCAGTACCTCTCTGAGGTACGCCCTAGGGGTCCCGGACCCCCTTGTTGAAGACCTCTGTACTAGCACAATGTCTGTAGCTACAGAAAAGACTGAAAGCTTGTTTCTACAGTCTTTGTTACGAAATATGTCACAAAGATTGTTGTTCAAATTCTCTGCCTGCTTGTCGATGCATCTGCCTTGTGGCTTGCCTCCCCTTCTGCCTGTAAATGCTTGTACTGTATATCAATACAATGTGAGGCTCATTGCTAGTGGTTGGTAATGTACATGAGTTAGCTTGCTAAAACAAGGCTTGTTATTCATTAACATCTCTCTCTCTCTCTCTCTCTCACTCTCTGTCTCGCTATTTCTATCTATCTATCTATCTATCTATTTATCTATCTATCTATCTATCTCGCTCTGTCTCTCAGTGTGATGAGAACACGACATTCAGTAACCATGCCTTGTATCTGGGCCTGCCCTGCTGTAAAGAGGACTACAACAGCTGCCCCAACATTCCCTCCAGCCTCATCTTCCAGCGCAGCACCAAGGAGTCCCTCTGGATCTCCACCCAGCTGTCCTCCACCAAGCTCACGCAGAATGGTGGGTAATCTCCTTCTCTCTCTCTTTCTGTTGCCTTCTCTCTCTTTTCCTTTTAATCTCTCTTTCTCGCCTTCTCCCTCTCTATCTTTTTCTCTCTGTCTCTCTCCTCCTGTCTACCATGGTTTTCAATTCTAACCATATTTGTTTGGTTAATCGTTATCCCAATTGTAACCAGATAAGTTAATGCTTCACTTAATTTAACTCTCTAGAGGGAAATAAAAATAGAATGTTCCTCTTCGGTGTCAATTGCATTCTGGAGACACATTTTGCCATTAAAATCTATTTTTCCAAGGGTACAGTAGGAAGTAAACTTATCTTCCAGTATGTGCTCAGGAATGGTTATAAGATCCAGGGTGAGAAGGGCCTGAGCAGAGGATCACTGGTCCACCAGCTTGGTACTGTGTTGTGTTAGATAGCAGCGGGCCACTGACCTGGTTTCTGTCCTCCAGTGGACCTCCTGGCGCTGCTCAAGTGGAAGGCCCACCCCGACCGTGTCATGGACATATTGGGTCGGCTACGGCACGTCAGTGGAGAGGAGATTGTCAAGGTGGGACTCAAAAACTCACTCAGTCCAATGGGACTGAATTTGAGAACATCATGTTTTAGCTTTCCTATCCTTGAATGGACTGCATTTACTGTATATGGTGCTTTTCTAACCTTCCGGCCATTCAAGCGCTGTACGGGATTGCCTCACATTCACATTCACCCATACCACCCATTTCACCAAATATCTCCTCGCATTTCGCTAGCTTACCATTCGCTGTGCACGGATAAAAACTTCTATGATACTTCTACATAGCCCTGGCTCCATAAATAGGAATATAAACAAAGTGGCAAACACCGCTCATATGAACAGAGCGTAGCACTAAGCTTTGCTCGACAATACATTTCAACATGTGATCCGCCCCCCACGGAGGACTGCAGAGCGGTACTATTTTGATTTGAGCTCGAAGTTAGAAAGAATGACTTACCATACCTTTAAAGCCTACACATATGTTAATGTGCCAAAGATGCATTGATAACCATGCAGATGGTATGTTTGGTTAACAGTTTCTCCAGGACATCCTAGATACACTGTTCGCCATCTTGGATGACAATACAGACAAATATGGACCACTGGTGTTTCAGTCACTGGTAAGCTTGTGTGTGTAATCATTCAAAAGCAAACAGCAGGAGATCCCCTAGTTTTTCACAGTTGATTATAGTGTTAATCTCTCTCCTCCAGGTGTTCATTATAAACCTCCTCAGGGACAGTAAGTATTACCACTTCAGACCAGTGATGGACACTTACATTCAGAAGCACTTTGCCGGAGCCTTGGCCTATAAGTGAGTGCCCCACCCACCCCACACCCCACACACACACTAAACTGCTTCACCAACAATAGTTAAAATACCTGACACGCCTAACAATAAGATTCAGGCGCATCTCTGCTTTGCTTATCTGTAATCGGGTTCGGGCTTCAGAACGCCATACACATGCAGGTTCGGTTCGGGCACGGACGGAATTGCTTTGGGCTTGGTCCATGTTGGGTTCAACTTTTCAGGCCCGATTAAAGCTCTATGATGTTGACATGACATGATGCAATACAAGATATTAACCTTAAAGTTATTACAGTAAATACTTTAATATACCTAATGTGTAAATAAATCCAATATAAAATGAATGTGGGGGAGATCAGTAATAACTCAAAAGCAGATTTAGATCTATCCTCAATCCTGTAATGTAGACCTTCAATCAAGGGGGAAACAAATTAACAATAGCATACAGAGCTATTATACAAAAATAAAAAATATAAAAAACATGAGCGAGACAATAACAGCTAGACGCTCGGAAGTGCCAACACAATCTGAGAGCTAACGAGGTCAATTACAAACAGGTGTGAGCCATCCGTCCTATGACTCATAGGTTATTAAGATAAAGCAACTGTGCTGTACATAAAAAGATATAATCCAACAACCTACAGTACTGTATATTACAGTACAGTATGTACTTGATGCACTGGGTAATGGGGGTAGTGAGATGAGAAGTCCATGGTGTGTGTGTGTGTGTCTTTGTGCATCTGTGTGTGTGCGTATGCACACGTGTGTGTGTGGGTGTGTGTTTCTAGGGAGCTGATCCGCTGTCTAAAGTGGTACATGGATCGCTCTGGAGAGCTGGTGAGACAGGACCACATACAGGAAGCTATGAGGGTAAGCACTGGTTCTGCACACGTGTGTGTGTGTGTGTGTGTGTGTGTGTGTGTGTGTGTGTGTGTTTCCAATCAGGTCATTTAAATTTTGAACAAATATTCACAGTAACATGTTTTTTCTCAAATGTACTGTAGATACAGTACAATACATGCATTTATACCAGAGACACAATATAAGTACTAGTACTACACAGTAAAGACTTTGTGTATACTGTATGCACACGTTTCATGCATCCATCCATCACAGAACCCATAAACATTATTACATGTTAACTTGTTTACAGTACACATACAGTTTGTATAGAGAAAAATACTACAAATTGAGTCATTAATTTAGTATGTCACTTTGGATAAACTAAATGTGAAGTCAGTCAGTGTAATTAGTATTGGAGCAGGTAGGGGTTGGGCATCTTCAAATATACTTAACACTTAGACTGGGCTTGTTGGGGATTAAATCTATGACCTTCCAGTCAGGAGTCAACCACTCTAATCACTTGAGACTATCCTGCCCTACTTTACAGTCTACAGTTGTAAACCTGTATTGCTAAATGCAAGGTGTTTTTGTCCTGAAGCAATGCTGTGAAGTCCAGAGGCACTGACAAAACACACATTTTCCACCAATGTCAGATCTCTCCCCTTGAAGGGTCTCCGGGCAATAGCCTGTCAAAAAGAGGCCACAGAAAGACCCTGGAATAGACACACTATTTTAACCACATACAGAATGTTCTGCGTTCCAGCTGACTTATCCCAGCGCACTGAAATATTGATCAGAACCGAGCGTCAATCACAAGTGGGTCAAACTGTCATCTAGCCACCAACTTGAAATATTAAAGATAGTTCCAGAGACTATGGAAGTGGAGTCTTTGGGCTTTGTTCTCTGTGAACTAAGACAATTCTTATTCAACTGTGTTTGTGGTTGTGCACGTGTGCATATGCCATGTATTAAGGATGTTCAGAGAACCCAAAATTTGTATTGTGTAAGTGGAAATGAACTGGATCCTAGAAAATGGGGAAATCGCTGGGGGGTGTGGTGCCAAATGTGTCCACCCGCTGAAAACAGCCACAGCTGTATCGCACCAGATAAAGGCTATGTCTACAGCTGTTCTTATATGGCTCTAACAGACTAATAGAACATACGTACAGTATAACTTGTCCATAGTAATAGGACAGTCTTTGTGAAACTTTACAGTTTGTTGTAACCAAGTAAGTGTTTGAAGAGCAATCAAATGCATATCTGGTATTATCTAGCAAAATACTGAGCGATAGTTGTTGATGATTATCTAGGCAGTATACTATTATTTCTGATGTTTATATGTACTTGTTATGCCTAATATCATTTTTTATATTTAAACTGGGAATCAGTTTTCGGCTGACTTCTCACTTTTTGGCACTACAGGTGACTGCACATATGTGTGTTCGTCTTGCCTCCCCCCCACACCAAGTCTCTGCCCTGGTAAGTGACCTCTCTGTGACCTCTGCAGGCGCTGGAGTACCTGTTCAAGTTCATCGTGCAGTCTCGCATCCTGTACTCGCGGGCTACCTGCGGCATGGAGGAGAAGCAGTTCCGTGCCAGCGTCCAGGAGCTGTTCCAGTCCATCCGCTTTGTGCTCAGCCTGGACAGCCGCAACACCGAGACCCTCATCTTCACACAGGTGTGTGTGTGTGCGTCTGTGGGGGAGTGTGGTGTGGTGAGATGCATCACCAATACATCTGTGTATCTGCCTGTTTGTGTACAAGATTGTCCTGCAGGATGATATCACTACTGAAGATAACCTGTAATTATTCAGGTATATATGTGTGTGTAGTGTATTCCTGCCTCTGTGCCTTCTCAGATTGCTAACATTGTTACTGCTTGTAGCGATCGTTTTATTTCTCAAATCAGACTATCTCCTTGTTTTATCCATCTCCACCATGGATCCTTACTCTCCTCCCCCTTTATGGATCTATGCCCTCCCACCACTATTCCCTATTGGGCCCCTGTACTGTCCCCTCCCCCTGGTCCGTCCTACCACACCCCTGTTACACACCAGGCCACTCAGTCTAGACCAGTGTCAGCCCCAGGCCTGGGTCTGTGTGTCGGGTCTTCCTCTCCCCTAGCCCCAGCGGTCCCAGTCCCAGGGCCGACCCAGGCCCTTGCTGCCCAGGACAGGCTCCTGGTAGTGGGCAGGCGAGCTGCATTCAGGCCTGGAGCGCCGGTGCTCCGCGGGCCTCTCCTCTCTCAGTAAGTAGCTAGCGGCGTGAGCTAACATTGGAGCTAGCGCCTTGTGTCAAGTGTGAGCCCTGCTTTCCTGCTCCCTGGCGGACGGTGAGCTGTAAGCAACACACACACACACATGCAAACGTGCGCAAGCACACAAGCACACGTGCGCGCAGACACACACACACACACACACAAGCACACACACACACACACGCATGCGAGCAGACACACACACACACACGCACGCACACGCATGCACGCACCCCCCCACGCACACACACATACATACTGTACAGTAATATGCCTAATTACATGTTTACACACACGCAAGTATGTGCACACACACACACATGCACGCACGCACGCATGCGTGCACACACACACACACACACACATGCACTCACATTTTACAAAGATATCAGTGTTATTAACACACAAATATTGCACACTGCGGTGACTAAACACTCTGTGTGTGTTGTGATGCCCCACAAGTGTGTTCACACCCTTCTAAAACCGCTGTCACTGTGGACCAACACTTTCCCCTACATCCAACTGCCAAGCTACAGCAGCACCTAGCAATTGTGCTGTTTTTACCACGAGATGCCTATGATGGCGTTCACCTCACCACACCTTCGAGTGACAGCTTTGGCCCTGAGTCATTAATAAAGTCTTTAAAAAAAAAGGGGTTTCTCTCACCTCTCTTCTTTGGGTTGAGCTATCGCTACATTCTCGTTTCTTTGTTTCACAGCTATTAAATGTATTGCTTTTGTTTTGCCGTTGGTGTGAAAGATTTGGACTGTGACTGTACTTCAATGCTGTATGGTCCTTAAATATATTTTCCCCTTGGGCACTGTCCAAAATCCTCTCTGTTGTTGCCTGAGAGCACTGTAACTCAGTCCCTCCTCTAAGTAACCGCTCTCCTTCTCATCTATCTTCTATCTAACTACTGCAGCTTCCTCTCTCTCTCTCTCTCTCTCTCTCTCTCTCTCTCTCTCTTTGCCTTCCTCACCCTCTTCCCTACTTGTTTTTCCCTCTCCTCTTCTCTCCCCAACTTGCGCCGTCTTTCCTTCAATCACGCTCTATGTTTCTCCTCTCTCCCCTCCTCCTCCTTGCCAGGCCGCTCTGTTGAACTCCTTCCCGGCCATCTTTGACGAGCTGCTCCAGATGTTCACGGTGCAGGAGGTGGCCGAGTTTGTGCGCGGCACGCTGGGCAGCATGCCGTCCACCGTGCACATCGGCCAGTCCATGGACGTTGTCAAGCTGCAGTCGATCGCCCGCACCGTGGACAGTCGACTCTTCTCCTTCCCAGGTAGCGTTGTCGTTGCTCATGGGGGCCCGGCATACGGTACTGCCTTCTGGTGAACTTCACATTAAGTTGCTCCGTAGTTCCTAGCTGTGTATACAATTGGGTTTATCTGTGGTTCATGAAAAGCGTGTACATACAGTATATAGTTTCAACATGGCGTCTGCCTGAAGAAGACGAATACTGAAATATTCACAAGCTGTGCAGAGTCTTCTTACAGAAGTGTGGGTTCTGGTACGGCGTTAGGTTTTCTGGTAGTTCTGCCAGATGTGATGTCTCACCAGGTGTGTGTGTGTGTGTGTGTGTGTCTCGGATGACAGAGTCTCGTAGAATCTTGCTGCCGGTAGTTTTACATCACATCCACCTTCACCTGAGACAACAGAAGGAACTTCTCATCTGCTCTGGGATTCTCAGCTCCATCTTCTCTATTGTGAAAAGCAGTTCCCTGGTAACACACAGACGCATGCACATACACACGCACACACCCGCGCACGCACACAGCAGAACCATATATGATTAGGAACGTCTGACAGACAACTGGAGATGAACCTAGAGGGTATATACAGTACAGAGACAGACTCTCAGACACAATAACACATGCTCATTGGTAATTGCTAACATACTGTACTTATATAACACTAGAGAGGCCGTGAACACTACAATGTCAAATGACGCTGTGGTCTCCCCATCATTAATTTTTATGCACAGGCCATGGTATTTTTTGAAGTGTGAAATAACCTGTCCGTGCTCAGGTGTTTTGACTTAAGCTGGCTGATTAGACTGCAAGTTTGTAGCAAAAGAGCCAATCAAACAGAAGGCCATTTTCCACCTGACATTTTAGATTTTCTCTCTTTATGAACATTCCATTTTCTTCTGAGTTGCCCTAACTTGATTGGCTATATGAGTGAGAGAAACACATTTCAATGCTATAGAGCGTAACAGTGACCGCCCACTTTTTTGGGGGCTTTGGTGCCGGAAGTATTTCCTATTAATTTTCTCCAGTGACTTTTCGGAAAATCCTTATATAAAGACTTTTAAGCCTGGAACCAAGGAATCAAGCCAGAATGTGTTCAAATACAAAATATTTAATCAAAATTGAAAAAGGTCAAAGGTACAAGACTGTGTATATAACTTATTTTAATAGAGAAGGAACTGCGCAATCCCATAAACCTTTGCGAATCACAGAAAATGCATTTTCTTTCTTGGTTCTTCTTAATTAGTTATCGTATTGTGTACAAATGTCCAAAACTCAGTCCATTAACACAGATTTCAAGAAAATTGTTTTTGTATTTGAAAAAGGAATACATGCAACAGCGAAATGGAGTTGTGAGATTTGGCACATTTTAATTATCTTAGATTATGGAATACCTTAAAATGCATAAAATGGCACCCGTAACTCAGTTGAGTGTTTTGTATTCTTTTTCCATGTCGGAATTTGGAACTTCTGTGTTCTGGTATATGCTCGAACTCAGCATAGGTTACAATCTAGAAATGACGGTGAATCAGAGAAGAATTCGGGCTAAATGACATTAAACAGATTTCAAAATGAGTCTAGGCCTTTCAGGTGCCTTCAGACAACTGACCACAAAGCTGGAAAACCTTTATCTTTCATCTTTAATCATGTCCTTTACCCCTCTATCCCAACATTCCCAACATTCCCAACTTTCCCTTCTTCATCTCCTTCTTCTCCTAATTCCCCACCCAGGATGCCCCAGTGCAGGAGGAGGTGGAGATGATGGTGGAGTCCCTCCTGGATGTCCTGCTACAGAGCCTGCTGTCAATCATGAGCAAGAACCAGTCGCAGGAGGCGGTAAGGGGTCAACGCTGTCCGCAGTGCACCGCGGAGATCACTGTTAGTAACTAACAATACAAATACTACTTCTACTGTTACTACCTTCACTGTCAACCCTCTGTCCATCTTTGTGTTCAGATGTCTGTTTAGCTGTATCCCTTTATCTTCACGCTTTCTATCAAGCCACCCTTTATCTGCATCGCTGTCTCGTTATCTGTGGCATTCTTTTATTTTCCCTCTGGGTCTTAGCTTGAGATGTTCTGGTTTTTGAATTGGTATGCAATGTTCCGACTAGATAGTCAAGTCAAGTCAAGTATATTTATTTATATAGCACATTTAAAAAAAAACAATGGTGACCAAAATGCTGTAGAGCAAGGCAAGAAAATGCAATAAAATACAACATACAACAACAATTCAAACATAAAAGCAAACAAGCGTGTCTCAAGACCTAGTTGAATGCCAATGAGTATAAATGAGTTTTAAGACGAGACTTAAACGTATCGATGGTGATA
>JAODTR010000020.1:3332666-3352793 GCA_025399935.1 Amblyopsis rosae | reverse complement strand
ATAGAATGCAAACAACCGATGTGCCGAATGTGTGTACTGTATGTTTTTGTACGTGTGTGTATGTACAGTACTGTAGGTGTGTATATATTATATTTGTATGTGTTTGCACATCACATGGCAATATGTTCCTGAACGGTTCATGTCCTGCAGTTATCCCTGTTGAGTAATTTCCGAATGGAATGGTGTCTGTGTGTCCTCGCCAGAAGCAGCCAGTGCTGGGTAAGGAATGGATGTTTTCTGTTATCTGTTAAGCCTTAAAGAAGTAAGCAGCATACTGATGTGAATTGTTCCATCACATGTTCCCTGTGCCCAGTGCGACAATATACAATAATACATTAGAACAAAAAAAGAAAACGGTACGCTATGAGCAAATGTAACTAAATGTATTTTGATTCTGAGGATGGCTTTTGTGCATAGCAATTAGAATAAGTGTAAGCTCATAGCTCTTTAGGCCCTTTCTCTTGCCACATAGAATAGCTAGTATTTATCATAAATTCTTAAAAATATCAAAAAATAATACAAAAATGTTTAGGGCGCATGGTATAAGCAGAGGTAATGCTGACAAAATGGGTAAATGATAAATGCATTGTAGACTTATAACCACTCAATGCACTGACACATGTTTGCTTACCGCAATGCTCTGATTCACCCCGTTGAGATTGTAACTCGAGCAACGTTGATAAAAAAAAAAAATGCTTTTAATGAAAACATTTTGTTCTTGCTGGGAGATGTTAATCATAAAGATAATTAATGCAATATGTGATAAATACGTTGCATTACACCAGCTTTAGATAATGTATTTAGAGAAGTTATTGTATAGTATGTGTCATTTCTAAATGGCATTTCGCCATTTAAATGATTATACATAGCGCAGTGCTTTGTGAGAGACACTTCAAACCCATACCAATAAACACATAAGGAGATGGTTGACAGAACAGACACTTCACTGTAAGAGAGACAGCCCATGTCTGAGCACAAGTCAAGGCAAGCTCACACAACCACAGGCCAGCCAATAAGAGCGGCTGTAAAAGTAAAGGACAGTGTCTGTCCTTTGGCTGCCAGACTAGGCTCATAAACATTAATTTGAATCCCTGCGAACAATAATGCCCTCCTGCTAGCACGATATGGCTAGCCTCACGAGATCAGAGTGGTCTAGGCTAGTTAATGCTAATGCTTCAGTTTAATTTCGCCGTGAGAATCAGTCTGGAAAGCCTCGGAATCATTTTGAATGTGTCCGAGTAGCAACTGAACTTTCCAACCAGAGTCGTGTTTATAACTACACGGGCGTGGTTTTCCAATCAGTGTCATGTTTATAGCTACACGGGCGTGGTTTAGGTGTGCTGACCATGGTGCCGACAGCCAGTCAACTGCCAAGTATTTTTTTGAACAGTTTCAATGTACAGATGGACTTGTGACAACAATTCCCCTGGCATGTCAGGTTACGATATGGCCGCCTATTGTGATCAGTAGGTGACCCGTACTTGAGGGGTTTTGGGGGATGGGGGAAGTAGGGGGGAGGTATGTGCTTTGCTCAGAAGAGAAAACCTGAGCCTAGTTCAAGGGCCTGTTTCTCATTCTCTGAGCTCTGAGTGGGCTGTTGCGAAAGAAACAGAGACAGAAGCGTGTTGAGATAGAACTGGGTCGAGGAAGCCTGCAGTGCACGTACGCTGAATGAGACGCAGGCGAAAGCGGTTTGAAACCTCGTGGGACAAGTTCAGAGCAAGGTTAGCCAAATACTGAATAAATCATAGCGGGGCTTGGAGAAAGCATTTTCCCTGCTCCAGGCATTCAGCTCTAGGGTGACTGACCAAGCACAGGTGGTGGAAGCAGAGGAGTGGCTGTTCCGTCGCACAGGGAAGAAATTGGAGAGCATATAGCTGGCCTGTGTTGGACAGCTCTGTTTAGGATTGCACTTTAAATATGCAGAATGAGAAGGTTATCTACAGGCACCTTGAATTTCATGCAGAATTCTTGTTTGGGTGCCATTTTGTTTTATACAGACCAGCGTCACTTAATCTTCCAACAAACTTAGAAAATGAGCAAATGGGATTTCCTATAATATGCTGCCATTCCATGTGGTGCAGTGACGCTGAACACATGTAGTAACACAACAAGTGCAGGCTTCCTTTTTTATTTACATCCCATAAGACAAGTGCTTCTGACAAATTATACTATCCTCCTTTTCGGCAGTCACTTTGCATCTTAAAATGGCTTTCGTTGCATTAAATGACTTTGTTCCAATATATTATTTACATATTTATGTTGGAATGGGAAGTCGTTAGCAGAGGATAATGACTCAATTACATTAAACAGTGTTTTTGTTGTGTAACTAAAGACTTACCACACACAAACGGGGCATATTTTGTAGCATATAATATTCCATTATCTCAATCATGGAACCATGCAACAACAAGCTCTCAAATATTGAGTACTGAAAGCGTGGCTATGTTAATCCACTTTAAACTTCATCACCTTTCGCGCCTGCGGTGGTTAAAGTGGATAGTTTGATGTGACCGGAGGTCAATGAGAGAGCGCTAGCTTGATTGTGAGGTTTGCGAGATGTTGCTGGTTGCAAGAGCCTATCCTCTTTCTCTGAACTAGGCGTTTGGACCTCTGGCCGGTTTGTTGCTGCATTCATTCATCACAAGGCAGATAGTGTGATGAAATGGCTCCGACCTAACCCACAGCAGGGGGTCAACCACGACGCCTCAGTTGACCTGTCGAGCTGCAGGAATTATTATACACAGTCGTGTTAAAGGTCAGTGCAACCAGCAAACTCAAAGGGTGTCAGTCCTCAAGCGTTGCACATTACACAAGCAGTTCACGGAGAACAAATGGGAAGGATAAAGTGCAATTTACCATACTGTACACTAAGGACTAAATGATCTAGCGTGGGATTTTCTTTAAGACAATTTTAGCCACATGAAAACATTGTTTTCTTCAGCCTTATTTACTGCTCTCATCAGGATTTAATAGTCTCTGTTAAAGTGAAATGCTCACATCAGCCTTTAATCAACATGCTGAATGTTTTTGGAGCCTATTAAATCTATCTCGCATACTGTAATGTGCAAGTATGCAGGTGCTGAGAGATTATTAGTATGAATGCTATCACCTTACATTTTAGCATGACATATTCAGCTGTCTGAGATAATCTATGAGTATTTACTGTAGAGGACTGCATGGGATCTCTGTAAAGATGGATGCTTCATATGAATTGGGTGGAAGTGCATCTGGTACACTAGGTCAAATACCGGTGTAGCTGGAGCATACTTATCCATACATGCATTATTGGCTTCTAGCCATATCTGTGCTGCCCTTCCACAGTGCAGAGCATGAGTTTGTACTAGATGTATTAGATGAATAAAACACTCTAGAACATCATGTCATGTTAAAAGATCGGATTAAGAATAACAGCAGATCAGTCACAGCTGACCGGGCAATGTAGTGGGGATGTTTAAAGAGTGAAAATAAAGTAAATAAACATACACTCTGCTAAAATAATAATAATAAAAATTATAAGTAGCCTGCTTTGCAACGTTGATGTGATATGTGCTGTACAAATGTGATAATAGCAGGATTTGTTTTTGCCAGGGAATTAATTGTGAACAATTCCTGCTTTCTACCAGAGATGTTGAAATTTCAACTGAGGTCCAATATGCTCCCAAGGAAAACATTCCTTTGGTTCTTCCACCGACACACTGTGAACCCGGGAGAGTTCTGGTGCGCATGTGGTTTCCAGTGTTCTGGTTTTGAACACTGACAGTTAACAGAGAGAAAGTGGGAGGTGAGCGCTGAGGGACAAACAAAGCAAGCGAAAGCCTTCTTTTCAGGGCAAGGAGAAGGCAGCCTGTCAAAGGGGAAGGGTGTGGGAGGGTGAAGCACAGTTCATGTTGCACGGCTGGACTTGGGATATTTATAAAGCCCACCAGGCATCACGTCAGGAGCGCTGGGCTTCACAATGTTGTTCCCAGATGGACTGTCTCTGGCAGATGGATATATTCAAGTGCTGCACCCTCATTGGTTAATATGCAGTGATGTCACAGCACGAGTGATCTCCGTGGCTGGGTGTCCGTTGCCAGAGGCTGCCTTGACAGAGGTGCATCAAACATAGGTCAACGAGAGGCCGCCGTTCCCTCAGCGCCCTCGTCTGCAACAGGGAGCACATCTAAACCGGTTAGGCACCCTCGCCATACCAGGATGACACAGTCAGATGTGTGCAGGTCACAAACTGGCACATTACTAAACCACACAAGTAACACATGAATGAAAATAGATGCAATATCAAGTCATATTTCCTTGGCTTATCTAAAAAGGCAGAAGGTTGACACGCTCTTTTACAGCTTTCTTGGCACA
This sequence comes from Amblyopsis rosae, assembly GCA_025399935.1. NCBI lineage: Eukaryota > Metazoa > Chordata > Actinopteri > Percopsiformes > Amblyopsidae > Amblyopsis > Amblyopsis rosae. The sequence continues at coordinate 3,348,440 of JAODTR010000020.1, read as the reverse complement.
GCAAAGCTCTCCATCTATCACAAGGCAGTATTACATAAACAAAAGCCTCCCAAGCCGAGTCTGCCTGCGAGTCACATGACCAGAGTCGTCGGCCTCCGTGAACTACACCTGAACCTAGCTAAATGGAAACAGACCAAACACGCACACAAAGAGTGTGCGTCAGGATGAAAGCATCCCCTCCAGAGAGCTGTATGGTGGAAGGATGTGGGTTATCAAGCAGTGCAGGAGAGCTGAATTGCTCCCTACTAAATGAATGAGTCAGCATGTGGCTCCATCAGAAGTCTGAGCAGAAATCACACTTTAAACGTGTCATCACTCAAGTGCAAGTCTGACTTCTCCTTTTGATAAACCTTGATAAACTATAGCATGTGCTTTTGCTAATGAATCTTCCAGAGGGGTTGATCCCCTATAAAAAGAAGTTAGCAGTGATGTAAGGTTGAACACAACACCAGTATGGAGGGGATGCATGGAGCCAACATACAAATACAGCCAATAGTTAATTAATACATTAGACTACCAGCCTCACACTTGATTTATGAATTAAGAATTATGAAATCCTTGGTAAATCAAACATTTCTGATCTGAGTGCGTTGTATGTGTAATTGTAAGCATCATTACTGTAAAGGTTGATGCAAGTACAAAATAACACTGTAGCTTCCAACGAGAGAAACAGCAAATAATACGCATTTACATTAATATAGTGTATAATTCAATAATATATTAATATAATTGAATCATTGACGCAACACAAAAAATAGCTCATGTTGTTTAGTAAGACGTGTTTGTAATGAAAAATAAATGAGTGGTACAAATGTCAAGTCATAAGTCAGCAGCAGTTCTATGGATACCGGGTTGAAGCGGGTGACTGTTTGCCGTTGGGACTAACAAAAGGAAGGCTTTTATTCTATTTAAGTTCCAAGTTATTAGTTTCTCACTGTAGGTGTAAAGGTGTGACATTGCATGTTCAGTTTGAATGAAACAACCTCCGTACTCCTGGCCTTACTTTGCGCTCGGTTTGACACTGCAGAGTTTGAGTCGTGGCTCACTTGTGCAAGGCTAAACCTAGCAGCATACAAAGGTCCACCATTGGAATGATGTTTTTTTCCCACCGGTGGCATATATTAGCTTCGACTCCAGAAAAACGTTGCTGTGGGAAATGTGTTAAACGTCCTTTGGATGCACTCGTGCTAGTGTGTTCAAATGTGAGAGGCCTTTCCTTCACCGCCCACGCAGAGTTCAGCTAACGGAGAGATGATAAGGTGTGGGCGGCTGGAACACACAGCAACCGTGCCGATGCTCCCACATAAGACAAACTACTGAACCTGGAGGTGGTACCAGCCACTTGTCTCTTTGTGAGTCTGTCTTTGTGTGTGTGCGTGTGCATACATGTGTGGTGTGTGTGTGTGTTTGTGAGTGTGCATATGGGTTTGTGTGAATGTGAGTGCGTGCGTGTGCGTGTGTTTGTGTGAGAGAGTGTGTGTGCGTGTCTGTGTTTGTGTATGTGTGCGTGCGTGTGCGACGTGCATTGTGTGCGTGTATTTGTGTGCGTGTGTGTGCGCCTATCGGAGAGACAGAGAAATGAGAACAGAGAAGGATAGAGACCGGCGGGATGACAGTTTGTGTTTTGAGTGTACCGTATGCCCTGCACACAGAAGCCGAGAAGACTAATTGCTTGCTCAACACCTCTGAGGTGAAAGGTTGCCTGGGAAGCCAGGGGTTGAGAGGTCACACAATCTGTAGTAATTAGCCTAGAAAGGGACAAATGAGTCTGCCGGCAGATAACTCTGAGCGTGTCGGAGCTGGACAGGGGAAGACCTTGCGAGATGTTATCACACCCCCTTCCCCCCAAACATCCTGATTATACGCCCTATCGTTTAATGACAGTTGGGGCGGTAAGGGAGGGCAGAGCACATGGTACTACTTTATCTGCTGTTTCAGGCAGCTTGTTTAACAAGAAAGTGTCTACCAAGAAATTGCCTTATAAGAAATTGTCTTACTTTCGAGTGAGTCTACCTGTCCTGACAATCCCAAGGGAACGCATTATACAACAGAGTGCATGCTTTAGTACACTGTTTATTTTTTTCCCCTGATAAAAATAAAAGAAAGAAAGAACACAACTTAAGCTAGATCGACATTGTACAGTGCAGGCACGCTCCACAAAAATACCCAATATGCTTCTGCGAGGAAACACAGCGAGGAAAAATAAATATATTGGAAAATGTTAACGCATGTGCAACAATCTGCCTGTACATTGTGTTGTTGTTGAACAGCATAACTAAATATCTAGAGTTTTTGTTTCTGTTTGAAATAATTTAACTCCCATGACAAAATGGTATGAAATGGTATGTCATGATTTATTTGGAGAAAACCTTCATCACCCCATATGGTGTTCATGGTAGTTTTATGTTTATGTAAACTTGAATGATATTCATCAGGCCAAAATCTACTATAGGTACAAACTATGAACCACTTATTTTGGTGGGGGAAGGCATGGCTCACAAAGTCAGAAACCACTGCTCTAGTAGATTCTGTCATACAAACATTCAGACTCAAATGGAAGAGCTCTCCGCTAGGCTATTCAACCGCTCCACACATGGACTAAATATAAGGTTCAACTGTGCGGTTTCCTTAGAATGGATCCGATTTCCAAGTCCACATCTATCCCCCACTCTCCCCTGCCACTGCTTTGCTGCTGGGCTTGGATGAGCCAGACTGTACTGAGTTTGAACTGAGCAGAGGAATTCCAACATCTGGCTTGTATCTACAGCTTACGGTCATTTTGGATGCAGTTGATGGTCTCCAGTAGATCCACAAAAACTTGAATTGTTCTGGGTTTGGGCCTTGTGGGTGCGGTGCTCTGGCGCCTGCCTGCCACAGCTGGGCCTGTCTGTCAAAACCTTGTGTGACACACAAGAGCGAGCTATCCCTGTGAGAGAGACGGAGTGGTCACCGCCGTGTGACTCCACGGGCTCTGTGAACTGTGAGAACACAGAGCTAACTTAATCACCACGTTCATTACATTAGAGAGGTGCTGACGGGGAATTTCACTTTCCAAATATACTGGGATGAATTCAGACGGATGACATCACCGTGATAAACTCTTCCAGGGATCCGAGATGACAAACACTTGCCTCAGTCGGTTACACCACACGCTTGTCCCTCGCCTCCCCCACCAAGGCCCCACAATACACGGCAAGTTTGACAATTGGGTTCAACACCAGGTCAAGCTGTGGGTTTGACAATGGGCCAACCAGTCTTCAATGGAGGTAAAGCACACAGCTTTCCCACAAAGAGCTGCACTCACACAGAGGGGACTGTGGCTTAGTGGCCTCTCCTATTTAAACTATACTGACTGGAATTAAAGAATATCTTTCCCACAGTGTCAAAACCGTTCTTTTATTTTTACGGACTGCAGGCATTATCGTTTGCAGTCTTTCTCTCTATATCAATGTTTAACCGGAATTTATTTACTTGAAGAGACCGGGCTTTCCGCTGCTTTCGTTTTTGATGTATCTACTGTACCTTTGGTAAATGCACTGATGTTATATGTTAGCTTGTATGTAGCCTACCCTGTGAGAACAACCGTTATTGCCCAACTGGGCCTATTTCAACACTCTCCATACCTAAACTCTTGATTATATATAAAACATCCCCAACGTTTCACAAGCCCATCTGTGTTTGTTGAACTCCAGTGTGTGTGTGTGTGTGTGTGTGTGTGTCTGTGTGGGCGCGTGCATGTGTGCACGCGCGCTTGTAATGCTAGATGTGTGTGAGTATTTTCCCCTCACTGCCGTGCGTGTGCCGTGCACGGCTGGCGAAGGCTTGCAGAGGGACATGGATCTTGCACACTGAGTGTGTGAACTCTGGCTGAACCCCTGGGTGTACTGTTTCAGGCACGCTCTGACAACCTCGCCCGAATGACCCGGCTCGCGACTGCACAGTTCACGGGGAGGTCCTCTATACTCACGCACAGCCGCCCCCCTCCGAACCCACACACGCACACACACACACACACACACACACTCCCATCTCTCTCGCCTCCCACCCTCCCACCCTCCCTCCCTTCATTCCCTCTGTCCACATCCCCCCCCCCTTGCACCCTCCTTCACCTCTATACCCTCCCTTTTCCTCTCAACTTCTCTCAATCCCTCCCTTCACACTCTGATTTTTTCTTTTTTTTTCACATACCTACCCTGTGCTTTTTCTTCCGCTTTATTATTTTGTTTCCTGTCCCCTTTGTCCCATCACAGGAACAGTCTGTCCCTTCGATTTTCAAAACGATGGCTCCCCCAGAGACGCATATGGAGGGAGTATTTATTTTCAGGTTAAGCACCTCCATTTCTCCAAAAATAGATAGAGAAATCAATTCATACCATGGGCTGCGAGCACAGGTCTTTACAAGCCCTGGAAGCTTTCAGCCATAAGAGAGGACATACTTTCCTTGGGGACGGGGGGGCAGGGGTGACTTAAATGTGTATTGTAGATCAGATAAATACAACCAATATAACAATAATACAATAATAACGCACAATCATACACATCAATAAAACAATATATTGATATGATGATATTGTTGCTTTTGTTATGATTAAAGGTCAGTGAGAAACAACAATACCTTATTTTAACCTTATACCTCAGCAATGTGTCTGTATACAGTATATTACACTTATATTATTTCACTTTGTTCAGATGTTTCTGAAGCATTAAGGTTTAATATTGTTGCACGTTGAATCCAATAATGTACTGTAGGTCCACATGTCAAGCCAATCACTGATGCAGTTATTAAAGTGGAGCTGGTGCTGTGCCATAATGTGGCAGAAGTTAAATAGATTGCAGAACTGGTTAGAGAAGTTCCCTGATCTGTTTCAGTGCTTCACTTCCACCATTATGAATGGCAGTTCAGAACCAGAATGTACTGTATCCAGATAAAATGTCTGCATCTGCTAATTTCTAAACAATATGGTGCGGACGTGCAGAAGTAAAAAGTGATGGTTAATCAATGAAATATAAAGTGTGTTCTTATAGTAGTACAGTATAGTACTATTTATTACTGCAATGTAGTTAAATGAACACAACAATCTACGTATGCACAAATTATTCATTACTTTCTCACTGTAATACCTTGCAGAATACTCAGATAGTTGAGAACAAGTTTAAACTATGCTCATGGTAAATAATATTGACTTGTTATTCAGGTCTCATAGCAAATGAGAGCATCTTAATGTTGAGTGCTCTGGATAAGATTACAGTGTTTTCCCAGTCAATGAGTCATTGGTAATTTCAAGCCCTCCATGATTTTGGTAAAATTGCAAAGGAAACACAGTTATTCTGTATTTGTTTCTATTTTTTGTGCACATGGTGACATATAGCCCTTATTAACTGATGGTTATACAAGTGAAAGGGTAACATTTAACAGGAAACTTCTACAAATGTAATTTTCACCCCAGGAAAAGCACTAATCACTTCAGGCAGTCTGGGTCTGTCCTAAGCGTCTCAAAGGCCGCATGTTGTGATAAACCAACACCTCATGAATCCAAAGCACAGCTCCATCTCTGTCGCCTGAGTCTTGCATTTGCCCTGCGAACCTCAGATCACCCCACCAGTGATCTCATATGCTCCCTGCCAACCACTGGTACATTATGGGAGGGCCCACTTATCCACTTAAAGGAACCATGCTGGGCTGTCTGTGCAAACTGGCTGATTAGTTGGCCACCCCTGATGTGCTGCTGGTTTTGTGAGTGTCAAATGATAGACTGTCTCTCATTTGTCTCCTTCAAAAGCTCCAATCCCATCTGTAGGATTAGCATATTCACCTTGAGCTTCTGGCACACTATACCAGCGGATTTTTCTCCAGCCCAAGCGAGAGGTTACGAGCGGTTAACTTTTTTCTTTCTTTTTTTCCTTTTCATATTTACTCTATTGTGTGTTTCCAACAATAACAGTACTTTCCCCTAGGGATATATGTTGTTCCAGTGGCGGGAAAAGGTAGCAGGCCTTGCTTGAGCCAAGGTATATGTGGGACAGGACAGATAACAGGGTAGCATGCTTGTTTCCCTGTCCAGTGAGAGTGGTAACATGAGCCTTTACCAAGTCACACAGGGACGAGAGCTTGAAAAACAAGCCCTCGTGTCTGTCAGACAAATATTTATTGGTAAAGGTGCCCCCCTCCTCCATTCCACCACCCTCCACTCTCCCTCCCCCATGAAACCCCTACTCCCCCTCTCCCGGTGACCTCCGTTTACCCAGGGCGTGCCCTCATTCCCCATAGACACCCCACAGAACTCCTGCTGGAAATGGGCTTGTGTTACAGGGCCCCCGGGGCAGCTTCCCAGCGGGGGCTGGAGGCCGTCAAGAGCAGGCCCTCTCTGCCATGGACAGCTTCTCCGCTCTCGCCGAGTCAGCGAGGGAAAGACCTGAACTTGGGATGACCCCTCCAAGCAAAGTCCCCGCTGGGTTCATCCGCAGGACACAGCTCTGCTCCACTTCCCTCGAGACAAAATAACTTTTCCTTTTTTTTGTTCTTTCCTCTGCTTGGACCTGTTTTTCCAACTGGACCAATACATTTTCAGAGTAGAAATGCCACTGTCGACCCCACCTCCCCTACCCCCACACCAATCCACCAAGTTAACTCTGCTCTATCCCCCCAGGAGGATGAGAGCACTCTTTCAAGTTTATAGCCTGGCCAACTTGCTTCCTCTTGCTTACACACCAACATCCTGGGCTGGTGACAGCTAGTGTGTTGTGTGTATTGCTGCATGTACGCATCTGTGCAAGAAGAAAGAAAGAAAGAAAGAAATAAAGTAAGAAAGAAAGAAAGAAATAAAAGGGGTGTGCGTGCGTGCGTGTGTGTGTGTGTGTGTGTGTGTGTGTGTGTGTGTGTGTGAGTGAATTAAAGATAAACTAAAGCCTATTGCAGCAGGAGCAGATAGGTGCAGACTCTAGACTGTGCTAATGCCTTGTTCACAATTAAAGATCTGAGTATTTCTATCTATACCTGGCAGGCTTTTATCAGCATCAATAGCCATGCAGTAACTAAACACTGGCTTCATGTGACTTCTGCATGGGATAGCTATTTCCTCTGTACTCCTAGTGACCTCACAGTTCTGAGCAGGCAGAGCTAGCATAAACACATTCAGAAGGAATTAGTTTCAAACTGAATATCTGAAAGACATGCTATTGAACATACTGTAGGTTCACATTTGTACATGTTGAGTTTAACGTGTATAGTTCATAGAAAAATAACACTAAATGTTATTTAGTGACACACGACACATAATTGGTGTTGGAGTGTTGACTAGTGTTGACTGATCTTCCTCTTTTATATTTTCTGGTTGCTTCTTTGTTTTGAATTTCGTCTACAGTTTTTCTCCTTTCTCTCATTAAATCATGGGCACAGGTTTGCACAACCTGTTCATGTCAAGTATATTGGCATTGAAGTTGTCAGAACACAGATTGTATTAGACTGACAAGCATGAATATGCAACAGTCTGACACCAGCCTCAACACTGATTGAAACACAGGCTTGTGAGGAAAAGCTAATTTACAGCCTGACACTAAAACAGAGCCCCACAGAATCCAAAATTACAGAGTAAATGAGGACTAAATAGGTTACAATATTTCTCTATACATGTCTCTACAGCGTTACTTGAGATATATTGAACAGACAAAACAGATATGGCATATTATGCCATATGGTGCCAATAAAGACATTCTAAATGACTACCAGAAATTGGTATGGATTTCTATAAAGGTCAAGCTACAGTATTCTAATTAACAGTCCTTTTTCCAAAATGGACAAAATTGGGGATGTTTTCCTGCCAAAGTGTCTCAATGAGAACTTTGCATTCTCTTCAAAAGACAAAATCCATGCAGAAACAAGTATGCTTTACCTCGGCATCCCTAGTGCAAATGACACTAATATCAGAGACATTGGGCAACAATGGGATTCATAACATCAATGCAGACACTATTGTTCAACATGAAAGAAATGAATACTAAGCTCATGCCAAAACAAACCTAGATGATCCTCGGGAGCTCTTCAACAATGTTCTCTAACTCTTATGAATGTGAAAGTGGATATTTTTGGCTGAAAACAAACTCATTCCACAGTTCCACAGTTAAGAAACTCATACCAATGGGCATACACTTTGGTAGCCTTACCATACTTAAAGAAACCTATTCATTATTTTATGAGAAACGTCCACCCTTGTGCTGAAGTTGCACTGCTACTGGCAAATGGTAAATGGACTGCATTTATATAATGCTTTTACAACCCTTCGGCCTCTCAAAGCAATTCACGGTATAGCCTCACATTCGCCCATGCACCAAGCATTCATACATCATTGACAACACTGAAAGAGTTACTGTATTGGAAACACACAAGCTTGTAGTCGTTCACAAACTTCATTGAGTTGAAGCCCCCCAAATATTGCAGATGTGCGAGCGCCAAAATGGCTCAGGGTGCTGTGAGAGACTAATCAGTCATTTCTGCTTATTGATTCAGTTTGTCCAAGTGCGTTGAATATTTTACTTTTATGTACCTTTTCACATGGTATGTTAATTATTGTATAGCTAAATCAAGCACGTTTGACTTTACTCACTCTGTGTTGCGTTTATCAATTGATAACATTTGCTTTAACTGCTGGTGACATTTTGTAAAATAAATAAAAAATGTATTTGAACTTGCTGATCAAAACTATTCACTACTGCAGTAATTCCCTGCTGCTTAGCTGTTGAATCTGTAGACTTTTCCACTCAGTGAGCCCTGAGCAGAATGTCTGGCTGAGACCCAAGCTTCAGCAGAGGTGCTGTGAAGGCTGATAGACAGACATGCTCTGGAGGCATTGGACAGCCCTGCCCCAATGAATTTTGCATAATAAAGTCTATTACGCTCAATATCCTCACCTCAGTCTTCTACCATTTATGATACCCGTGTGGAGCCCTGATGGATTTATCGGTATTAAAATGTCCCCCTGAAAATTGGATTTCCATTAAATGCTGCGGTGAGAAATTTTAACATGCGAGACTAATTTGTTGGAAGGGTTTTGTGTTTTATCCACTGGCAATAGTGAGAATGGCTGGTTGAGCAAACAACAGGATTTTAGATTGTGTATGATGTTATTTTATGCATACCACTGACAGCTTCCACCTAATTATAGTCCAGGTTAAGTCAACTATAGCATCTAAATTGAATTATGAGTCTACAGAGAACAGTACATAATACCACTTACCACACAGAGCACATGTAATGTGTTCTGCTGCCTGTGATATAATGAAACGTTTCCACCCCCGTGTGGTATAAATATGCTATTACACAAATATGACACTGGAAAGTGCAAATATACATTATAGCCTATTAGGCAGTTGTTTACTGTAATATAAATATCTCTCTTTAGTACTCTTTAGTTTACTTTTTATTGTGTATGAGCAAAAATGTGATATGACCATTTCCCAAATACAAAAAACAATGAATACTAATATGATATGATATGATATGATATGATATGATGGATACAGAATACCATGATACAATGAATATTTAGTTTTAGCATTGAGTATATACAACGGTGCTCATCATGTGAAATGCCTCCAGATCCCCATATTTCTGCCCCAGCTCTGTTGACAAACACTGTATTGGTTTATTTTAGGAAAAACATTGTATCACAGATGTGTCTTTAGCTGTCAGGGCTTGTCTAGAACAGCCTACTGGTGTAAATATGTCAAGTATATGATGTATATGATATGATTTTTTTTTTTTTATATATTGTATTGTTTTTACTCATTTTGCATTGTTTTTAATGACGTTGTAGTGTGAAGCACTTTGTGTTACATTAATTTGTATGAAAAGTGCTATATAAATAAAGATTGATTGATTGATTGATTGAAGTAAATATACTAGAATTATAATCATATTTATACAACTGAATTTGTATAAATACAATAAATGGATAAAACATATTTATTCTAGACTTACAGGATTTGGTTGGTGAAACCATCGCATCCCAAATGCTCTATTACCTGTATGTAACAGTCCCACCAATATTGTGCCTGTAAAATAGTTGAGCAAGATGCCTAACCTGCCAGCTACTTAATAATTGTAGCCTTCTCACTGTAAATTGCATTGGATAAAAGTACCTGTTATATACATCTATTTATACTTGTAATTAACATGCAAACAGTTTCATGAGGGTCTAAAAATTAATATTTTAATAAACAAATTGTTAAAAAATATTGTATGTATTTGGCGTCAAATAAGGCTCTAAAATATGAAGTTAGCCACATGCCAAAGGTCTTAATAAGCACTACAGCTGCATAACTCCTCTAAGGTTTAAAAAACACTTCAACGTCAGTAGATAGTTTTCAGTTAAATGAAAAGGATTAAGTATACTGTATTAACTCGAAATAAAGTGCATTGACACTTATTTCGCCACTAGATGGCAAACAATACCTGACAAAGATAGAATAACCATGATTATTAACCTACAGTAACAGAATTGCAAAGATAATACTGTATATGCAAAGCTGTATTTAATGTTGATACAAATTACAGGCCTAAATTACTCTGATTTTATCTCAAATGTAATTGAATATTAATTCCAAATTAAAATGAACATATTTGAAAATGAAATAATAATACAAAGTTTTTTTTTCCTTTTTTTCTTTTTTATCTTTTCTTGGTGTTATTACTATGTGCAGCATGTGTAATTCTATGATACATTTAATCTTCAGCAATTGAAAGTTAACAATAACTCTGTCTTTGTCTACTTTCCCAATCACGACTTGTGTGAATATCCTATGTTAAAATTTGCTGCTGAAATGAAGGGTGTGTGAAAGTTTGTGTTACTGGATATTGGAGAGTGACCATATGTTTGTTCAATTATAGACAACTTAAAGATATATAAGGTGGAGGCAAACATTTTAACTACAGTAATCACATTTAGTCAAATTCAGCAAATATGTGCTCATGGTCCCCACAGCTGCTCATTCTTAGCCTTAGACCTAAAACTCACTTCCTGAATAAGGGTTGGACACGTTCCATTTAATGTTTACATTCGCTGCTTCCTTCTATGTGTAGACCTCAGGTCCATTTTGAAGCTATTGTTGCAGCATTAAGACAGCAGCAGGAGCAGCTTTCAGTTGGCGTTGCTACATCTATTTGAATAGCTTCATCTTTCTCCCACCACTATTTCGAAAACAAATGCTTGACTTCAACGTCAATGGGTTTTCAAACTATAATCTCAGCAAGAATTAATTTTAAAGCAATTGGAGCGGGTGGAGCCATGCTAGCCGGTTCTGTGTGCGCACTGAAATTAAATAATTTGTATGTTTTTATAAGGTTTCTACACAGCCCAAGCTCTGTAAATTGGAACACAAACAAAGTGGTGCAGACTGCACCATACAATACTATCATCCCATTCTTAGCAATGTGTGTCCAATGTGTGGGGCAGAGGTTCTCAGTGAGGAAGCACCCTATGGCATTGAAGGGAGAGGTGTTTTTGTCTTGCAGCATGCATGACTATATCTTTAAATGACTTTAAAGTGTTCTCACCATAGCACCAATGAATACATCCATGCACATATATTATAGCCTATAAACACATGAAAATTGCAGACATTAAATATATAAAATAAAGCACTGCAACTGCCTTAGTCTGGCAGGCTGTGATTGTAGTTTTGTAGTTTGTCAAATCATAATGATAATGTGGTAAGACATGTCATGTCAGCTGACTCAGAGGCTGGGCTCTATGCTTCCATGAATGCATACAGGCTCTAGATCTGACAACCTCTGGCCATGACTAGGCCCTTTAGGTTGAAAATAGCACAACTCCAAAAGGTCTAGGATTTGATCATAGCAGAAATATTTGGTTTTTACTGTCCATTTGCCAAGTTTTCCTTATTTTACTTGACTGACTGAAGCAACTTCTTACATAACATCATATCAACACAAGTCTTTCTCTGAGAATACAAATAAGTCCTTTCTGGGAACATTCTTCATAAACATGCAGGTTTCTGTGAGATATAGTGTCCGAAAACATGAATGTATTGTTTCTAACAATGCTTTAAATGAAATGAAATGAAATTAAACGCAACACCTGTGATAGGGCATGAACAAAATTCACATATATATTTTCATTGTGTGTGTAAACAGTGTGTATAATTAGAAGAGACGACAATCTGGTGGAAATATGAGAGGAGCATGCTAGTGCTCCATGTGCTGTACGCTCCAGTCCACCATGAAAGACATGAATAAATGATGGAATAAAACCAGGGAGAGAAACTGAAGCAAGACTATGATTAAAGGTTATGGAGCCCAGGGGCAGTCGAACAAAATGTTACTTAGACATTTTGCTGTAGAGTCGGTGTGTATTACGCACAATATTATAGTCCTAGTCTTTAGAAGTTAGGATGATGGCACAAATAAAATGTACAGTCAATTGCATTAGAATATAGGTATATACACTGTATCTAAATATACATAATAGTCATATTATACTATTACAATACCTACTTGTCTACAATGTCATGTAGCTTGGCTGTGAGGTGTATTTGTCTTGATTATGAACACAAATAGAGTTAAGCGTCAGTTGCAGTACGCTCTTACATCTAGTCATGGATCTATATTGTGCAGTGACATCCTGTATGCCCCTGGAGGACATCATGTTCTGTTTGCTTCAGGACAACAGGCAGAGATCTTGTCGAGCATGCGCCATCTCATAGTAATGAGTTACAATTAGCTTAACGGCCCTAAATTGAGATGGTCCTTTTAATAAAATAGCATCCACTTGACATCTTGGCACGGATACAACGTCCTTACTTTTGTTCGGCCTAATGAGTCAGAATGAGTCATAAATGTTTTTGTTTGGCGTTGAATGCAGTGGAATTAGGATTCATGTATGTAAATCCATGATTATCTCTTTCTGTAAACACGTAATGTCCATGCCATTTTACAGGTTAAATACCGGTTAAATACCTACGTTCAATTCGACATATAATTCATTACATTTTGTTGTATGAATTTGTTGCTTTGTTGCCCCTGTGAGAGTTGGCAGGCTTCCCGCCTACGGATGTCTCAGATAGGATCATCCAAACAGATATGGACGTCCCCTAATGCCCACAATCATTCCTGTGGCCCCTCTCATATCATCTAATCTCAGGCCTGCCTATGATCACAGAGGACCATCTGCTCTGCTCTATAGACCTCCACATCTGGACCCCAGCCCCCCCTCCTCTTTTTTGTTTTTTTCCTCTCTATACTTAACAAAATATAGGTATGTATAGTTTATAATTGTAATTGTAGTTTATTGTAAAGGCAATCAATAGGTTATGGTAAATCTTTGGGCAATATAGGATTTTTTGGCTGTAGTACCAGTGTTGACCACCATACCAGTCAGGGAAAAGCTTCTCATCCTTTTTCCTGGGGGACTGGCAATTCTTCTTTGTCACCAGCATCCAGTGGAGGAAATATTGGTATCTAATAAAATGCATCTATGAATGAAATCCATGTTGTGTGTCACAACTGAACAATATTTAATAGTTTAGCTAGACTAACATTTCTAATTATGTGTGCCAATTTGTAGCCGCATAGTAATAAGAGCTTTTAGGTAATCAGATTACTTTTGTATTTTTGTTTAACTACCTGGCAGAGATGGTTGTCTTTTGTTGAATATCGTGAACGTATCAACCATTCAACCAACCAATCAATCATCACCACTGTGGTGATGTGAATGTTTTATTTAAAATTTAGAATTTGAGTTATTATCACACAGACTGCTGATGACATTGCCACTGGCATTCATATTTGTGTCTTTTTTTCTACACACAAATGAGAATTGGAGAGGATGCATTATTGATGATGATTTTATTAGTAATGAACATCTTTTTATTTGACCTCACTACAAGCAAATATGCAGCTGTTGAATATGTTTAATAATCACATGGGTTTAATGAGCATCTATGTCTTGTCACTTGTCTGTAAGTGTTAAAAGTTAGAGGCTTACAGCCTTTTCATTTACGTTGTTTACTACAAGCCTGCTCTGATGTCCTTTACTCCCTGCTGTTTGTAAATTAATCCACCAGTATAATCGTCTCCATGTTGTTGCAGAGGCTTGGACACATGACGGAAAGTTCCAGGTCCCCTACAGCCTGTCCGTCAGCCACCCCACCTCCCCATGACGTAAGGTACCATGCATGAATTGTTCTCGACACACAGTCTCAGTGAATAGAAGGAACAACATTGACCTTTTCCATGTGACCACGTTGAACTGCGTTCATCTTCCCTTGCGTAGCAGTTAGCCCGCCTCCGCAGCCTGCCACTGCGCACCCACCAGCCAATGGAGTCGTGTTTGTACTTTGAACGATGATGGCAGCCTTTGTTTCCGTATCCATCGGCAACAATTCATCTCCATGATAATTGATTTTCAGGCGATGGCGGTCCATGATGTCGGGAGTATGGAAAGTGCTTTAGTGCGTAACCCGGATTACATCTGAGACATTGCCTTGGCATTCATGGTGGTGTAAAAAGGTGATGGTAAACATTGTGAACGTTCCAGTGATGAGAGCTGGAACAAATATCCAATGTCTCCAACTTTTCAATTGTTCCATTTATTTTCAGCGCATTATTGTTGCCACAATACAATCCATCTTCAACCTCTAAGTAGGCCATATGGACGCCCGTATTTATTTATAGATGGCCACTGAAACAGGGTGTTCTCTCTTTGATGTAGCTGCACCATTTCATGACACACCATATCCAAACCCTTATTTGTCTAGATGTCTCCCAGTAAACACACCATTATGCTATTAATCTTATCAAATGTTAATCGTACAGCTTTGTGAAGTGTGTTATTAACAAAGGAGTCATAGAGTATATTATGAATTGTCTACTCCCAATGTGTTTAATAGTTTAACTGGAAGCTGGTAATGATATTTGTTGTTTGAGTACCAGTAATAGTTCGTATTATTTTGACTTTAATTTGATGAATAGGCTATAAAATGACCTCATTACAACAGCCAATGACTCAGCGTGAATCTTGTTTAGATGCATCTCTCCCTGTCACTTGGTGTCACCATGCTGCTTTTGCTTCATCCATCTTTGACATGTTTGCAGTGGAATTATTTCTCTAAAAGTCAACAAGCATAGTGGATGATTATGCTGCAGCAGATGTTTACCTTAACTCCTCTATTTTGTAGATGTTTGTAATATTACAATTAGATAACTTACTGGAGCTTTTATCCAAAAACAATGTACCTTTGGTGCCTTGCTCAAAGATGCTTAAACCAACTAGTTCAAACCCATGACTGCGAGTAGACAACAACTAGACTACAACATTAATTTGCTCAGCTATTAAGGAGATTTCATTGAAGTAATCCTTGCTTTATTTTGTCTGTCTACAACTCTATTGATTAGATATTGATTCAACCTGCACTGTTGACAGCCATTCCAGCAACATAGCTCTCATATACAAATAAATGCATTAATAAGAATTGTGTTAATAATTAACAAACAAACAACATTAAAATTATTATTTATTATTCATGTCATGCATGCTTTATCTGATTGGCTATCAGTGCATCATCAATCATCCAATCACATTCATACAAGAGATTACTATAGGAAGGTCCAGAGCTATGTAAAAAGCCTAAATACTAAAAGTACAATATAAATTATATTTTAAATTAGACTACCAATTACCAATAAATGTTATATAAATTATATATCTGTATATATATATATATATATATATATATATATATATATATATATATATATAAAAA